>VZRO01001163.1:225921-257720 GCA_013397915.1 Daphoenositta chrysoptera | reverse complement strand
GGGGTCGCTCCCCGCTGCCCCGGGAGCTGCGGCGGGCCCGGGGCCCGGGGCAGGGCGGCGCGGGGCGCCTTCTGACGGCGGGGGAAGGCGGAGGCGCTCTCTGGGTTACCGTGTGGGCGGCACCGCGTCTGCCCCGGTGCGGGGGGCCGGGACGAGCGGTGTCGGCGCTGCCCCGGGAGGGCCCTCCCGGCGTTCGGGAGGGCGCGGGTCCGCTCCGAGGGCGGCTCCTTGGCACCTCTGCCTTCCGTGCCGGCTGTTCTTCTGCTCTCGGTGCGGGCTGTTTCTGCTTTGCCCCCGAACTTCTTGGAGACTTGTGTTGTGTTTCGCTTGTAGCAAATTAATTTCAATATCCCACTGCAGCAGAATCTTGCTTCCTGAAGCTGTAGCGCTATTAATAAACAACTCTGATTTTAAATATAAGATTTTTAGAGAGTTGTGGCTTTAATTGATTTCCAGAGGATTTGTTGGCTCATGAGGTGCCGTGGGCTGACCTGTCGTAGGACCCACAGTAACTGCGCGGGAAATTGGCACCTTTAAACTGTCCCGGTGCCTCTCTGGCTGCATTCATACGACAAGACTTAATGTGGGAATTAGATGTTCTTCTCATGTAGCGTGGCCAGAGGTGGGACAACATTCATTTATTCTGGTCTTATGATCACCAAATGGCCCTTAACTATGTAATCTGCCGAGTTGAAAATGGTAAGAGGCAGTGAATGATCTTAGATGAGATTTCTGGAGTAACTCATATGAGTGTTTGGGATTTACTGATTGTTTTGAAGTGGGAAAATAGCTCTCTGCTTTTCTTAATGTGGAAAGTTCTTGCAGCCTCTTCCTCGGACACCCCTTGGTATCCCCACCCCTAAGGAAAACAAAAGAGAGTTTCTTGCAGCTTTTTATACTGAAAGGGAGGTGTCCTGCCAGCAGTTACAGGCCTGTTTGTCACCTGTGTGTCTGTGGCATCTGGAGACAACCTGCACAGGCTCCGTGTTCCCATCCCTATCCCTGCTGGTGCTCAGAGCCAGACTGGAGAAAGCCATGACTGCAGCATCGTGCTCCGAATGGGAACTTGGGCTAGATGGTACCTTCCATGTTTTATTGCCACTTTAATATTTTGAGGGAATTTTGAAAGCTTCTCTACCCTCAACTGATGAGAACTTGAGCTGCAGTAGTGGAATAGAAGTCCAATGCTTCCATGTAAAAAAATGGGATTTGGTACTTCTCATGGCAAAGATAAAACTGTGTATGTGTGTGGACAAACTTGCAGGGGGATTGGGGCAAATAGATAGAGGAGATTAATTTTGTTGGATTTTGGTTTGGGTGTTGGGTTTTTTTCCTCACCCCTGTTCTGGCAGTTAATTAAAAAAATTTATTAGGCAGGGAAGTGTTCTCTGCCTCCCATCTCTGCAGGGTTCCCTAAAAAGGGGAAAGAGTGATACAAATGCGAAGTTGATTGATCTTTAAAGGATAAATAAATACATTTTATGCCTCAAATCTGGAGTAGATGTATTTTTCATGTCAGTTAAGTGTTGTAAAAGTATTTATATAAAACTGTCTTATATTTTTTGACATTTGATTTATCTATTTAGAGATTAGTTTTAAAGTGTATTTACTCTAGGGTACTGTTAAGGGAGTGTGTTGGTTGTAGGCATTGCATGATTAAAAGGAGAAGTTTCTGTTGATAGACTCAATTTCATCATCTTTCTTTTTCCAGGCTTCTTGCATGTTACAAACAGAAAATCCCATCCTGCATTCCTGTAGGTGAATGTTTAGGAAGTAGAAAAACTTTATTAAATAGTTTTCAAACTTTGGAGTTCACCTTGAAAGTTTCAATGTTATTAATTTCTTTAAGCTTTATCTAATGGTGAATTTTAAACCAGAGAGTCTGAATCATGGGGATGGTGTTTTTTGTTAGCTTTGGCAGTGTTTGTTATGTTATTTTTTGTTTGCTGGGGTGGTTTTTTTTACTTGTTTGGGTGAGTTTGTGCAGTGAATGTGGCTGACTGCTCCAGCTGTGTGCAGGGGTTTGGGTAAGGGAATGTGCTTTTGCTGCATGGGGAAGGTGGGGAAGGGTGCAGCATTTACCTGGGGGTGGTTAAATTCCCAGCTATGGACCCGCCTGCTGTGGGAGCTGACACCTCCATGGGGACAAGGGTATGCTGTCTGATAGAGATTCAGATGAGAAACTGCTTTCTGGGACTGGAAAGCTGAGATTTCACACGTAGTGAAGTGATCCAGGTGTGGTCACTTAGGAGCATTTCAGCAGTATTTCCTGATGCCTCACTCCAAGCCCTACTGGAATATTTGGGTGCTGTTACTGCAATGTTGGAATGAGTGTTTCCTTTCCGCTTATGAAAATATTGCATAAATTTCAACACTTCTTATCAGTGGATTGAATAACTAGATGTGACAACAATGGGTGTGTTGAAAAGCTTAAAGTTAAGGCATTTTAGTGGAAAATTCGTTTTATTTTTATCTTAGTTTGGAGTTAAACCATTAAAACCTATCTGCAAAATAATTAGGTTTGCTACCTTTCAGTATTACAGAAAAGCTTAACTAAAATGCTGCAGTGAGTGTTTTTGCCTGACCTCTGTGTCCCTCGTATTAAGATTTCTCTGCAGTGAAGTTTGCGTCAAGCAGACCCAGTTGGCTTCTAGTCTGCAAAGCTGTTAAGTTTAATCTTGTTCCAGTTTAATTTTAATGTCATGGATTGAAATTATATGCATGGCCATTTTTTTTTTTTGCGAAGAGTTGGATTTGGAACGAAAGCAAAATGGCTCGGGGACGCAAGAGCAATAGCATCAAACAGAGCGACTTCACTAACAGCACCAATCCTCAGGATTTAGAGAGAAGACTTTTTGTCGGCAATTTGCCCACAGACCACATGACTCGTGAAGAAATGGAAGAGATATTTTCAAAATATGGCAAAATCAGGGGTTAGTATATTATCTTATGCCTTTTTGTGGCAGGGATTTCAGTGAGAAATATTGCTTCATGCTTGTCAAATGCTATTTGATGATGATGAGAGGAGTGACCAATGTTGTTCCTAAATAGTGACCTTTTAATGATAATTTTCTCTGCCTTCATTTTCTCTGGAAAAGTGATTCCTTCAGTACAGCTCAAATGTAATGCAGATATATCAGCTATGCTTTAGCTTTTCGCTCGCAGTGTGATGTCACAATACCCTTTCGAGTGACTCCATAGCCTCTTAATCAAATCTTGGTCACTTCATGGGCTGTATTTTGGTCACTGCCTCGTCAGAAGGAACTTGATCAGAGTCTTTGAGCTCTGCATTTTAATCCTGGTGGATTTGATTTTCCCAGGAAGCTTGCCTAGTGGCTTCTGGGTAGCGAGCAGCTGGTGGGGTTAGCGACGGCCGGGTGTGGGTCAGCACTGTCCGTGGTTGTAACCGGTCTTGCCCTGCTGTTAACTCTTGCAGCCCTCAGCATGTACCATGGCTATGGGTTCGTGCAGTATGACCGTCTAGAAGATGTCCAGGCCGCTCTGGACGGTGAGAAGGGTCGCCTTTATAAAGGGTATAGATTAGGTAAGGAAAACTGCTCCGCGCTCTCCTGACCCCAGCATGCGTTCGGGAGAAAGAGTGCTGTTGTTTTAAAGCCCTCTGGAAAGGTCCCAATGTGACACTTGTCTGGCCTTAGTCTCAATCACCTTACTCAGTATGTATTTGCCTCCTGAGTTTTCTGCTGTGTGCTTCACTGCAGTGTGGTTCACCTTGCTGCCTGAGTCTTACCCTGAATTTTTATGTTTTAGTATTTGGAAAGCTCTGTTAACCACTGTAAGAAACTGTGCAACAAGTAAGCCTTGGAAATGGATCATTGAAACCTCCAGCACAGAGTTTAATAACATTTGTAAACCAAAACTGGGCTTCATCTTGACATGCTCAAAGGAATTGGTCACAGCACTTAGTGGTTGGTTGGCTAAGTCAACTTAGCTGGGATTTTTGCACAAGTGGAGCCAGCCTTTAAGCAGTGCTATAAATACTAGGTGCTTTAAAAAGGATATTTTCATAAAGATGAAGATAATTCTGCTAAATGTGCTGGGAGCAGACTTAAACGGAAATGAATGGTTAGAAATCCACGAGTAATCTTTTAAATGCAAGGAAAAAATTACTTTCAAAGTAAGCCTATGATAATTTGAAGAAAAACAGTTTGACTTAAAAAAGAATGACAGGAGGAATAAATAGTAAGCTGTGGGAAGGTGTATGTACAGTAACAAATAGGAGCCTGAAGATGGAAATGAAGGCAAATAGAGTAGAAGGGTAGAAGGATACAAGCATTATCCAAGGATGTCCAGCATTATCCAAGTGTAGAGGCTTAAATAGGAACAACTTTAGCTGTTTTAGAAGCTAAGGGTAACTGACTGGCAATGATAAAATTTCTAACTGGAGAAGACCAGTTTCTGGTCTGTCTGTTTTTGAAGAGGGAGGAGGTGTGTTCAATATAATTTCCATTTCAGTAGCAAAACCAAAAAGGTAAGACTGCAGCTATGAAAACTAGATCTCTCAAAAGTATCAACATCGGTAATGCTCACTGAAATGCTAACCTGCCTAGTCTGTTACTGGTGTTTTTCCACAAGCCTTGGAAAACTAGGGAGTTTCCAGGGAGCTAGTAGAGTGCTGCAGGTGAGCCAATAGGCAGGGTAAATGGGATGAGCCTGGCATCAGCACCTGGGAACAAAGGGATTCTTTCACCTGACACTGGTGAGAGGGCAATTGATTAATGTCCATCAAAATAAATCCTGTCTTAGTTACTCTTACAGTACAAGCTCTAGGGCTGGAAGCAGCAGTGTTAATGTATAGATTGCTGTAAGGTGTTTGATTTGGTAAGAAATGAGAACAGTTAAAAACAACAGAGTTAAATGGATTTCAAGTGAATCTATAATGAAATAGTTGTAACAAAATGGAATTTCTCAGTGCTTTGAGTGATGGTCTAGAAAAACTGAATCCTGGCCATACAGGGCTTTTATAAGTGACTTGGAGAGAAAAACACGTTTTTAAAAAAGGGTGAAATAATGAAGATTGAGTCACTGATGGTGAAAGGACCTGAACTTCCTATCCTGGATGCAGACAGGCCTGAGCTTTAAGTGAAGCTGACAGGGAAGGTCTGCAGCCAGCCGGAGTGCTTTGGTCATCCTTGGCTGTGCAAAACACAGGCGTGCAAGTAGGGAGGTTTTGGTACCTGTGGGATTTTGCTGCTGGAAGAGTGCTCAGTTTTTGTATGCCTGGTTCAAAAAAGATAATGCTGAATTGGAAAAACCTGACAGAGGTTTAGAATTAAAGGATGAGCCCTAACGAAAACCTCAAGAGAAAGGAGTGATGTGATCTGTGTGTTACAGACAGACCTGGAGATCAGGGAGTTTTAGTGTAGTAGGCATAGGTGTGACAATGCCTTAAATGTGAATAAAGACTTTTCTCTAACAGCAGACTAATTGGCTTCTGGAATAATTTATTGGACCTGTGGTGGTTTCTGTGCTCTGAAGACTTTTAAATTGGAATTGGATGTTTTGCTAAAAGATAAGCACTGGTTCAGTGCCACTGCTGCACTTGAGATAGGAATGTGATTCCAGAAACTCCTGTCACCTGTGTTTGTTCAGAAGGTTACACTGTGTGATTACAGTGGCCCTGTCATCTCAAAATCCTACAGGACAGAAGACTTTTTATTTCGGCTTTTTTTTCCTGAAGTTTTGTCAGTGTTCAAATACTTAACTTGTAAATGCTGTTGGCATTAAATAAAATGTTACTAAATGTGTTCGTTTTGCACAAGAGAAGGATCCCTGTCAAAGTTTTTTTTTCTTCTAGTAAAATATTTTTGTGCAGCTTTAAATACATTTTTTATTTGAAAGAAATGTATGATACTGAGTGTAAAAATCATAATAGGTTTCTTCAATGGCATCTTAAAACAGAAAATAAAAATAATCTTAAACCAAAGAAAGCAGCTAGTGTCTTGCTTAAAGATAACACTTGACTTTAAGGGGAAAAATTATCAACTAAAAAATAAATGCAAGGAGAGCAGTTACTTCAGTTATGCAGCCTGAGTAGTAAGTGTAATCGTTAATAACACAATAAGGTAAAAAGTTTTGGGGGAGTTTAACTCCAGTGAAGCATTATGCAACTATTTCCACAAATGCACAGAAGTATTTTCATATCTTTAGTGGTAAAATTATTTCAAGAATAAATGTCCTTCAGATGTAGTTCGTAACAGTAGACCCTACAGCTGTGTTTGATCCTGGAGAGATGCTCTGGGGTCCTGTGAGTGGTGTTATGCTGCAGTTGTAGGTAATGTTCAGATTGCACTTGCTTCTCTGCCCCCACAGAGAGGCAACATGCTGCTTGATTGACATCAAGAACAAAAATTAAACCTGATCCCTTAATTACAATTTTAATCTTGAAAATAATGAAGGATAGTTTGGGATATTACAGAAGATATTAAGACTGAGTCTGGCTAAAGACATCATGGCATGTTTATATTGTCATGCAAGAGCTTTGAAAGGAGTTAATGCAAATAACTCATCAGAAATGTTAATTGTTGATAGATTCTACAAACAGATAGAGCCTAGGTTTGGGTTCTTTTCCTTAAAAGGTTCTCAGTCAAATGTCCAAAGTCACTTATCTGTTTGCTCTTGCCCTCCTCCAGTGTATTATTTCATCTCCAGTCAGCTGTCATGGGAGGCTTTGAGAACAGTGTGGGTCCCTGCCAGTTCTGGGCAAAATCACTTTTGCTGATTGAGGACAAGATTCTGTTTCTTCAGCTCTCTTAATTCTTTGTGTTTCCCTTCATGGTGTTTTCCACGGAGATGCTCAGAAGTAAACCGATTTTCAAATTTCTGATCTGTTGCCTCAGTTTGTATCACATAAACAGTGGTGTTTTGAATGCACCATGTTGACTTCATACGGAGCCTGTGTTCTGGGCTCCCGGATCCATTTGTCAGTGGTGGGGGCTGTGCACCTTAACACTGCAGCAGTCCCTTGGAAGGCAGTTGCATGTGCCCCTCTGAGAACCCTTGGATTATTCCCGACAAGGGTATCGGCATGCTCCGTTGAACAGGACTGGCTGTGAACTTAAGACTGTGCTGGCCATCATTCCTTTCTCGGAGGTTTTCAGACTCTGCTTTTTCTCCTAGAGTCCATGAGTCGCTTTCTGCTCGCTCATAGACTGCAGAAGAAAGAGGTTCTCTTATGGAAGGAAGAGTCTGGATGTAGGCCTGAACATGCAGGGTTAAAACTTCACCCGATTTGTCCACCCTATTTTGAAGTCAGAGAAATCCATGAAATTTTCATTATGTTGTACTATCTAAACTTAATAAAAAATTGTCAAAGTGACAATGTCTCTCTGCTGAATGGATTTCCTTGCACCATCTGGATGTTGTTGAGCTTAAGTTGCTTTCATTTGAATTGTGCTGATGATCTTTTTTTTGTTTCATAGCATTGAACAGATGGGTTGATTATTCTTTACAGATATTAATAAAGCAGTGGAAAGAAGAAATATGAATAAGGCTTCATCAAGGTCCAGTCCGACACGAAGGTAAAGTACCTGGAAGCAGTGAGTTATAGTAGGAATTCAGGCCTTCGGGGCATGAGCCCAGCGGCCTGTGCTAAATGTCTGTGTCTCTTCCCTACTGCCACCTCCCCAGTCAAACAGTGACACTGCAGCAGGAAAGTGGCCGCTCCACTTCTGAGAGCCCTTTTTGCTCTGGCACCTTGGGAGGCATGAGGGAAACTCTTGTGTCTGCTGCCGTTACTGCAGCCCAGCATTTGGTTTTGCAGCATAGGCTGTAAGAGCCTTGGGAGGAAGAATACACTTGATGTTTGCTCCTGCCTCCAAGGATCGGAGAAGCTGAGGCATATCTAGAAAATGCCAAGGGGTTGCAGCGTTTCCAGTGCTCTGCTGAAAATTTTGGGATCTTGCCTCTTCTGATGTTGAAAGCTTCCAATGCTGCGATGAGACTGGAAAAGAGCACTTGAGCGAAACACAAGACAGAGCAAACGCCTCTTGCACGGTCCTGTCTGCCCATGTGGTTGTGTTATCAGTGCCTGGAGACAGCCCCCTCTGTGCAGTCACTGATGTACCCTCCAGCTTCTGGCTTCCCATCCTTCAGTGGGCACAGCACATTCAGCTCCTTCACCTCCTCTCTGTGGGCAGCCCCAGGCAAGAGAGAACATATGGATTGGCCTGTCAGAGGAAGATGACTTCAGTTTCCTTTCCACAGCATCACTAGGAAGCACACAAATACATGCTCCAGTGTAGTTTGGTACAAGGTATCCACCCTGTGTGCCTCTGCTGTAAAGCTTTCATGAAAAGCCATGGTGCTTGCTGGACTTGAAGGTAATCAAGGTCCCACATGTCTGGTGTGCTTTACTAACTTGACCTGTTTAATTACCAAAAACGAGGAAAAAGCGCAACTAGCAAGACATCTACACAAAAAAAAAAAAAAAAGAAAAGCCCAGAGAATGAGTAGCTGCAATTCTTGGCACCATCTAGGACTTTTACATGCTGCACTTACCCTATGCAGGGCCAAATGTGCTTGCAGAGACTAGTGTGTGGGCATCAGGCCCAGGAAGTGCTGGGGTTCCTGTGGCAGATGCAGCAAGTCTTGGGCCTGGGCTCTGCTCGGTGCTGGTGGGAGGACCTTGGGAGTATGTGAGCAGCAGGCACTGATGGCACGTCTTTGGCCTCAGTGCCATCGATGCTGCAGCACTGCAGGGGTGAGGGGCAGGCGTCTGTACCATGAGTGTTGGTCCTCAGACCACAGTGCAGAGGGACAAGCAGCAGGCACTGATGCCATGGGCACTGCAACCTGTGTCATCCTGCACGTGTGCAAGAGCAGGTGCCTGCGCCACAGTCCTAAGGAGCACTGGAGGTCCATGAGCTGTGGTGCTGGGGGCACAAGTTGTGGACAGACAGCAGCCGAAGGCTTTGGTGCTGCTGTGACAGGCACTGGATTTCAGCTGGCACCGCATACACCGTGGCCATCCCACGTGGTTAGCACCGAGTCCCAAGCAGCACTGTGGGCACAGGTGGCAATGGGGTCATCAAGTCCTGGGCAATGGACTCTGGACCACGCTGGGGCCTGGGAACAGCAGCTGCCGATGCCGGGGCTGCAGAGCCCCACGCTGCGCCGCACGCAGCAGTGCTGGGCCAGCGGTACCGAGTCCCGAGAGATGCAGGTGGTGGTGCTGATGCTGCAGGAGCTGGACCATGGTGGCTGAGGTGTGGAAGCAGAAGGTGGAAGCTGTGCCTTTGTGCTGCCGTCTCCCTCGAGCAGGGAAGCCATGCGGGCAAAAGAGCCGAGGGTGCCTGTGCCACATCTCTACTTCTGTCGAGTTGTGCATTGTTCATTCCGGATCTATTTGTCTCTGCCGATAACAAATGTGGCCTGTTCTGGTCACCCCCACTCCAGCTGGAATAAATGTCATATGCCAAACAATTCCCCTGCATCTGGTTGTTTTGCTAAATGGTCTCACAGCTCTGGAAAGATCAGTTACTCAATCCATTAGAGCAAGTCAGAAGTTTCCCCTGAGCTTCTGCCATTGTTCATTGTAGGTTTTGGGGGAAGTGGGCTGTGATGTGTCTCTCACAGGATGTGGTTTCAATGCAGATCACAAACAAAAAGTGGATTTATATGTCCAGGAGGCTGAAGGAGTTTACATCTGGTTGTCTGCAAATTCAATATGTCACTTAAAAGAGGAGGCTGTGTGTGCTCTTGGTGGCATCTCTAATTTCTCCCAAAATCTGGTTTGTGCCTGACACGCAAACAAAGAATGCCAGCACTCTTATGTGTTCCCAGCACAGCTGGGTGTCTGACACCAGAATCCGTGCACAGACTCTGCTCTTCCATCTCATTCCTGTTGCTCTGCCTGGCACCAATCTTGGGCTCATCCAACTCGTTCTCTCCAGGTGATCACTATGTGACTGCACTGCAGTGGATGCAGACTTAGGTTCTGCTTATCTTTCGTAAATTAGAGTAGGCTGTTTGAGGACTGTAAAAGTCATGTCAAGTATGGGAAATAAAAAGATTCAAAAAGCTGGGCTTTTTTTCCTGATGGTTGTCAGTATTTTGGGGAAAAAACAGTCCAAACTTAGTTTCTCAGCAAGATTTTTTTTAATGTTTGGTTTTGACTACAGTGAAGTTATGCTCTTCTTGGGAAAAAGAGAATAAAACCCAGAAAAACCCCTACTGCTTTGGGAAAAGATGAAGACCGGAACATTATTCTTCCTTGCCTTTCAAGCCTGCATACAAAGTCTGAATGAGATGGATCATTCAGAACCAACAGAGAAGCCTTTTGTGGCCGCTCAGGATGTGGTGTTGATTTGGTTTAGTACCCTCTTAACACGGGGCATTATAAACACAAGACTGGCTTTCTACAGAAACTATCCCTCAAGTCCAGGACAAAGCTGTAGCTGTCTTTGCTTTCTGTCAGCAGCACAAACCCAACCACAACATGGAACCTACAATGTCTTTGCTCACAAGCTGCTCCTTTTTTAATCATGTGCCAATAACATTACTTCAGGTGTTCTGCTGTCGTTGATGAGTGAATTTAATAGATCCCTTGAACACTCTTGGCTATCGCACATTTGTGGGTATTAGCCTACATCACCTTAAATTCTCTCAAAGAATTTGCCAAACATGATTGATAGATGATCTATGGCTGATGTTGGAGGTCAGAGGCCTTGAAATGGTGGTTTCTGAAGTGCCTGTTCACTTCATCCACAGGTGCTCTACACTGACTGATGTTCCATTAAGGAGCTTTCTGGGTCTTGTTTGGCTGTGCTGAATATTAGAATTAAGAACCTTCTCCAGACTGCTTCAAAAATACAACTTTTGGTCAATTTTTGTTGTTGTGGGATAGGAGGGAGGATTCAGCTGCTGTGCAAGGTCACTTTGGCACCTCAGGTAAGAGATCTAGGGGTAACTGTACTCGTGTTGTTAGCAGGCTAACGGAATTTCCCTGGTGTTTTCCTCAGAGAGCAGTATGCCTACGGGGATGGCCGAGATGCCAGGCGCGACCGCTCCCCTCTTCGGGGGAGCCCACGGAGAGACCCCAGAGATGGCAGGGATGGCAGGAACGGGCGAGATGCCAGAGACGCTCGAGACATTCGAGCTAGAGACATGCGTGATGCCAGAGACCACAGGGACCCACGGGACCTGCGAGACCCACGGGATATCAGGGATCCAAGGGACTTGAGGGACCCACGTGATGTTAGAGATCCTCGTGACCCACGGGAGCCGATGTATGATCGATACAGGGATCCACGGGATATGAGAAATGCACGAGATGTGAGGGATCCACGGGATATGAGAGACCCTCGGGACCCTCTGTACAGGTAAACTCTGCGGGATCCTATTTGCCAAAATGATGTTTTTATGGCATTTCTGCTGCAATTGTTTGAGTGGTGTCAGATGTTTAGGCAAATCACCTTGGCTGGGGACAGTTGGGTGCTGTTTCGTGTCTGTGGGGAGTGGATGGGTGGGTACCTCAGAAATTAAACTTGGGGGAGGTCTGTGTGTGATGCACTGGCCAAAGTCGCTGCCTGAGACTGTGCTGGAGGAAACCCTTTGCTGCTTCTGAACGTTGCAGACGAGACGAATCTTACGACCGTTACCTGCGCCTCGAGGACTACTATCGGCGCAAGGACGACTCCTACTACGACCGCTACAAGGAGCCAGAGGGTGAGTACCTGTAACCCTTCAAAGGGAGGGGGTAGGGGTGCCACAGAGCCACGGTTGTGGTGTGCTGTGCCCCTCTGAGCAGCTCTGAAGGGTGTCACTCCTGTCCCTGCGGCTCATTTCAGACCGCCTGAAGCGCGAGGAGCGGCGCCGGGAGGAGCTGTACCGTCAGTACTATGAGGAAATCAAGAGACGTTTTGATGCAGAGAGACCCGTGGATTGTTCTGTGATAGTGGTGAATAAACAGACAAAGTAAGAAAATAGTTATAATCGGTTTTATTATTACATAGTAGAAGAGAATAGATTTAAGCTGAGTCCTGCCTTGAGGCTGTTTGTCTTACAGGTTGTTCTTGAGGAGTGTGGCTTTAGAGACCCCAGGAAGCTACAGCTCCTGTTTTTCTTCTGGGAATTTATGTTGATGAGATGAGGAAATGTATCTTGTGCTTTGCTTGTATTTCTGTCTTGTAATCCATTGCTATACCTTCTCCTGATGCTTTTATACGTACTCTCCATATAAGCCTACCATTTCAACTGGTTGTAGCGGCCTGTACTTATTTTTCCTGGGTAGCATGATATGGAACTTAGGAATATGTGCCAACCAGCTGACAGTACAGAGCAGGGGTCAGGGTGGACTGGGGGGTGTTTGTTCAGAGCTCCTGCTGGATTGGTTCCTAGACCAGATACCAGTCATTGCCATTAGTCCAATGTGCAAGAAATACAAAATCACTGCTGAAGGCAGTTGTGGACGGTATCAAAAGCAGGTGTAAGTAGTAACCAGGGTGATCTCACAAGGCTGTCTGAGCACTTAATGAGTTCACAGGGCAGGCACTCTGTACAGGAGGTACACCGGGCCCAGTAGTAGAGGACTGTAACAATGTCACCAGCCTGATGTCTGTATCTTTACAATTAAATATGTTAAAGAATAGGAAATATATAAATATATCACAGATCTGGCTTGTAATCTGAGGAAAATATTTATCAGGGGGAAAGTTAAAGCTCTGTCTCTTTCACCCTTCAGAGAAAATATCAAGAGTTGCTTTTCTTTACTTTGCTGTACACGTGGGGCAGAAAGAGACAGCTGGCACTTGCCTCATCTTCTGGTAGAAAACGGAGCAGGAAATGGGAACAGGAGGAGCAGTGAAACTAGAAATAAATTTCTGATGGAGTTGATTACCTATTGGAACAAATCTTGAGAGGAAATTTTAGATCCTTTATCCCCTGGTGGCTAAAAGTCTTTGGAAGATACTCTAATAGACCACAAGTTATTGTGCTTGACACAGGATTAATTTTTTTGTGTCAGAGGATCAGCTTAATATCCGAAGAATCATTTTGGTCTGTAAGAGCTACAAGCCTTAAGAATAGGAGCCTCTTCATTAATCTTGGGTATTAAAGCACTGATGTCACACCTGTTGAAAGATGACTCCTGAATGCCTCAGATACAATAATTTTACTTGGAAGCTCTTAAAAAGATGGTTGAAGAGGGGACAGTTTTGGTCTGTTACATACTTAAAGATTTTGCCTCCGAAGACAATAAAATGACTGTCTTTCTTGAGGTGTGGGTGCACACAGATTGAATTTCTCGGGCCTTTTGTGCAGTCAGTATTGCAGGTTTGGTTCTAAGTACAATAAGCTTAATAATAAACCTTGGCAATTTAAGCTCAGCCTTGTGAGCAGTGGTTTGTGCTTGGAAGGGGAGGTCTGTAGGACAGGGTGTACAGGAGCAGTGGATCCAGAGATGCTGTGTTGACCATGGGTTAGAGCAGAAAGCAGCTAGTAAAGAGCAGGCCAATAAGGAATGAGGCACGTGTGAACAGTTGAGATGCTGAACAAAGCAGGACTAAATGAGTTCTCTAGGTTGGCTCCTCTGCTCTGTACCCCTTGGACCTCTGCTGGCATAAATTTCTTCCCCTAATGAATTCAGTTGAAGCACGTTTATGTGTAAACAAATTTGTAATAGTGTAAATCCCGTTGCAAATACTCTGTTTCTCAGCTAAGCTAAGGCTTGATTTGTAATTTATTTCACTCGAACTGAAATGACTGATTCAGATCAGAATAAGGGCTTTTATATTGCTATAATGGGATTGCTTTAGTACTGTCCTGGTAAACGTCATGAAGCTGGGCAAGTAATCAGAAAAGCAAATCTGAGAGAGGGTGCAAGTTCCAAGGTTTCTGTTTCTGTATGTGACTGACTTGTTAAACTGCTGGCTTTGCTTTGTGGTAGGGAGTACGCGGAGTCAGTGGGGCGGAAGGTGCGGGATCTGGGCATGGTAGTGGACCTGATCTTCCTCAACACAGAGATGTCACTGACGCAAGCCCTGGACGATGTGAGCAGAGGAGGATCTCCTTTTGCCATTGTCATCACCCAGCAGCATCAAGTTCACCGTTCTTGCACTGTTAACATCATGTTTGGCACCCCACAAGGTACTGAGGCCTCAATAGGCTGGGAACTGTGTGGTCATTCTGAACCTTTCTTTCAGGCAGAACCACACAGGACAAAGTTCATCCTTGCTGTCACATAAGTAGTTATTTATGTCATAAATGTGAATATCATTATTTACAAGCTTCCGTAGTACTCTGTTTGCTCCACGTCAAAAGGAATGTCTAACTCCTGCCAAGAGGGAATCTCAGCTGTGTTCTTGGTTCCTAATACTGCCAGCCTCTGCATCTCAGGGCAAGTCATGGACCCCAGGGCTGCACTGCTCTGGGAGATCTCTCAGTAATACCAACCCAACCTCACTATCACTTGTTGCTCTCAGAAAGAGTCTGTTGGGAATGTGACAAATTAAAGGATAGGTTTTAAAATCAAATGTGATTTGATAAGGATTTGGTAAAGGTAGAAATTTGATAATGAAACTGGGAAGAGTTAGGGAAAGATAGAACTACAGAGTGTTTGGGTATACAGGCTCCACCTTCTTAGCACCTTTACACTTGTCACATCACTTTCCATTGCCGCAGGCTGTGACTTAGTTGTTGCATGAGGGTGGGTGTAGGTACTAAAAATGCCTTGTCAGAATGTGATTGGGGAAAGCAGCTGTTGCTCTCATCATAGGCCTGTTCATGTAATCTGTCAACACAGGTGACTGGTCTGACTACAGCTGAGCTTTCAAAGGTTATTTCTCCTTTAATGTGTTCCCAAGTAATGTTCTGGGAGTTCATCTGGGAGAGGAAGTGTCTGAGTGCGCAGTCAGTGTTCGGTGTGTGCTCACTGACTGGAGGAGCCCGGTTTTTTAACATCAGATGCAGTGTGATAGGAGAGTTCCCTCATTTCCTGCAGACACACAGCTCACACACACTGTCACCGGGCTTCCCACTGCCCTTGGTTTTAACGCCTAACACTTTTGGTTTAACACCTGTTAAACCTTTGGCAGGAGGCCAAAGCTTCTTTTCATCACTAGATCTGCCAGTGTATCAGACCTGATGGGAACCCCAGTCATTAGCTCATCCACAGCTCATTCCAGAGATTAAATATGCTCACTTCAACCGCTTGTGGCCACCTTTGCCTGCGTGTTTGTTTCAGGGAACTCCTTCACAACTTGTACAAAGCCTAATGTTAAAATGAACCCAAATTTCCTGTTAGGAAGAAAAGGCTTGCAGGATGTGATGTTCTGCAGCTGTAAAAAGGACCCTGCCCAGAGCTTTAGGCACTTTTGGGAAGGTAAAGGCTCTTTTGATCTCCCAGTTTAAAGCTGTGTTCAGGTGAATGTTTATGTGTGTGCTTTGGGAGGTGGAAATAATGACCTCAAAACCCACCATTGGAATTGCCCATTACTCATTTTATCACAGAAGAATTTGATTGCTGCTTGTTGCCTCAGAGTGGTGAATGTGAGCAGCCATGTGACACTGAGCCAGTGCTGCTCCCTCCGCAGCTGCATGTGCACATGAGATGTTAAGGCACTGTCAGGACAGAAACAAAAGTATTCCCATGGCTGTCCTTCTCTGGGAAGCATACAGCCTTCAGAGGGCAAGTTTTGGATCAGTCCAAGGATTTACCAGTAAAATGACTGGGACTGTCTCATCTCAGAGCACCGAGGATTTATGAGAGGTAGAGGGAGCTGCTTTCCTTTTAACTGGTGAGAGACAAGAAAGACATTTCTGGGCTGATGGGATGTCTGCTTAGAGCCCTCAGCTGTGGAAGGAAAGGCTGGCCTTGCTGGGTGATAGCCGTGGGCCTTCTGTTGGCTTTGGAAATGTAACTGTTCCCATGTGCCTGGGAAGTTCCCAAGTCTGCACTCGCACTCCCCGAGCGGTGCCTGCTGCTGACTGGGCTGTGCTGGCAGGCGGGAGGAACAGCACCTCTGTCAGGGTCACTTTGGGTCACTCAGAGCATTTCTTCCTTCGTGCAGAACACCGCAACATGCCCCAGGCTGATGCCATGGTGCTGGTGGCAAGGAATTACGAGCGCTACAAGACGGAGTCCCGGGAGAAGGAGCGGGAGGAGATCGCCCGGCAGGCTGCCAAGATGGCAGACGAAGCTGTTCTGCAGGAGCGGGAGCGCCCACCCCCCATGGAGGAGGGTGTCAGAGGAGGTCACCCTCCCAGGATCCAAACTCTCTTGAACCTGCTGGCAGACAATCGCTACGTGACTGCTGAGGAGATGGATAAAGTCATTAATTACCTGAGAGACCGGAAGGAACGGTTGCTGCGGGGCAGCACTGAACCTCTGCAGGGTGAGTCCCTCAGCCCCAGACAGGGTTTATCATGTGATTTGTGGCCCTCAGGGCTGGGACAGGAAAAGAGTCCTGGGACTGCAGAGGAGTTGGGGAGAATAATATCCTCATGCAGCACCTCATTGTACTGAGATGGATGTGTCCTTACATGTCATGAGACAATTCAGAGTTTTCATGTGGAAGACCTTTTATACTGGATGCTCTCAGGGCAACAGCAGGACTGCCATAACTGGTAGGACTGCTACACTCAGTTCTGCAGAGTGGTTTGGGTTCCCAGAGCTGTGCAGCTCCAGTCTGAGGGTAGATGTTCACTGATGTTGTGTCTTTGGGAGCTGTTTGATTAGTTTTTTTTAGATGTCCCTTCAAGGGCATTTGCAGAGCTTTAACCATCTTTCCTTTCTTTCCCAGCACCCATGTCAAGACAGCCTTTGGGGGCACCTTCAGGATCATCACTGGGTAGTCAGTCCAACCTTCCAAGTTCTCAGCCTCATCAGGGTTCACAGCCTCTGGTCTCTACTCCTTCAGTTCCAGTGTCCTCTTCTACTCCTCAGCAGGAGCTTCAAGCAAAAATCCTCAGTCTCTTCAACAGCGGGGCAGCAGCAGTGGCAGCAGCTGCTGTGGCAAACAGCGGTCCCACGGCCTCCGCAGGCTCTTCAGGCAGCACTCCCAACCAGAACTTTGCTAACCTGGCCGGTGGGCAGCCCCGGCCAGCACAGATGAATGCTGGAAATTTAAACCAGGCTCAGCAGCGATTGCAGACTCCAAACACGCAGCTTCCTGCTCTCCCGGGCCCTTCAAGAAATGCAGGTCCAAGACCTGGGGCTCCTCCACAACCTCAGCCACTCTATGGTCAGCACCAACCCCGCCTCCCTGCGCCTGGCAATGTGCCTGCCCAAAGGCCGGTGTCTTCTGGTATCAACTTTGACAACCCCAGTGTACAGAAAGCCTTGGACACCCTTATCCAGAGTGGTCCTGCACTCTCCCACCTTGTGAGCCAAACCGTGGCCCAGGGGCGAGCGGGGTCCTCAGCCCAGCAACCGATGGGGGCCTACCAGCGACACTATTAGAGCTGAGCTGTTGGGCCCATTCCCCCTCCCTTTGCCATTCCATACTTATAGCTGTTTAAGGAGTCTCCCATCCTTGACCCGGGACAGATGCCCTGGATATGCATGTCCTCTCCACTCTGGCGAGAACATACCCCCTGCAGCATTGCTGCCAACGGTTGCTGGCGCTGCCCTCCCTCTCCTTGGTCTGGTTAGCAATGTTTGGAGCAGAATGCTCGGTTTTCTCCACAGCACGATGTGCTGAACTGTGTTGGATCATTGGTTGTCTTGTCCTATCCCAGAAGCTGCTGCAGTATCGGTCCTGCTGCATTTTCCTTACTCCCAGCACCTGGTGCACTTTCCCATGGAGGTGCAGTCTGGGCTCACTGATTGGTCCCAGTGTAGTTTTGGATCGTCGGTTTTGAGGAATTAGGGGACTGAAAAGAGCAGCATACTGACGGGCCTTGGACAGCCACCACTGCGGAATCGGCACTATTTTTCTTTGGATTCCTTTTTTTTTTTTTCTTCCCCTTCTTTTAATGGCATATAAGTCACTTGGGAAGTCCACTGATAGTGCTGGCAGCCAAAATCATGAAGCACATGCCTGACCACTGCTCAGTAACCAGGACTGTGCGGTCTGTCTGCAGCTGGCCTGCCCTGTCCAGGCAGGGAGGCTGGTGTTCCTCACCTCACCCCACTCAGAGACTGGCAGCTGTGGGCTGAACACACATCTGCAACACAAGAACTTCCAACCAAGGCAGAGATTTCAAATGGTCTGTCAGTTTTCCTACCCTGAGTAATCAGTGTTAAGATCAAGCTGGTAAATTTGGTGTGTAAATTTCCTTTTCTTACAATCTTTGGCACGGTTGTTAGTGTAGCTTAGTTGCAGCCATACTGATATGCTGGTGGCTCTCTCTGGGAGTAGCCGTTACCAGGTATTTGGGGCAATGCTGCTCTATCAGACCTCTCCTTGCTGTTGATGGATGTTTGGTCCCTCTGAGGAGGAGAGGCAGTGCCAAGATGTAATACCATAATTTGAAATGTTTTTTCAACACTTCGGTAGCTGCAGCAGACAGTGGAGTGGTAAATCAGGCAGTGATTCCTCACCGTGTTTTTAACTGGGAACATACTTTGATACCAGAACACAAAACATCACTTAACTGTGTGGTCCTCCCTGTCATGGCCTTCTTGGAGTCTGTGGGCTTCCTGCAGGGAACCAAGAGACACTAAGAAAGCAGTGGATTGAAGCAGAGGACTTTCTTTGTCCCCAGTGGTTTGTGTTGTAGCATTTCTTTTATCTGTGCTGTTAACAAGAGGACGTTACTTTCTAATAAAAGGCCAGAAAAATTACTTGTTGCATTTTTTGACACTTGAGTACTCCCAGAATACATAATTCCACTGTGTTTGCAGTTACTCTCCTCTCCTGGGTAAGCTGTGCTGGAAGCTCCACACTGGATGCTGAGCAGAATGTGTGCAGACCTCACAGGTCCTGACTCTTGCACAGCACTGGGGTGGTCTCAGGCCAGGAGTTGTGCTGTGGCACGGCTGATGGGAGGGGTCCAAAACCTCTCTGGTGGCACGTGGTGGGAGGGACTGGTCCGGGTCAGTGTGACAGCCAGCGTGAGGTCAGGGCTGCAAGTCCCTGTGCCATCAGCACTGGCATCCCATGGCTTCATGCTGCCACCACCCCCCAGCCTGAGTCTGGACAGCAGTGTGTCTGTCTGCTATCTCTCCTCCTGTTAGATCCCTTTCTCCACCTGCACAATCCTGCAGCCAGGTAGAACACTTCTGCTGGGGTGACCAGAAATCCTTGTGAGGTGAAATGTGGGAACTGCATCCCTTCGGAGAGGCTGTTCCTCTCCTTGTGCTTTGCTTCCTCTGCAATCTGCACCCTGTCAGGGTTATGACGTGTTATGGAAATGGTGCAAAATAGCTGTGGAGACCTGGAAGCAAGTGAAAAGTCCCCGTGCAAGTAGTGAAGGGTGTAATAAAATCATTTATTGCATTTTGTGCAGACAGGAGTCTAGAAAAATGAATACAGGTAAAGCAGTAAAGCAGTAACAGGGAGCATTCAACAGCCGAGGAGCCACTCCTCCATGAACACCTGCACAGAGAACACGGGGTCTGCACCGAGGCGGCCTAATGCACAACACTGAAACACGCACAGAAATTAAATGCAAGCCTAATAGGGGTTTTTTTGGTTTGCAACCTGTTTTATTTACAAGGTTTTAAACTTAATTGCATTGCTCTGCACACAGATTCTCTAAAACACAAAGCATTCTAGGTCACTACATGTCTATTGAAATATTGCACTCGAATAAAAGTCACTTGAATGGACAGAGAACATCTAGCTACAGTGATTAAAAGAGTATTGAATGAACCGACTTTGTGATAACATTCATAACAAATATATTGCACATGTAGCACAGAAAGTGTTGTAACCAGCAAATTTCAGACCTTTCGGTCTTTCTGCTAGTTTTTAGTCCTGCTACACAGAGGAGGGTCTTGACTCTTCTAGTGCAACTCTTGCCCTTGTGCAGTCTCTTGTCCTTCCTCTCGTCCAGCCACTGACCAGCACCTGCCCAGGCTGGATGCTGCCTGTGCCTCCTGTCCCTGCTGCCCTGTGGCTTGCTGCCTGTGCTGTGTGGTGGCCACAGTGACCTGAGCTGCCCTCCACAGTGACCTGAGCTGCCCACTGCCACTCACAGGGGCCAGGGCTGCTTGGGCCTCCCGCAGCAGGGACTGGAGCACACGCCACCAGCGCTGTGTGCTGGCCGAACACTCCCTGCCTGCTGTGGCCACACTCCAGCCCACCCTCCCATGGGTTGTGCTGCTCAGTGCTGCTCCAGCAGCAGCCTGCCTGTAAAACAAACTGGGGGGTCAAGACCTTCCTGTCTGGAACAAAAACTGGACCGTGTCTGCGCATGTGCCAAGGAGGAACTTGCATGTCTACCAGAGGAGGACATTGTCTTCACCACGGTGGAGCGGCAGAAGGGTGCTCCATGGGGAAACTGAACACTCACAGAGGCCAAACGTGCAGGGCTGGGTTTGTAAACTAACATGCAGTGCTGTCTGCTAAAACTGGCCCTCTCCAGCCGACAGCGAGGGGACACGCTGTGGAAACCAGCTCCTGTCTTGCCACAGCCAAACTGCCTGGCAGGGGTGTGGGAGCAGCCCTGACTCTGTCCAGAGCTGTGCCCCTGCTCTTGCTGAAGGATGGGGAAGAGGAACGCCTTTTTTCAGCAGTACCGATGGAAAGGAATGGCCTTCCTGCTCCCTGGGGGAGCCGGGACCATGGCTTTGCCGTCAGGGTGGAAGTGGTGCTGAGGGGAATGGGATCCACTGGTGATGCTGGGGGGATGAAGAAACCTGTCAGAAGTGTGCCCTGGCTGCTCTCACCACTGCTCTGCCAACGTCATTCCTGGCTGCCCTGTACCTGCGGCCAACGGAGGAGCCTCTCCCTGATGCTGCAAGGGTGGGTGCTGTCTGCTGTGTACAACCTGCCTCTGCCCTCTGCCCTGTGCCATGTGCCAGGGCAGGAGGGGACCATGCTCGCTGCCTCAGGCCCAGCAGCACAGGGGGCAGCAGCCAAGCTGCAATTGCAGGGTGACTGCAGGGAGCAAGTGGCATCTTGTGAAGAGGCAGAGCAGCTGGCAAGCGCTCGAGGCCCAACAACACGGTGCTAACACATGAGCTGTGTGGGCAGGCTGGTGTGCCTCCCCCACTGCTACTGAAGTGCCTCAAATAATTTTGGGAGGCTGGAAACAGCCCGTGAGCTTGTGTGTGGTGGTATAGGGCCAGCTCCAAGGGGCAGAGCAGCTAGACACTGGCAAATCCTGGTTCCCATGGGCTGCCCTTCCCAAAACTAAAGGAACTTTTCACTTGCAGACCCCTACCTGCTCTTCCCACAACTCCCGGGCTGCTGAGACAGTGGCAGGACCGGCGAGTGCTGCCCAGTGCATCTGCACAATTCATCAGCTCTGAGCTCCTGTGCTGAAGCCAGGTCTCAGCTCAGCCTGACAGTCCCCCTGTAAATGCTGAGCTCCCCATGCCTGTGGGACCGGCTTCCACAGCAGCGTCTGTGACACAGACCCGCAGCCACACAGGCAGCTGAGCTACCCTGGCAGAAAGTCTGGCTGTGACTGGGACTGCTCCTGGAGAGAAGGGAGGCACTTCGGGAGTGATGGAAATGTAGGAGCAAGGTATGAGCAGGCACAGATGTGCAGCTGGGGCTTGGTTTTGGTCTAGGAGTGTGTCCAAGTAGTATCTTATAGCAAAAAAAATCCAACATCAAAAAACCCACTGCTTTTTATCCAAGCATCCCCAAATAGCTTTGGCCTGGACCTGGAGTAGAGGAGCTCTGAAAGGGAGCAGGGGCTGGAGTAGCCGGTGCAGGGGGGGTGTTCCTGTTCTCAGGGAGGCAGGAGTCAAGGTTGGCAGGGAGTCGGGTGGGCAGGGAGCTGGGACCAGTCAGGGCTGCCCGTGCCAGGCAGGAGGCAGCTGCTGCCTGGAGGGACACCCGCGGGGATGCTGCAGCAGCACCCGCTCCCTCTGCGCCTGCAGCCCTGGGGAGCGTCTGGAGGGGCGGAGGGGGCGAGTGCTTCAGCACCGGGGCTCAGCTCTGGGCGGGGACAGAGCGCTGCCCCAGGGCCCGGGCTGGCACAAAGCCGCCAGCGCTGCCGGGAGAGGGCAACTCTTAGCAGGCTGCACTTTGAGTGGAAGCTCAAATCTGCTGTGAAACAAGTTCAGAAATGTCTGTGACTTCTTTTCCCTGAAAACTCTTAATAAGCTAAATTGAGAAGAGAATGAACCTGCGACCTGGCCCTTTCCCAGGGGCTGCTGGTGGCCGGGGAAGGCTGCAGCCTCCACCACCACTCTGGAGCACTCGGTGCGACGGATGGGCTCCTGGTTTGTGCAGGAGCAGCCCGGCTCAGCTCCCCATCCCTGCGGCCTGGTGCTAGCAGAGCCCTGCATCTCTCAGAATAGATATAGATCTCTATATATAGACTTCATCTGGTTCTATTAACATAAATATGATCACTTTAAAAATACATGTACTGTATTATGTACACTATGTACATGGGGCTGGGGCGGGCGCCAGCGGCACCCTGCTGCCCTCGCACCGCTTCCTGCGTGGTTCCTGGAACCGTTCACATTTGTTAAAAGCGCCTCAGTTTCTCTTCTGTGAGAGATGCTGGGTGGGGGGGGGACGGCGGCGGGGGCGACCCTGCAGCTGCTGCCAAAGAGAAGAGGTGTTTGATCTGCCCCGGGGGGCTCTGCTGCCCCCGCGGGGGCTGAGGGCTGCGGCGTGGCCGGTGCCTGGGCTGCCCTGGCCAGCCGGGCGAGGGAGTGTCATGATGCCGGGGGGCGGTGGGACCCCTGCAGCCCCCACCTCACTGTGAGGTCTTGCTGGTCAGATCAGCAAACAGCCTTTGCATATGTTAAAAATACACACAGATCCAGACTGTCCTACAGCCCCCGGCAGCATCTGCGACTGCCTGGGGCCGGGGCCAGGGCTGGGTTAGCAGCAAAGCCCTGGGGAGCAGCAGGGAGTGCAGCGGGGCACGGGGGAGACCCAGACACGTGTGCAGGTGCTGGGCCCAGCCGGGCTGCTGGTGCCGGGCCCTGAGAGCCCCCAGTTTCGTGCGCCGGGGGAGCAGGGTGGGGGTCCGGGACACCCCCGTGCCAGGCCAGAGCAGGCACCGGTGCCTCGGGGGTCCCCAGCACCCGTGCGGCCCCAGGGCCGAGAGAGGCCCCGGCTGACGCTGCACAGGGCAGGGCCTCTATTGTGGACACCGCAGCTCCACACCGCGACTGCCGAGCGAGCACCCGGAGAGCGCCAGGGAAGAGGAGAGAGCCTGGAGTCAGGCAGGGGGACAGGGAACACCCGCAGCCACCCGCGGTCAGGGCTCCTGCTCTCACTGTGCCTTGCTGTGCGCTCCAGCACCTGACCCCTCACAGCCGCCCCCCACCCTCCGCCGCCTCCGAACCATCGTGCTGCATCTCCACGAGCTCAGCGGCCTCCAGAGACGACGGTGCCGAGGCAGCGGCGAGGTGGGGCTGTCCGGGCCCATGGCGGTGAGGGCAGCGGGGGTGCAGAGCCGCGGGAGCAGCCCCGGGCGCTGCCGGACGTGGGGAGAGGAGCGTCCGGCGGGGGAGCGGGATGGGGCCTCTCTCTTCTCCCAGCACCGGGGCACGGGGCACAGGCGCGTCCAGCCGAGTCTGTGCAGGAGTAGCAGCACGGTGGGGCCAAGGGCCGTCTCGGCAGAGCCGCCCTCCTGCCCGGCCAGGGGCTGCAGCGGCAGTGCTGGGGCTGGCGGCGGGGCTGGCCCTGCCAGGGCGGGCGGTGGCGGCAGCGCCGAGCTCTGGTGCTCAGTCCGCGGTTCACTGTATATATTTATATATAAACAAGGACAGCAGTGCTGTGGTGTTGCAATGAGGAACAGCTGCTCTGGTGCTGGATGCTCCCGGAAGATCTGGTGCTGCAGTTCGAATGGAGAGATCAGGGGCACGGCCAAAGCCAGGTGAAGGTTCTGCGCACCGGCTGCCATCCGGCCTTCCCTCCTCCCCTCCGGGAGCGCGGTGCAAAGGGGTGGCGGGGCTCTCAGTGTGCAGACAAACCTCTCTCGCGCCGTCTTTCAGGAGTAGATGGTGATGACCTCCCGGCCCCCACCACGCACCAGGAGCACTCGGTCAAGATGCTCCGTCAGCACTTCCAGGAACTCCATGTCTGCACAACTGTCAAGGAGGACAAACTCCACACTGGAACATGGGGACAGCCCTGTGCCATCCCTGCGCAGCCCCAGCTGAGCCTGCAGCATTGACACCCCCACACCAGAGCCAGGAGCTGGTGGGGCAGTCCCAAGCCAAGGGGCTAGGGGAGCCCACCCGTGCTGGTGCTGTGCAGTGGGGATGGCGGCTGAGCCAGAAGATGGCTGAGCCCCACAGACCTCTGCCCGGGCCCCTGTTAAGTGCCATTGCACTCATGGGCGTAGGTGCAATGCCATGTGGACCCATCACATGCCAGAGGGTTAGGCTGGTGCCAATAACAGCTGCTGGACCCAGCCAGGAGCAGGAGGTATGGGGGGTCCAAGCTCAGGAACTAAACTTGTGCCTCTTGGCATTCACCTAAAAAACCCACCAGTTTTGGGGAAAACATGGACCCTGGTCCCCCCAGCATAGAAGGATTTTGACAAACGGCCTCATAGGAAGGATACAGTTCTCATCCCCCTTCCTGTTACGGGGAGGCCCTGGCATGTTCAGCAGGACCAGCTTGGCATCCTGGGACTTCTTCACGATCACCTCATTGAGCTTCACAGCCGTGTGCATCCTCCGCACATTGGACTGGTTCCTGTGGGTGACAGCACGTGTGGGCATGGGATGGGCACAGTTGGCCTCCAGCCCCACACCAGGCCCAAGGGGCAACAGGGCACACTGGCCTCCTGCCCTAGAGCAGTCCAGGCTGGGCTGCAGCACAAACTTGGGGTGCAGCAAACTTTGCCAGGCACAGCGCTGGTGACTCTGAGCCTCCACCAGTGGCCATGAGCTGCAGGGCCACGCTCGGTGCCCACGGGCAGTGGCAACCACGTCTGCTGGGGGCCAGGCCACGTGGGAGTGAGCAGGAGCAGTTGGCGTGAGTGTCACTGTGGGTGCCTGAGCCCAGGCTCGCAGGGAGCTGCTGGCAGCATAACAGGGCAGACGAGGAGCGTGCGGTGCGGGCAGTGCACGGTGCACGGGGCTGGCAGCCACAGCCTGCCCGGGTGAACTGTCTGGCACTGCAGCTGTCACGGCTCACTGAGCCGCCCTCCTGCACAGGGGCAACCCCGACGGCTCCCATCACGCTGCCCCATGAGCACAACCCAGCTCCCTCCACCCAGCCCCGGCACCCGGCCAAACCCAGACTTACAGGTTCTCCCACTCCCTGCCAGGAGCATGATGGGGTCGGAGAGAGAAAGAGAGAGACCGAGGGAGAGAGAGAGAGAGATGTGGTGAGCACCAGGTGTGCACCCCCACTCCCTGCAGCACACCCAGCCTGGGCACCCCATCCCCTGCCAGCACAGTTCTGCACAGGGAGCCCTCCCCACTTGCCCCCAGCCCCTCTGCAAGGGCACACTCAGAGCACCCAGGCTGCCTGACCACTCCTCAGGGCAAGGATTAAGCTGGTGCTGCCGAGGCCCTGCCTGCACCCGCCTGGCTGGGGCGGGCAGGGACAGCCAGGGACACAGGGCATGGGTGGGACAAGGTGGCAGCATGGGGGGCCATACGGCTTCATGTTGAAGAAGTCCTTGATGCCCTCAGGGCTGACTGGGCTCTTGCTCTTGTTCTTCTCAGCAACAGACTTCTCCTTGGTCCAGGTGAGATGCACCTTCTCAGGGGCTGCCTCCACCTCATCACCAGGGGACTGGGAGCTGCTGGAGAAGGTGGTGGCATTCTTGTCATGGATTAGTTGGACCTGCAGACAGAAGAGGGGAATGGTGGGCAGGGCCTGGGGCCAGCTACCTCCCTGACCCCGCCTTGGTACAACCCCTCACCTCCTCCTCCGGCTTCTCCTCGCCGTCAGCAGCCTGCTCCTCGGGGACGTTCAGGCGCAGGCGTGTGTTGGCCGGGTTCTTGCGCCGGATGGAGCCACGGGACTCATCCGTGATGCTCTGGATCTGTGCAGGAGGGGTCAGCCAGGGGAGTGGGGCACAAGAGGGCTTGGCTGGGCAGAGCCTAGCCTGAAGCCCAGCTCTCTCCAGAGCAGCCAGAGCTGCAGGGCAGCTCGGTTCACATCAGAGCCACCACAGGGGTCAAAGCCCACCCAGCCTGTCCTGCAGCCTCACCTCCCGCTCCCGCTCATTCTTGGTGAGGTGCATTTGTTTGAGGATCTGGGAACGCTGCTCCATCACCAGCGTCTTCTCATAGGTGTAGGCAGAGATGTCACTCTCATGCTGTGGGGGAAACAGGAGAAATTTGGGGCAGGGTAAGTTTTCTTCACTGCTCCCAGCATGGCCCAGCATGTCCCTGTGGTGCTGTGTCCCCCATGTCAAGGTCTGTCTGGCTCTCCCGTGCACAGCATCCCTGACTGCAGCATGTGCCCCGTGCCAGTACTTGTAAGTACTCACCATCTCCACCACCTCCACCTCTGCGGTGATGCGCAGGTGGTAGAGGAACGTGGTCAGGTCCTTCTTCATCTGGATGCTGTTGTCATCCATCTGTGCCACCGTGAAGATGCGCATCTTGCACTTACGCCACACCTGCAAGGGAGGGGCGAGGCTCGGGCACGGCTCCACAGGGACGGCGCAGCCCAAGCCCCAGCCCCGCACTGCGGGGCCCAGCCTACCTTGTGCTGCCGCAGGAGGAAGGGCAGCAGCATCAGCATCCCCCCATCGTGGACAATCCACCAGACATCAATGTGGCCCTCCGAAAACCGCTCCTGGTTGCCCGGAAACATGGCAACATTCTTGGCCACCAGCAAGGCCAGGTGCCCAGCTGTGGTCTCTCGCACCAGCTCTGGGAGGGGAAGGGCCACGTCAGCCAGGGCAGCTTGCAGCCCCCCAAGCCCGGCAGCACCCACCCTCCACGGTGCCTACCAATGAAGTTCCTCCAGGTCTGGTGGTCCTCCTTCTGGCGCCAGCTGCGGGGCCAGCCCACCAGCACTGTGTTGTGCTGCAGCCCCCCCAGCCCGCTGGACTGGATGAGGTGGGACATGCCATCCCGCAGGTTAGAGGAGATCACCACCTGACAAAAGCCCTTCACCTTCTCCGCTTCCATCAGGCGCCGGATGGACTGCAAGGGAGAGGGAAGTCAGAGATCCCAGGGCCTCGGGGATGGGCATGGATCACAGGCACAGCAGCTGCCAGGCTCAGCAGTGGCCCAACCCAGGCCAGATGAGGTGCAGGGTGTGGGGCACAGGGCGCAGACTGTGGGGTACAGGGTGCAGAGTATGGGGTACAGGGCTGTGGGGTGCAGGTCCTTGCAGGGTTCTGGGTCTCCGTGCCCCATGGCAGGCTGGTGGCTCTGGGCCAGGGGGGTGATACCCAGCGGTGCACAGAGCTGGCACATGGCTCTGCACCGTGCAGAGTGGAGGGTGTTCTTGTGCCAGGGCTCTGACGGGCGGTGGAGCAGCAATTAGAGTTATTTACTCAGATAAATTATAACATGTCTGCATGGGAGAGAAACTGTTTGCTTCCGAGGGCTTAATCTCATTAATGTGCCGCCCCGCGGGTGCAGGGGGTGGGGAGTGCTCTCACTCTGGCAGGGAAAGGCTCCTCTCCCACCCTGCCTGGCACCAGGGCCACAGAGACCATGGGGAGCATCGAGGCTGTGGAGTCCGCTCAGGCCAGCAGCACAGCAGCCCCTGGGTGGGCACCGTGCTGTGCTGTGCCATGCTGTGCAAAGTCCTGCAACAGCTGGCCAGGACTGGCACCGGTGCTTGGCTGGTGCCAGCATCTCTGGTGTCTTGGAGAGGAAGAGGGGTCCAGAGGTCCTTGCAGTGCTCTGAGCACCAGTGAAGCATGGAGTCCTCAGGCTCTGCCTGATGCCACTCCAAAGCTCTCTGGGCCATCTGGGGCCACCAGCCCTAGCCATGGGGCAGAAACAACCCTGGGCACCTGGGGACAAGGAGCACCTGCTGCTGGGTCAGCCTATGCCGCTGCGGGCAGCTCTCACCTCCTCCGCCCTCTGCGCCTGAGGGTGGTTGTCCAGGAAGGTCCCTTCTAACACGGAGGCCACGATAGTGAGGCCCTTCCCAGCCTTGAGCTGTGACGTGAAGGACAGGAGCTGCGGGTGCACCACATTCTGCTCCTGATCCCCGCGGACCAGAACCAGCAGCTGCGGCCTGGAAGGAGGGTCCTGTAGTCAGTGCCCGCATCCAGCTGGTCCCTGCCCCAGCACCCCAAGATCCCCATCCCCCTGCCCAGCCTTACCTCCAGTTCTTGGTGTGCGGGGGCCCTTCCTCCAGCCGCAGCAGGGCGTAGCGGGCGGCACTCAGGGACAGGCCCCGGATCCCATCACCCCATTCCTTCTCCGCCCTGCAGGAACCAGCAGCACATAAGGGATGCCCATGGCGCTGGCCACAGAGCACCACACCGGCACCCTGGAGCATCCTGGGACAAGCAGCCCAGGGGAGCTGAGCAGCCACACAGAGAGGCCATGTGGCCACGGGGGCTGGCCAGGACCTGCGGCACCCTGGCCTCCCTTACCCGCGGTACTCGATGTATTTGTAGATGAGGCCGGCGATCAGCATGGCCACCAGTGCGTAGTACCAGGAGCAGATGAACATCAGCGCCAGGCACAGGCTCATGCCCAGGAAGGACAGGGTCCTGCAGAGGGCACAAAGCTGTCAGCGTGCCCTGGGCTCCCCAGAGCGGGGTGTCCTGGGGTGTCCCTGTCCTGCCCCATCCCACCCGGCTCACCAGTGGTAGTAGCGGAAGCGGGGCCGCCAGTTGGGCGTCCGCAGCAGCGTTTGCACCGCACACGCCAGGTTGACAAACATGTAGCACATGAGGAAGAACCTGCAGGAGAGAGGAGGGGGCTGAGTGGGTGCACTGTGGGGAACTGAGGTCTCCACACCTCCTGGCCCCAGGGTGCCAATGCTGGAGTGGGCCCCACTGATGGACAGAGAAGCAGTGCCACGGAGTAACCAAGGATCAGTGCTGGCCAGGACAGGACCCCAGAGTCCCTGCAGGGCCTCCCTCTTCCCAGGCAGGGCCCAGGGCAGCAGGTGCATCCCCCCGCCCTGAGGAGCAGAAACCCACACACGCCACCCGCTGCTTGTGAAGGTGCGGGTCGACAGCACGCTGCCTACATGGAGAGGATGGGAGCCACCTCGTCCAGGGAGGCGATCAGGATCCCGATCTCGCAGATGCAGGCTGTGAGCAGCAGGGCCCATGTTGGCTCCCCGTTGGCTTTGCCGTGGCCGAAGACCTGGAAGTGGGGGGAGAGGGGCGTGTCAGGCTCCGCAGTGCCCTGCAGCCCTGGGCAGGGGTAGTTAGTGCAGCCCGATGAGACTGGATCCTCCCATGTACCCAGCGCTGGCAGGAGCAGGGACAGGGAACACTGGGTGCCATGAGCTGGCACATGTCCCGTGCTGGATCCTGCCAGGGCAGCAGTCCCAGGGCTGGCAGGACTGGCTCCTGCTGATAGTACAGTCCCGTTCCCGGCAGATCCCGTGGCTCTCCCCACAGCCGGCACAGCAGCCCCTGTACCCCCACCAGGGACGAGCGCCAGCTCACAGCCTGGCCACAGCCAGCACAGAGTCGGGCACCCTGTGCCTGGGACGGACACTCTGCCGGGGGAGAGCGGCCCCTCCTGCGGCTGTGGGGACGCGGGGGGGGCCGGGGAGGGGGCCGGGGGCGCGTGTCCGGACGCATTAGAGGGTGCGGGCGGCGTGAGTGAGAGCTCGGGCTAGGGCTGGCAAGGAGAAGGAGGGAGGATAAAATTAGCCCGCTCTTCCCTGGGGGGAGCTGTCGGGTTGGATTTGGAGAGATGAGGTTGTGGGAACGCGTCTTCAGAGAGCAGATAAAATATGAAGCGGCACGGCAGCGGGGGGGAGGGGATTCTGACCTTTCCCGACACTCTCCTCCCACCGATACTGCAGCCAGAGCCACCACGACCGCCCACCGCCGCGCCGGTGCCGGCGGGATGAGGGCAAGGAAGCGGGGCTGCTCCGGCAGCGACGGTGCCGGCAGGAGGCAGCGTGGGTTCCCTCCGGTCCCTCGTGCTGGTGGCATCTGCAGCCACAGTGGGTGCTCAGGGTGCGGCAGTACCGGACTCAGGGGACACCTACCCTGAGGAAGGGTACGATCCCATCCCTGGAGATGGCTTGCAGGAGGCGGGGAGCTCCGGTGAGACTCTGCAACCCAGCCCCACAGGTGGAGAAGAACGAGCCGATGACAATGACCCAGGGGGATGGCCACGCCAGGGTGCCAACCACCAGGTTCCCGTTGACAGCCTCACCAAACCTGCGGGGCATCAGCATCACCTGCGGTTCCGTCCCATGACTGAGCCCCTGAGCCCCGAAAGCACCAGCACCACAGTGGAACAACCCAGCCCCCCACAACGACACCACTTTGGGGGGGTGTGAAGCAACCGGAGAAGGGCCCTCCACCCAAGGGGTGAGCAAGGGAGCAGAGTCAGAGGTTGCCAGGGGTGTGTCCTCATCCCTGTACCCGTAAGCATGGCCAAGGACAATGACAGGTGTGGGACAGGACTCCTCGTCCCTGTGCTAGGGGGGCAATGATGATGCATGCAGTTGGATCCTGTTTGTGTTGGTGCTGGCGACCCAGAAGTGTCACCTGCCACGTGCAGTGAGCAGGGCTGCCCCAGATAGGCAGGAGCACAGGCAGCCCTGCCTGTTGACAAACAAGTGGCTGCCTGCAGCCTCAGAGCAGGAGGAATGCAGCAAAACGTGGATGGTCGGGGTGCACACCAGCCCCCCGTGACTGTTACAAGCTCCAGCCCCCCTGCCCGGTGGCACCCACAAGCCCTCCAATGCCACCATGTCTGCCCAGTGTGTCCTGGCTGCAGCCTTCCCCACACCTCTGCCTGCCCCTGGGGCTGCCCCTGCCCCAGCCTGTTCCAGGGGGCTGTCAGACTCTCCCCATGCCCCACATGGCCTTGGGACACTCACTTGTCGCGCAGGACGACCCCCTCGATGCATGCTCCAAAGAGGACAACGGAGCTGATATCTGCCAGGTGGTCAAGGAGAACCAGGAGGATGCAGAGTCCTGCCTGCCCAGCCAGTGAGGTGCTTGGACCCTGTCCCAGCGCAGTGAAGCACCCGAGCAGATCAGCCCTGCAGAGCAAGCCCACCCGCCCTCAGCCCCACAGCCCAGGCTCAGGCAAGCCCTGAAGGATACAGACCGCAGAGGTGGTGGCAATGGCCAGGATGGTGCCCGTGGGGATGGACTTCTGGGCATCCCGCAGGTCTCCAGAGCGGTTGGAGCCAGCCATGATGCCTAAGGAAAGAGGGGATGGTGTCAGAGGGAGCAGAGCTACAGCCCATACCCGTCCCAGATACCCTCATGCCAGGCACCATGTGAGCCCTGGGCACAGCAGGGCACGGTTCGGTGTGCGCCAGGATGGGAAGCAGACACGATGGGCAGGGGAAAAGGTGTTGCTGCAGCGTGGGGCCCCCAGCCTGCTCTTCTCATCCCCCCAGTACCGCCCCCCCTACCCCAAACCGCAGTCTGAGGCCACTTAAGGATTAGGCTCAAAAGCTCTCAAGTGCCTTGTCTCATTAGCCCTTAATTAGCTCAAGCAGGGACGGTGGCTGCCGCAGGGGCAGGGACAGGGTCCAGCCCCGACGCTGCTCCGGGAGGGCAGGAGGTCACGCAGGGACACGGCTGCACTTGGCTTCAACGCAGCCCGAGGGATGACCCGTGGTCCGGCCGCAGCAGCAGCCGGGCAGGACCCCACAGCCCCC
>VZRO01001163.1:214320-225777 GCA_013397915.1 Daphoenositta chrysoptera | reverse complement strand
GGGGGTGGCACACGCGGGGCTCCGCCGAGCGCGCCCGGCGCACGTGCCCGGTGTGCCCGCGGCACGGAGCGGGGCCGGCGGCGACTCCCACCTGTGACTGAGGGGAAGTAGATGCCGACGAGCAGGGTGAAGTAGGACGTCATGTCGCTGAAGACGTAGGGCTGGTCCATGTCCACTGGGGTGTCGGGGGAGCTCACTGAGGGCAGCCCTCGCTTCTCCACGATCACGCCCTTGGTCAGGTATGAGCTCCAGAGGTTCTCTGTGAGGAGGGAGGAGGCCGGGCAGTGCCGCCGGCATGAGATGCCCACAAGCCCCCGTACCCAGCACAGCATCCCCACCCCACAGGGATGGAGCCGGGGGATGTCTGGTTCTCCCTCCCCTTCCCCAGCCTCACTGAGCAGCCGGCTCAGCCAGCAGACGGGACCACGGGCACCCAGAGGGTGAGGATGGCAGCACAGGTGGGCAAACAGAGCACGTCCGTGCTGCTGCTGGCAGCGTCCCCACAAGATACTGGAGCAGCTGACATGGGATTGCAGTAGCAAATAATTAAGAGGGTAATATAATTAATGCTGATCAACACAGGTTTAAGAGGAGTGGATCGTGTCAAAGTAACTTGATAATGTTTTTGATGGGATTATGGGTGCGGGGCTGATGTAACAGGCTTAGTGTCCCTCCGTGTGCTGCCTTGGCCGCAGATCACGGGCAGAAACTGGAGCAGTGGAGAGCAGCCAGCACCGGGCAGGGCAGGCAGAGGCAACTGCCCTTGGCACGTCACTGCCAGGGGGCTGCTGAGAGGGGCAAAGGGGCCCGCAGAGACCAACCCTCAGGCCCCGGCATTGAGCCCCCTTCATGGCTGCTCACAGGTGACAGATGGGGCTGGCCACCCCTATTGGCCTCGCCTGTCTTGTCCTCCCACAAACGTGTGTTTCTCCCCACAGGGAAACCCCTCACCTGAGGCACAGCAAGCCCATCATCTCTGCCAGCGCCAAACTGTGCCACCCATCTCAAGATGCTGCTGGCCCAGTCACCCTCACCACCAGCCACCCCAGAGTGGGGTCCTGGCTCTGTCCCAGTGCCCCCAGTGCAGGAGTGTTTGCTGCCTGTTGCCCTGAAAGAGACCAGCTGGGTGGGTGGGGGTCTGCACCCCCTCCCCAGCAGCACTATTGCCAGCAGGAGCAGGTTCCACCCAGTAGCCAGGAACTCCTTATCTGGCCCAAAAGACCTCAGAGTGGGACACCATCGGGAGGCTCCCAAACACCCTGCGACTGCACTCCACTAACCACGGTCACAGCTGCAGCCCTGAGCACCACGTGCTTAGCCAAGTCTGAGCTCCCATGCCTGTGTCCATGCAGACACCAGGGCAGGAGGTCTGGGGCAGCCCTGCAGCCATCAGGAAGGACTGATCCTGCTTGTGGCTCTGCTGCTCTCCTGAGTCCTGACAACCACTCCGGCATGGGGGTCTGCAGACACCCTCTGAATGTGGCACAGAGCATCAGCCTCTGCCACTCACTGCTGAGCGTGAGCACCTGGCAAATGTACCAGCATCTCCAGAAAAACAGGTCATAAGTAGCTCCTCCCAGCAAATTCACGCATCTTTCTGCGGTCCCGGCCACTCTCCCAGCAGGGCTGTAGCCACAGCAGCTAAGTGGCCCCGAGGGGTGATCACTTCTCTCAAAACCTCAGATCAATACCAGCCTTTCCAAAGGCCAAGAGGAAGCAGAGGGAGGATTTATTCATCCTCAGCCTTTGGGCATCATTCTGAGCCACCCCACTGGCTGACACAGACTGCGTGCGGGTGGCTGCAGCGCCCTGCTCTGTCACCCAGAGCAGGAGTCTGTCCCACTGCCTGGCACAGCATGAGCACAGCTCACTGTGCCTCAGGAGCAGAGCAGCCCCCAGCAAGGATCACCCACATGCCCTCTCACCTGGAGCCAGCACTGTTTGCCCCCACAACACCTGGCATGGCTGGGGAGCCATGCTCAGGACAGCCTCCCACAGCACGTCTCCACCAGCCCTGCTGGCAGAGCTGCCCAACAGGCACGGCCACTGCCCCACCACAGCTCCCCTGCACTTCCTTCTCCATGCCTCCATTCCCATGCCATCATGCCCATGCCCATGTTCCCATGCCTCTGTCTGCTCACCTTGGATGAGGCCGCTGGCAGCGCCGGGGATGCCCTCGATCTCAGTGACGTTGTTCATGGTGAAGTACTCGTCGCAGGTGGCATTGAGGAAGCGGGAGGTGCAGAAAAGCTCCCAGAGCTTGGAGCCAACCGTCTCGTTCCCCTCCACCACCATCTTGGTGCAGAGGTCGAAGCCGTGGCGTGAGAGGGTCCTGTTGCCCAGGAGGCAGATCCTGGGGGGACACAGGCACTCAGCTGTGCACCTGCATGCCCCAGCCCTGCTGCAGCCCTGCAGGACCCCGTACTCACGGGAAGCTTGGCGGGTCAAAGGCCGATTTGATGACACCAGCATAGATGGCAAGGATGGAGAGGATGACACAGCCCAGGAAGACCAGGGCAAATTTGTTGACATACTTGACGCCCACGAACACGACGGTGGCCATGCAGGTCAGCACACAGGTGCCGTACACACGCATGTTGTTGAGCATTGCAGCTGCTTCCCCACTGGCGTCCTCTGCCTTGAAGATGGCCATGGCTGGGAAGATGTAGGCCTGGGAAAGAGTCATGGCATCACCGCCTGGCTAACAGCCTGCAGAGGGGGGATCCTTCAGGCCCCCTGCCCTGCCAGGAGCTGAGCCCTTGGCACTGCACAAGGCAAGGACCAGGTACCTACCAGCAGGATTTCGATGGTGCCCAGGATGTACATGGCACCGGCAAAGGTGGTGCCCAGGTAGAAGCAGAGCCCCACGGCCCCACCAAACTCAGGTCCCAGGGAGCGTGAGATCATGTAGTAGGAGCCACCCGCTGTCAGAGAGAGCAAAAGTGGGTCCCAGTCAGACCCCAGTTAAACCCTCAGCTCTGCCAGGTATCCCAGTGGGCAGACTGGAGCCAGGACAGCCATAGGCCCTGCTCCAGCACCGAGCAAGATGCAGAGCAGCAGGAGTGCCCACACTGGCAGAGTCATTCCCCAGGGGCCCTGCAGCCAGGTGCAATGGCCAATGGCACAGGTGTTCCCTGGACACCAGACAGGAGCTGTAGCCCCAGGGACCTGGGCCATGCCCTGCTCCATCCTCCCAGAGGAGCCCTTAGAGCAGGGCTGCCAGGATCGATGGTCCCGCTGCGGCAGCAGGATGATAAATAGCTTTAATTACACCCCGTGTTGGGCTGTCAGCGCCGTGCCCAGCCTGGCGCAGCTCAGGCTCCCCAGGGCTCTGCAGGGCTGGCGTGTTCTGGGGGAGGCAGCCAGGGCACCCACCGGCCAGACCCCGCGGTGCCTCCCGGGGGGCAGGGCCCACACACAGCAGCGTCCCTGTGTCCGGCGGTGGCAGAGCCACCCCGCCACCCATCCCGCGGCACCCAGCGCGCCCCGCTCCCATCCTCCTGCCGTGTGGCTCCCGGCTCCCCGCGGCCTCGCCAGTCTGGCGGAGGGAGGAGCCGCGGCTGGCGGCTCTCGCTGCCATCTGCACCTCGCGGCTTTGGGGACGGGTGGCGGCTCCAGCACAGCGCTCCCCCGGGCCGTGGGGATCCCGCGCGGGCTGGTGGCAGAAGGCTGGGGAGCGGCTGGCGGCCCCAGGGGATGCTCTCTGGGAAAAGCCCCTGCAGGCACCCCACCCGGCAGGGACCAGCTGCCCGCACACGCGGCACACGCACGGACGCGGGTTTGGCTCTACCTGGCACCACACCGTTGGTGGCGATCGCACTCATGGAAATGGCCGTCAGCATCGTCTGCAGGAGGAAACACAGTGTGGGCACCCGGCAGAGCTGGGCAGAGGGACAGGGGAGTGGAAGGGAGAGCTGGGGCCATGCTAGGACGTGGGGCTCCCTGGGGCCACGCTGAGATGTGCCACAGGGCAGGGATGCCCAGGGAGGATGGATAGAGGTGTGGGTGGGTGGGCAGGCAGGGCTGTTGGCTGGCAGCACAGCTGAGAGGGCTGAGCCCCTTGGAGAGGCTGGCAGTGCCGGGAGGGCCAGGGGGGCTCAGGCTGCCCGGGACACTGGACAAGGCCAGCCTTCCCAGCCTCTGCCCTGGGGTGACTGTCCTGGTGAGGTGGCTCTCTGCAGCACAGCGTGGTGCCAGAGCAGGGGACCCCCAGCACATCCCCCTATATGGCAGCTATCTGGGTCACCATTTGAGACCATTCCACTGCTTGTTCCTTTGGGAAGCTGAAGGCTTCTCCTTGCTCTAAGTGGGGCAGGAGCTAGGGCAGGGGCAGAAGCTGGGGCAGGGCATGGTGGGCTGGCAGCTAATGCTCCTCTCCATAGTCCAGCCAGCCAGACTGGTGACCCCCAGGCCATGGGCAAGGCCCGTGAAGGCTCAACTGGCTCCAAAACTCACACAGGAGCAGCAGAGGAAGACCATGCAGAATGACTCCATGATGCCAGCGATCCCCACCACCCAGGTGAGACGCAGGAAGAGGATGACCCCAAAGATGTTCTGGAGGCAGGGCAGGTAGACACCCATGAAGGTGCCCATCCGTGGGGCCTGTTGAGGGAACAGCAGTTATCAGGGCTCAGGGGCCTGGCTGGCAGGGGAGCTAGAGGTCCCACTCCTCCCACAAAGCAGCCAGGAACCCAGGGTGACACTACCCCTGGCTAAGGCCAAGGGGTCCCCTGCTCCCAGGGTAGTCTGTGGCCTGGCACCACACAGGCAAGGGCTGGAGAGGAAGGGAGGGTTACCTCCCTTTTAAGTCCTCACCTGCACCGGCTTCTTCTTGCCTCCATCATTGTTCTCAGCCTCCTCATGCTCCCGGCTGCCCTGTGGCAGGTTGGTGTAATTGGCCAATCCACTCAGCAGGGACGACACCATAGGGCTTGTGTCCATCTCCTCCTGTGGAGACCAAGAGCCCAAGTCATGAGGATGGTCCCACGGGACCCCAGCCAACTCCAGGAGACCTCACCAGATGCTACCCCACTGCCTGCCCCTCCAGGAATGGCTTTGGCAGTGCGGCAACCCTGGCCTGGGACTCTGGCATGTCCCAGTGCCCAGGGTGCAGGTTGGCTCTACGGAACAGCTGCCCAGCTCGGCTCCCTCCCCCTGCCCCACTGCCTGCACGCCCTACCTCGAAGAGGGCCATGTTCTTGCCATCGTACTCTTTGCCCTTCTCCAGGTCCGTGCTGTTGATGAAGGGGCTGCTCTCCTTGGGGTTGCCATCGCCTGCGGAGACACCACTGAGTCAGTCAGGTAGCCCTGCCCTGCCCACACCTGGAGAACATCCACCCCACGGGGTCACTGCTGTGAAGGGTCACAGCTGCCCGTGGCTCCTGGAGGAGAGCTGCCAGGGCTGTGGGCACCATGCTCGTGCCCAGTTCCAGCACAGGCAATGGCAGGCCGGCATCCCAGCCACCAGCATCCCCTCCCACACCTCACACGGGCAGGGGCTGCCGTCCCCAGGAGCCACGCCTGCCCTGCCGTGCCTTGCCCAGCCGTGCTGACGCGCGGACCCGCCAGAGCGCATCCGCGCAGTGAGGCGAGCAGAGTGGATCCAGGGGAACCCCCGGCGGGATGGCTGGCAGCAATAACTCACGGCATGGGGTGCCCGCGGGTGAGCACACTGGGACTGCCCTCAGCGCTGCGTCTGCAGGGGCAGGGTCTGGGCGGCTGCTCAGCATCAGCGCAGAGGGGATGGTCCCGGCACTGTGCCGGCGAGTGGGGCGAGTGGCCAGGTGGCTGGTCCTGCTCCCAGACATGCACCACAGGAGTGGGGGCCACAGGGCGGGAAGGCATTCGGAGGTGGCATCATTGAGGGCAGGTGATGCCTGGGGCAGTGGAGCAACCCACAGCAGTGCAGGGCCCACAGAACTACCAGGAGAGGGGCCACGGCCACTCACTGCATTAATGACCTAGTGCAGAAGAAACCTGGAGTTGGCTTAATAACGACGAAAACAGCTGAGCTGCAGAGCAGCAGAAATAAATCAAGCTGGAAATGGAGCAGCAGTGAGGATGGTGCTTCTGGAGCAGCACAGCTCCAAGAGAAGGCCCAGAGCAGAGGGGGACCAGGGCATGGGGACCAGGAGCCAAAGGACACGGTGCTGGGCAGAGCAGCTGAGGGGGCAATGGCACCCATGGCACGGGGAAACCTGGGCAGCCAGGCCAGTCCCCAGCCCTCAGTGGGGCAGGAGAGGCTCCCTGCCACACACCCATCCCACCACCACGGCCCTGCAGCCAGAGCAGTCGCACTGCCATTGGCCACCGCAACGCTGGGCAGGCTGCCCACATGGGCATGGTCACAGACCAGCTCCACACTTTGGGGACAGGGAGAGAACTGCCCCCTCCACCATCCTTCAGTGCGGAGCCTATGAGTGCCCCGGGGCAGAGGGATGGTGCCCTAGCATTGTAGTCACCCACTCATGGTGGCACCCCCAAGACCCTGAGACCATTTGGAGCATCCTGGCCCTTGAAGACTGGCATTCTCCTGCCAGTTGACTCATATTTGGGATCCTGGAAGCCCGCGTGCAGCGGTGATTCACCATCTGCAATTCCCTGGCACACATGGTGCTCCTGGCTGACCAGGAGGTGAAGCCTCAAGTGCTACAGGTGACACTGACCTGCAGGCTGGCCGCTAACTCCCACCATCCCGTGGCTCTGCAGGCATGGGGCAGCAGGGCAGCACTGTCCCTAAGGGCACAGCGAAACACCAAGGCACAGCCCACAGGTTCCTCCTGTGCAGGAACGGCCATGGCAGTGGCACCGGGACACCCTGGCCCACAGGGCCCATGAGCTTCACTCCGGAGTCCCCTTTGGACACACACCCAGCACCCCAGGTTGCACCACCGGCATGTGCCCTGCCCTGTATCTCCCACAACGGGTCTCAACACAGACCTCATGTGCTCCTTGCTCTGTGTTTGGTCTAAAGCCCCAAAGAACCCTGCTCTCATTAGGTAACAGCAGTGGTGTGGGCTGGCACCCACCCACTCACCACGGCTCTTGCCCGCCTGCACCAGCTCTGGGGACCAAATTGATGTGAAACGTCCACCACGCTGATGGGACACCCTCCAGGCTGATGCTCTGGCCATTCCCAGTGTGGTGACACAAGGGTGCAGAAGCAGGGGTGGTGGGAGCCCACCACCCCCTTGGGGCTGGATGGCACCGGGGAACACGGGCAGCTTGGCAGGGAGACGTGCTCGAAACGTGGCAAGGCTCTGGGACCCCTCCGGGAGAACGGAGCCCGCGGGGGCCTCGCCTCACCGCCTGGTACCCAGCCGACGACATCACCGTGCAGGTTTCCATGGCAACGGCGAGCCACGGCCGCCTCGGCTCCCGCTCTTATGTAACGGCGCAGGCAGCCGGACTCTGGCCCCACATGGCACCCGCGCCCCGGCCCACAGCGCCTGATGGAGAGTGCGGCCGGACCCCCGGCCCCAGCCCACCGCGACCCCACGGGACTGGCCCCGCTTGGCTCCGCACGACAGGCGCCAGCAGCACCCTGGGGTGCCCACGCTCCAACCCCTGGCACCACATCAGCACCCGCAGCTCTCGCTCCCTCCACCCCCTCCTCCGGCCAGCGCTCCTCACGCCGGGGCCACGGCCCGTGCAGACATCAGCCAGGCTGCTGGGGCTGGCCCGCGGCGCAGGAGCCCCTCGCCTGGTGATGCTGCTGCGAGGAACAGCACCGGGAGAGGCCCCGGGCTGGTGAGCATGAGGATGCAGCACGGCTCGGGGACACCCTCCGCCTCCCACGTCGCTCCAGCCCCACAGACTGGAAGGAGTTAAGCACCAGGGCGCAGGGTCCCAGGTGACAAAGCGCTCCCGCTTCTGCTCCTGCTCCTGACGGAGACCATTTTGCCGCAGCGGGGCTGGTGCAGCCTCTCTTCGGTAGCTGCCTCAGACCCGTGGTCTGAAGGCAGGGGCAGGCAGGGCAGGCAGGGCGGGCAGGGAGGGCAGAGAGGGCAGGGCGGGCAGGAGCAATGCACCCGTCCCTCACCTGCCACCGCCACCGCCACGGCCAGCCCTGCCCGGCGGCACAAACGGGGTGCTGCCTCCTGGCCCTGGGGACACGTGGGACATTGCCAGTCCCACCAACGCCCATGGGCCTCCCCCTGCCCTGCCACATGCCCCTGACCTGCTCCCCCAGCGCAGCCAGGACAGAGCAGAGCGGGGCCGGAGCGCTGGACGGGGCTAGCAGCACCAAAGCCAGCAGCCCAGCCGGGAGAGAGTGTAAGCGGAGCAGAGCCGAGCCGTGCCAGGCTTCGATCCCGGCGCTCAGCCGCCCCCCTCCCCAGGGATCACTCAACATGAATCGGCCTTTTAATTTGCTGCGGCGGCTGGAAGGGCTGGCGGCGGGATCGCTGGCAGGAACCCGCAGCCCCGCCGTGGGCACCACGCAGCCCCACTCTCGGCAGGGCTTTCACCAACCTGCCTGCCCGGGGCAGCCCAGAGCCAACCCGGCAGCGCCAAAGGACCGTCACTGCACCCTCGGAGCCCCCCAGGGCAGCGCTCAGGAAGAAGCACCATCCACAATTTGATCTTCTAATGGCTTTTTACTTAGCCCTAAATTGGGTTGGGAAGCGTCATGTCCCTTATCCCAAATCCTCCCTAATCGCTTTACACGGCGCAGGGCACAGAGCACTGGCTGGGGGAGCCCCAGCAGCCACCCCCCCACGGGCTAATTAACCAGAGCTGCTGCCGGGCTTGCTACCCGGTCCTGCCCGACCACGGCCGGCCCGTCCCCTCCGCAGCATCCAGAGCACAGTGAGCCCCAGCCAGGGACATCGGGCACTAGGGCTGCAGCACTGGCCGGGAGGTGCAGTGGGTGAGGGGGGCCGTGGCGGGGGTAGCCCCAACCTCACAGCCCTCGGCGCCTCCGTCTGTGCTCCTGCACAGGGCTGCTGGCAGCTCCGGAATCCCCTGTGCCACCCCGCAGTCCGGTCCCCGCAGCCCCGGGGGCAGCAGCGATGCAATGGCTGCTCATGGCACTAGGGATGCCCTGGGGCTCCCCTGGAGGTACACAGGACACCTTGACTTTTGTCACAGGACACCTGGACTCTCGGGGCTCTGTCTGCGGCAAGGGGCACCCCAGGGTGACCCCAGCAACCCAGCGAGCACATGGGTGAGCACGTGGCCCTGGCTGATGTCCCCAGCTGCTGCCGTTTTGCAGGAGCTGCTGGCCAGGGAGGCCACGCTGCTGTTCTGTCACCTCCGGCTATCAAGGGGACTTGGCTGTACACCCACTGCCTGGCCCTGGGCTGTTGGCCTGGGGCGCCTAAGGCAGATGGGGATGGCCAAGGTATTCTTATGGCAGTGGCATCTCTGCGCCCGCCCGGCTTCCTTCTACCCTGCACAAGGGTGTCTGACAGCTGCCCTGGGGAGGGCGACCCTTGGAGGGGCCACGCAGCCCTCGCAGCCCCACTGAGGCAGAGAGCACCGATGATCAGAGCCGTGCTGGCTCGTGCCGGCAGTGTCACAGCAGAGCCGGCTCCAGCTGCAGCGTGGAGGGGAGTGGGGGATGGGGGTCAGGGGTGGGATGGTGGAGTAGGATGCTCCCCCCATCCCAAGGCTGAGCTTTCCCCCTCCAGCCAGTAAGCACACCCAGTGGCCTTTTGGGCTGGATTCCTTCACTGCCTGACCCAAATTGGACCAACTGCTACTTCAGACCTATCCTCTTCCTTCCTAAACCCGGGATTATCCTCCCTTTGATCAGCCGGCCCTGCAGCGCAGGATTTCCAGCACAGGCGTTTTGGCTGGCTGCATTTAAACAGCTTCCCAGATTCTCCGACAGTCCAAGCCCTGCCTTGGAAATGGCCATGGACACAAGTTCCAGCAAAGCTCCTGGCCCTGGATCCGCCCTCCCCAGGCATCCCGGTGCCCCCGGGCTGGGTGTCGGCACGGTACCCTGCAGTGGGGCTGCGGCTGACATCCCAACACCCCAACCAGAGCAGTGCAAGATGCCAGCCCGGACACTGCAGGCAGCAGCCCTGCCTGCTCCCCGCTCCCACCATCTCCCCAGAGGGTCTGTGCTGGTCCAGCCCTTGTTGGGTTGCTGGGGCTGGAGCCCTTCCAGCCCTTGTCATGAGACTCGCACGTGCTGTCCAGAGCAGGACCTGAGTGGGGACACTGCTGACCTTTCTGACAAATATGGCCTAAGTGGCACCCAGGGCTTCAGTGGTTGTGCTGGGCTCAGCAAGTTGCTGGGCAGCCAAATTTGGAGCAGCCAGGACATGCGGAGGGGGCCCACTGGCATGCAACAGCTTTGCCACCCACTGGGTTTTCCATGGTCCCTGAAGACAGACCTCGTGACGGGAGTTCAGCTGACCCTTGGCATGAGGGGACAATCCATCCCCCCCACCGCAACCACCCTTGTCACAGGTGTGGGGAGCTCTGCTGAGCCCCTTCCTACAGACAATCCCTGCTCCCCCGAGCCCCCCAGGCCCCTGCTTCCTCCAGCCCTTCACCCGCTGTCCCACAGGACACCATCTCGCCAGGCTCAGCTCCAGGGACAGTCTGCCTGGCCCATCTGTAGTGGCACTGTGTCCAGCCCTCCTGCCAGACCCCAGCATGGCAGAACCGCCTGCTGCCACGCCGCCGGCACTGCCGTGATGAAAATCAGTGAGTGGGAGAGATCCTGGTGCTGCAGAGGGCAAGGGGAGGGCAAGTGCACAGGGAAGGGCACGGCCGGGTGCCGGTGCGACAACCCCAGCCCAGCAAGGTGCCCCCAAAAGTCTCCTGCCAGTCCTGACCTTGAGCGGAGCCGCAAATAAACAAGCAAATAAACAGCCTGGGGTCGGCAGAGGAGAGGAATACACAGAGCCTGTCTCTGGCTGTGCCCAGAGCCCACTGTGGGCAGCCGGGACCCCCACAACCGCTACCATAGCCAGCCATGTGCCCCCGGCTGGGGCTTTGGAAGACCCCACAAGGGGGCCTGGAGAGGGGACTTGGCGGGGTCTGGGAGGGTCAGAGGAGCAGTGCAAGTCCTCCTGGGCACACACTGCATCCGCCTGGCTGCAGCCCATCCCTATGCCCGGCAGGAGCACCCGCAAGAACGGGGCCTGTGCTGCCTGGCTGCCTGGTGCTGGACGTGGTCCCGGGGGGAACGGGGACCCTCACACAGCTCGGCAGTGCCGGGAGCGGCTGAGGCCGAAGCGCCAGCAGTGACAGGGCTGCTGCGGGGCCGAGCGACCCCTCGCCCGCGGTGGGCAGCGGCCCTGCGCCGGGGCTGCGCCAGGGCTGCAGCGGGACGGGGCACGGCGGGCACGGACTGGGCCGGGCCGGACCGGCTTGACTCGGCACGACAGGGCTCGCTCTGGCTCGGCTGGGCTCGGCCCCGGGACGAATGGCTCCTGCGGCCCCGGAGCCGGGCCCGGACGGCACTTCAGCACCGTGGAGAGCGGCGGCGGCCCCGGG
>VZRO01001163.1:192148-207316 GCA_013397915.1 Daphoenositta chrysoptera | reverse complement strand
GGCCCCGTTCGGCCCGGCTCGACTCGACGGGACGGGGCCGCTCCGCCGCTCCCGGTCCGTCCCGCAGCCGCCGCCGAACTGGGGGTGCTGGGACCGTGCCCCAACGGGACGGGAGGGGTTGGGGCCGCGCTCTGCCCCCGCCCTGTCCGGAGCCGCGACCGCTAATTACAGTTAATTACAGCCTCGGAGCTGCGGCCGCCCCACCCTGCCGCGGACCCGGGCACCCCCGGGCACCATCCCGGCCCTGGCCCTGCCGCCGGGCTCTGCGGCCACGCAGGGACAGACCGGGGCCGGGGGAATCTGCGGGGCCAGCCCGCGGCGGGGTCTCGGCTGCAGTGGGGAGTCCTGTCATACGCGGTGTCCCGGCCACACGCGGTGACAACCGCCCGCTCCTCATCGCGGTGCAAAGCCGGAGCGCAGGGGAGGGCAGTGGGTGGAGGATTATGTGGAGCCAGGGCTGGGGAGGTCGGGAGGGTCCGGGCGGGGGATGCCGCGCCTGGCGTAGGGCTGGTGGTGGACAATGGGACCGAGGGACATCCTCCCCCGTCGGACTCCGTGTCCCTGATGCTAAGAGTCCTTAGCAAAGGAGGACTTGGTGACAGACCCCATCCAGTGCCCCCTGCCCCACTGGCGCTGGCACCCCCCGGACCGGCATATGGAGGTTCTACAAACCATGGCCCCAACAGCTGATAGAGCACTCGAGGCTGTGTCCAAAGAATTGTCTTTATTACAAATGGGCAGGCAGTTGGCAGAGGGGGTGGTTGGCAGAGTGGGCAGTGGGCAGCAGTGGGCAGAGCCCCGTGTCCCGCCCCGGCGTGTCCCCAGGCGCCAGCTCCCAGTGGGGCTCAGCCTGACCTGGCATTGCTGGCTCAGGAAAAAGACCAATTTCTCTCGAATCCATGTGCGGTTTGCACCAGGCAAACGCCTCTGTGCAGTGGAGCTGGCGCTGGCAGAGGTGGCAAAATGCCAGCTGTGGCAAGAGTCCTTCCCCCCAACTGGGGCTCCCCAGGCTGGGCAGCTCCCAGGGGGTGACCCCAGGACCCCCCCTTTCTTCCAGGAAGATGGTGACCTCATCTGGGGCTACCCACAGCCACAAGGCTCCCAGGGGTCAGCCCTGATGCTAGGAGCCCGCAGGTTGGGAGCAGTGGGCAGGGAGCAGCACTGGCAGAGCCGGTGGCTGGTCAGGCCTTCAGTGCTGGGGACACTGCAGGATGTCATACTTGACGTAGCCCACCCGGTCCACCTGGTAGCGCGGTGTCATCCTCCAGTAGAAGCTGCCCCGGCAGAAGTGGTACTTGCCTGGGCAAGGAGGGGGGCAGAGGGAATGGAGGGTCAGCAGGAGTTTGGCCAAAAACCCATCCCGGTGGCTGCCCAAGCAGCACAGGCACGTGGCACCCTGCACCTCGCTGGTGCCCTGCCAGCTCCACCACAAGCACCCGCCAGGGCTGATGGCATGCCCTGTCCCGGGGCCATTCCCCACACACCCGAGCATCCTGAGCCAGGAACCGGAGCAATGCCACAAGAGGCTCAGGTAGCCCAGGCCTGAACACACAGCACCCACCTGCCAGGGGCCACTCACCTTGGTAGAGGAACACGTTGCGTGCATCAAGAGGGACGCCGGTGAAGACGTCGTCGGTGGCACGGGGGTAGCCCTTGTCCACCCTCTGGACCTTCACATCCAGCCTGTGGGAGAGCAGAGCCGTGCTCAGGGCTGCTGGGAACCCCCCTCCAGTCCCTTGCCAGGGACTCAGGCAGGCGCTGCTGCTCTCCAGCCCTGCTCACCTCCAGTAGCTCTCCCCGCTGAAGAGCAGCACTTTGCCGCGGCCCCGCTGCAGGGCCCCCGAGATGCGGCCGGCTTCCTTCCCTATACCCAACTTCTCGATCCCCCGGGGGCCCAGCACACTCTTCCCAGAAAACACCCAGAACTGCCGACCTGCGGTGGGAGATAGTGGGGCTGTCAGACTGCCCTGAGGGCTCCCAGGCTTCACCGGGCTCCTCCCACTGCCCGTGGGACCTGCCGAGGGCGGTGGGGGCAGAGCTCACCGGCAAAGAAGAAGACCCTCTTGGTGAGCAAATCCTGGAAAACAGCGTCGATGGTGTCTGGGAGGCCAGGCCAGGTATCAGCAACAGAGAAGGCACCCTGGATGCCCGATTTCCAGAAGGACGAGTAAGTCCAGTATTTCCTGGTGGGTAAGATCAGCTGTCCTGATCACCTCAGACTGCCACAGCCCGTGCCCCCCACATCCCTGTGTCCCCCCACATCCCACCTCACCAGGGCAGGAGGTGCTGGATGCTGCCACTCACCCATCCTTGAAGAAGTACAGCTCCCCATTGATCTCTGTGATAGCATCAAAGTTCTTCTCCATGCAGGCGTCCCGGCTGGGGTCCACAGGAATGGGTCCAGCTGTGGGCTCTGGCGTCTCCTCCTCCTCCTCCTCAGTGGTGGAGGTGCTGCCAGCCTCTGTGGGCATGGGCTGAGGCTCCTCCGTGGGCATGGGCTGAGGCTCCTCCGTGGGCATGGGCTGGGGCTCCTCCGTGGGCACGGGCTTGGGTTCTTCAGTGGGAGCAGGTGCAGGTGCAGTGGGCTTAGGGCCAGAGCCACGACCTGAGTGAATACAGGGGAGGGCATGAGGCTGGAGCCAGCCTGGTGCTGCAGGACACCCATTGTGCCCAGCTGCAGTGCAGCTGCTCACCGTAGAGGTACTGGATGCCCTGGACATCATCGGGGTGCAGCTGGAAGTCCTGGATGTAACTGTACATGGGGTACATCAGGGCCTCACGCACACTGGAGTGGTCCAGCCCCAGTGAGTGTCCGAACTCATGGGCAGCCACCAGGAAGATGCTGTAACCTGGGGGAAAGCACTGGCCTAAGTGCCTGGTGGGGCACAACAGGATAGGACACACTGTCTAGAGACTGTGGTCCCTGCAAGAAGTGTGACAATATGGCACAGGTCTGGGAGGCACAAAGGGGAGCGCAGGCAGAGCGGCCAGTACCTCTGTCAGGGCAGAAGCCCCACTTCTTGTCGGTGTCATAGTTGCTGGTGGTGGCACACCAGAGCTTGCCATCCTGCCGGCCCTGGCTGGTGCAGGCGCTGTAGGACTGCCCCAGGAAGGTGAAGGGAAAGACGCACGGGTCCCCCTGGGAGTTGCCGCCGATCACCGCCGTGTCTGCAGCGAAGTGTCAGTGAGGCTGTCCCCGGCCCCTGGCTGCACCGGCCAGAACCCGGTGATACCTCATGTGCCCACCCTGTGTGCCCCCTCCCCTGCATGCCCCCCTCCCTGCTGGCACCTCGGTTGGGGCAGAAGCCGTATTTCTTGTCCTGGTCGAAGCTGGAGGTGGTGGCACACCAGCGGTAGCCATCGGAGCGCCCATCTGTGGTACAGCTATCGTAGGAGGTGCCATCAAAGACAAAGGGGAAGACGCAGGGGGCTCCATCGCTGTTGCCACCATTGGTGTAGAGGACTGTGGGGCGAGGGAGAGTGAGGAGGGCCCCAGGCACCGCGGGGCTGGGCAGGGGTTACGGTCAGCACTACTCACGCTCGCTGGGGCAGAAGCCGTATTTCTTGTCCCGGTCGTAGTTGGGGGTGGTGGCACACCAGGGCAGCCCATCCTTGCGCCCCTCCGTGGTGCAGTGGGAGTAGGAGCGGCCCTCGAAGATGAAGGGGAAGTGGCATTCGGCTCCATTGGCATTCCCGTGGCGGGTCTTCACCACTGCTCAGAGAGGGGTGGCTCAGTGCTGGGGCTGGCACCATCAGACCCCCCCAATCCGCCACACCCTGCCCTTACCTAAGCCGGTTCCCAGTGTCCAGAACTCATCGTCGTCAAAGTGGGCATCGCCCTGGATGCCCTGGCCTGGGGGAAAGGCGTGGGCCAGGAGTCCGTCCTTGCCGTCGAAGGGGTACCCGTCCCCATGCTCTGCAGGGAAAAGCACCCTCAGCTGGCCCTGCCAGAGGAGCCCTCATGTCCCCAGCAAGCACACAGATGCCCAAGCCCTGCACACCTCCTACACATGTGGGGGCAGGGGGACCCTGGGCACAGCCCAAGGAGACATGGGGTGAGGATCCCACAGGCAGGGTGCGTCACCAGCCCCCTCCTCACTCCCTGCCTGCCCACAGGACATCACCTTGGCTGCCAAACATGATCATGATGTCTGCCTCGCCGCTGTATATCTGGGTGAAGGTGAGAGGGGTCACATCGCTCCACACTTGGAACGCCCGTCTGAAGGCGTCATCGATCACAGCACGGTCCAGGTCGGGGGAGTAGTTTATCACCCTGCCAGGGAGGCAGGGGGTCAGTGCTGCCAGGTTCTCTCCTCGTGCAGGAGTGACCCTGTTCTGGGCAGGAACAGACCCCCACCCCCAGAGGGGATAGCAGCCACCACCCGCCTTGAGCTCACCCAGGGCTCAGATGCTCTTCTGGGCATCGGGGAGCAGATGCTGCTGCTGTCCCAGCTTGGCCCTGGCAGCACTGGGACCCAGCTGTACAGGCAGCACCAAGCCTGCACAAGGGCTGAGCAGAGGCTGCCACCCTCCTGGTCTCTCAGGCTCTCCATTCTCCTGGGACCATCACCCTGGGAACACGAGGGTTCATCTCCAGAGCAGACTCACCGGTAAGTCAGGTCCATGTGGTCCCACTTGAGGTCCCCCTCAAAGGTAAGGAAGGTTCCCACATCAGGGACACCGCAGCGGGGGGCTCGCATGGCCTCCAGCGTGGCAGCATCCAGCTCCCCCGTCTCCTCCAGGCCCAGCTGCTTCTGCATCTTGAGCAGTGCCTTGCCCAGGGACACGTGCCTGCCACCAATCTTAGCCTCTGCCTCCGTGGTGTAGCCGAACCTCTGCAGGTAGCGCTGTGGAGGAAAGGCGGACGGAGGGGTGAGTGAGGCAGGAGGGGGCTCTGGCAGCCCCAGGCACCCATCCCAGCCTGGGTACCTCCCCGAGCTCAAGGAGACAGACAGCTCTCAAGCTCTGCCTGCAGCCCCTCACTGCCAGCCTGGGAGCCCCTTGGGGTCCTGGGTGCCAGGAGGGCACCACGGGGCCATGCTCCCCTCACCTCTGCCAGCTGTAGATCCGGCAGGGTGCTGATCAGGTCCCCCGGAAAGGTGACAACCGCCTGCGGCTTGCCCTGGAGAGGGGCCGCACGGCAGGAGACGGCCAGCAGCCCGACGACAAGTGGGGCCAGGAGGAGTGCCATGGTTCGGCGGTGCCGGGAGGGATGTGGCTGTGCTGGTCCCCGCTGCCTGCTCTGGGTGCCGCTGGGCTACCCGCTCCTATTTATGGGGTGGGAGGGCAGTGAGTCACCCTCAGACCCCTCAGCGCCGACTCACGCTCCCTTCTCCCTTCCCACGGTGACGAAACACACACTTCATCTCTGCCTTAACTGTTTCATCACCTTGTTTACTAAACACGCTGCATTCCGCAGCCACGCGAGGACAGGAAGAAGGAGAGTGGCTGGGCAGCTGCACTGGGCCACAGCACAGCACTGCATGGACACCCTGGGGCTGCCCTGCACAGGCACTGCCCTGCTGGCCCCAGGACCGTGGTAGCTGTGGGGACAGCAGGGCATCACTGGAGGCCAGCCAAGCACTCAGGACCCTGTAGCTGTGTCACCACTCTGGCTGACACTGAGCTTGGCTGGCCAAGGGCTGATGGTGCTGTACCCAGACCTGCGAGGGCCTGGGTGGGCATGGGGGCAGATAGCAGTGGAACCCCTGCCTAAGCCCCAGCACCTGGAACCCACCCACCTGGGATCTGGGAGCTTGGACACTCACCAGGACTCTGCATCCTTCCCCACCACAGCTGCATCACCCCAGTGGGTCAGAGTGTTTCCAGCACTGGAGATGCCCATGGCTCCTCACCCCACAGTACCTCTAAGCCCACATGCCAGCAGACAAATGGCAGAAACCCCTGAGACCAGGGGCAGTGCCTGCCCAGGAGCAGTTCTGGGCACAGGAATGCTCCACCTGGGGCCCTGGGACATTAGGGGTGCCCTATCCTTGCTGCCCTGCTCCGCAGGGTGCTGCTGACTCAGGTTCCCACCCAGCACAACACAGACCTTGCCATGGGATGGTGTTTTCCTGCTTCTCCCAAAGTGCCGACGCTTGTGGGAACGAGAGCAGTGAAGGGGAAAGCAAACAGGGATGAGGAGCGAGGGGAAAACAGATGGCAGAGAACAAGGCGCAGCGTCAGCGGGGGGGAGGGAGGGCTGGCGCAGCCCAGCGAGGCCACCCGAGACACAGGTCCCAGAACGGATCCCCTGCCCCAGCCCTCACAAACCCCATGAGCCCAAGGGGTCCTCAGCTGGTTTCATCAGGGGGATCCTCCTGTTCACCCCAATGCTGTTTGTGCCTGTCCTCTCGGCTCCCAAATGCTCCAGACTGTGTCTCAGCAGCCACCTTCTCTCAGTATCACCCCAGCTCTGGCTGAGCCAAGCTCCTGGCCCAGCCAAAGGACAAGCAGGTTATGGTGGTACCCAGCACAGCTGGGGACAGTGAGAGGTCTGGGCTGTGCTCCCTGTGCTCTTGAAGAGGAACCCCCATGCCCAAGGGAGGGCTCATCCCTGGGGCAGCACCACCTGCCAGGTGCCCTGAGCTGCTGGGATGCATCCCAGGGCCACGGCTGGCTGGACACAGGAAACTCACCAGCAGCGTGGGCTAAGCTGGGAGGAAGCCATGGTGAGAAATCAAGGGGTTGCCTCACTCCCCCACCACAGCCCTGCAAGAGCAGCCCCCATTCCCTGGTACAGGAAATTGCTTCACAAGCAGCCACCATCCTGTGCCCGGTGTGACAAACATCCCTTCATGGTGGGACACAGCCCAGGGACCCTACAGCCAGGTGACCCTAGAGCCCCCTCCCATGGGATCCAGCCTGCCCCCCTTGTCCCTGTCATGGCCCAGCTCTTCGCCAGGCAGGAGGCAGTGGCTCTCTGTGCTCCCTGCCTGGTTGGCAGCCAAGGCAAGGAGGGCTCACCTCAAGGAGGTGCCCCAAGAGCCCATTGAAGCTGGTGGCTCCTGAGGCATTTGGGGAGCAGGTGCTGCCCCACTCTCCAGGCTGCCAGGACCTCAGCCCGCAGCACAGAGCTGTTGTGGGAGATGGGTGCTAAATAACCCCTGGCAGGATGCACCTGCAGGGCAGCCCTGACAAGGAGACATCTGACTCCAGCTCTGGGATGTAGTCAGAGAGTCAGATCCGGCTCTGGTCGCCCTGGAACTGTAGCAGATCCCTTGGCCTTCCCCATGCGATTCCCATCCCTCATTTCCACCACATGCAGAAGTTGCAGCTCCAACAGCCTGGGCACTCTGCCACAGCACACCATGGCATCGTGCTGCCTGTGGCACCCTGAGGGCAGAGCCACGGCCCAGTAGCACAGAGCAGTGCTGGCAGAGATGGGGCTGGGAGGGGAGTGGGGCCTCGGAGCAAGTGACTGCAGAAGGAGATGAGGGCCGATGCCCCACAAACTCTGCACCAGTCCCAGCAAGCCCTCGAGCTGGGCAGTGGGAGCCCCAGTGGGGGTTGCCGGCCGCAGCTCTGCCCCCAGCCTGGCCGCTCCCACTGACTCAGGGCCCCGCTCACCAGCTTCCTCCTGGAACTATCCCGGGGGATTTTCTGGTGACTCTCTGGAGGCTCGTCAGGGAGCAGGGCCAGGGCAGCAGGGAAACCCCCGTGTCTGGCAGCGCTGGCAGTCCCTGTGCCAGGCAGGGAATTCTGTGGGATGGGCTCGGCACTGCTGGCATGAGCCCCGTGCAAGGCAGCCTCGATCAGCTCATCTATGGGAGCTGGGTCAAGGCACAGGTTCCCCAGAAAGTGCACATGTGGAGGGAGGCTTGGGGCAGCCACTGCAGCTGGCAGGAAAGACAGGAGGGCAGTGGTAACAGGGGCAGTGCCACAGGCAGGAGAGGGCTGTGGATGGCAGAGACCCCAGGAGCTGTGCCCAGCCCAGGCTGCCCACGGCCTTTTTCATTCCCAGAGCCCCTGAAAGGAGTGAGATGGAAAAACCCACGCAGACATCCTCCATCCCAGACACTGCCCGAGCCACGAGGCTGCCGGTCACCACCGTCGCTGCTGAAAGGGGAAGGAAGAGCCACCACAGCCCCTTCACACACCCTTACTCACAGCCATTCTCATGCAGACCCTCTGTGGGAAACAGGTCCAGGACCTCAAAGGGGACTGGTGCCTGCCTGGATCCCTGCCCAGGACACAGGCTGATGGGACACAGTGGCATCACTGAGAGGCTGCATGTCTCCTGCTGGGAGGCGCTGGTTGGGCCAGCAGTGAGGTTTGGGGGGATTGAATGGAGCCAGGGCCCCTAGACTCTCCCCTAGTTCTATTCCCCCCCATAGAGGCAAGCAGGGTGGGGGCCAGCCAGGGAGGGAGTGTGGCACCAGACAGCCAGGGGAGAGGTCCACAAACATGGGATGCACCAGGGTGAAAAAGCTGGTGGGGAGCTGAGGAGCCAGGAATGAGGGAACCCCCAGCTGCCACAGTCACTGCTTCACACCTGGGCACCCCAGGCAGGGGACAGGGGGACACAGGAGGAAAGGACAGACACAGGCGTGTGGATGGCATCAGGTGCCCTCCCAGCAGAAGCAGGAGTGTGGTGGCAAAGGGAAGTGGGGTGGGAGAGAGTCAGCATCTTGTGCGGGTGAGACAGCACTGCATCGGGGAGAGCAAGTGCCGGTCGCACTGGGAGCACGACCTGGGCAGAGGGAAGGGAGCACTTGGACTTGGCAGAAGCCACAGGGAGAGCCAGTGCCACGGCCACCACGGCACAGCCAGACACCCTGAACAGTGGGCAGGGCATTACCGTGTGCCTCTAGCTGAGCCAGGCAGCCACCGGCCCCACTGCCCTGAGCTGCAGTGCCCCAAACCCATCCCTGCTACTGTCCCATGGGCTCTGCAGCACCCCAGGCCCAGGGAGCAGAGCGGACACCCCGGCACTGGCTGCCCTGGCCAGCACCGGTCCATGGTATGCAGTGACCGGAGATGGGGACACTTGGCGTGGGAGCAGGACAGGGCACAGGGAGCAGCTCCGCGTCAGAGGCTCGGAGCCCCATCACTCCTGCTCAAGGGCTCCAAACAGAAACAACATTCCTGCACACACTTCCCGTATCTGCCGCCCCGGCACTGGGCCCCGCGTGGGCTGGGACTGCAGTCTCCAGCTGGGCCCAGGACCCTTCCTGGCAAACCACCCTGAGTGCCGCGGACCCGCAGCTCTCCAGCACCACCAGTCCCTGGCCCTGCATCCCTTCCCTGCCTGCCCCAAGCTCAGCTCCTTGCCTGCCCCTTGCCTCACCTGGGGAACTCCCCACTCCTCAGCATCAGCTTCTTGCCAACCCCTCACCCCTGCTTGCCTGGTGTCCTGCCCCCCAGCCCCTTACCCCTTAGTCCCACTGCCGCCCAGCCCCACCGCCCCCAGGCTGATGCTGCGGCTCCCGCACCTCTCTTGTCTGAGTGAGGATGACGCGGCCGCTGTCACCGGCGGCTCACTCCTCCCTGCAGGCGCTGAAACCAGCGCTGCCGTGTCACCACCCATCCCAGCTGCAAACCACACATGACAGATCCCCTGCCTGCCACACCGACTCCCGGTATCCAGGTGGGCGGCACAGTCACCTCCCTGTGTTGGGCTGGGACATCCCCCTCCATGCCCATCCTGGGAACTCCCCACATCTGTTGTGGTCCCACTGGGAGGCTGGAGCAGGAATCCCACCCAGAGCTCCGTTCACCAGGCACCGGGGCTGACAGCTGGCACCGTGGCACACCTCACACCGAGGCCACCAGCAGCCTGCTCCAAACATCGCAGGGCTCTTGTTCTTCAGGACTTCCTTTGCTGTAAACTCCATCCCATCCCTTGGCCCTCCTCCTGCCTCAGCTTCTGCCTCCAGCTTTGACCAACCTTTGTTCTAGCAAACTTTCCCACCTGCTGGGAACAGAAACACGGGACATTCAGGCAGGTGAGAGGGGCACAGGGTCCAGGTCACCTGGGGAGCATTTGGGAAGGGGTATCCATGGGCAGCCTCATGGCCGTCATCCCCTCTAGGGTGACCTGCTGGATCAGCTCCACGGCAGCATCTCCTGCGCACCACAGGAGTGAGGCAGGAGCTGGGAGGGGAGCGGGGCAGGACAGAGCTGGGTGGCCGCCAGCTCCGGGGGGCACAGCTGCTGCGGTGAACCATCAGCACCATGGCACAGGACGGGTGGGCAGCGCTTTGTTCCCGGCGGTGACACGGGCACGGCAGCTGCCTGCTAAAACAGGAAGAGTAACAATTGTGACAATGACGGGGAACCTGACTGTGCGAGGGGACAACGCGCTGCCAGAAATCCATGGCTGTCAGCAATGGAGCGGCTTGGGAATAAGGAGCGGGGGTTTGTGGAAGGTGGAATATGGGCAAAACTGGTGGTATTTAATTGTAAACTGCGCAAAGCAGAAGGAAGGGCGGTGGATGCAACACGTTCGGATTTCAGTAAAACATTTGACAACTGTTCCAGCGCTTGCTGCCAAATTAACTCAGAGCAGCTCAGTTGTCAACACAGGCATATGGACAAAGCCCAGGCAGCCCAGGAATGGCACACAGCCTGGCTGTCCGCCGGGAGCTGCCCCGGCCACACAACCTGAGACCTTTCAAAACTGGGCATCGTGTGAGCGGAGGAAGGCAGACACCGGGCTGAAGGAACACCAGGATGGACAGAGCTGCCATGCTGCCCGGGGAGGAGAAGGGCTGGAGAGCACCCAGGCAAGAACCAGCAGACCTGTGGGAGCTGCCATGCCCCCACGGGGTGGGGAGCAGCCCCAGAGCCTGCCTGCTCTGCTCTGGGGTGTAGTGACCCCCTCCCATCGAGGGGCTGGAGCGAGGGGGACTGAGCAGAGCAGCCTCGCAGGACCAGCCATGGGCAGGAATGCAGGACTGGCAGGGTCGGGAACCCCACGGCAGTGCCAGGAACCCCACGGCAGTGCCAGGAACTGACCCCCTGCTCCAGGAGTGCTCATCCAGGCACAGCCCCGTGCAGGGGACAGAAAGAGCCCAGCACACTGCACACCCGAGGCCTTTGGGGCTCTGCTACATACACAGTTCTCTGCCCACCTTGTTTATTTTACTTATATTTCAGTAATTTGCTGATTACCATTTTTTAACTAACCAGCAGTGATGAATCAGCAGCACGGGAGAGGGTGGAAGCTGGTGGCCTTGGACCGTGGCTCCAAGGTCTCAGGGTCTGGGAAGGAAGCCACAGGATCCCTCCAGAAGGGGAAAAAAAACACTCAGCAGCAGCAGCAGCAGTTCTGGCAGGCGCGAAGGAGCCAGCTGTTTACATCCAAGCACATCCTGGAAAGGCTGTTGTTGTTCCCCAAAAACTTTCAGGAATGGCAGCCATGGCGCTGACCTGGGTGTGGGACAAGAGATACGGGAGAGGGAATGCACAGCCCGGCACAGCCGTCACTCTGTCTTGTGGTCAGGGCAGGCGCTGACGGCACAAGAGGCAGCAGGACACAGCAGGAGAGCCCCTCCATGCCCGAGGCACAGCCACCAGCAGCACCTCCAGGGCCAGTGAGCTGCCTCCTGCCAAGGGGACCGTGTGAGGTTTTCAATGGTCTCACCATCAACTCCCATGGGCTGCTCTGCGGGGAGTGGCTCCTGCCTGTCCCGGGAGTGCCCTGCCTGAGCCCAAGGGTGGCATTATGGCTGAGGTCATGGGTTCAGCCACAGCTTTGGTGGCCACAGAGCACAGGCATTATCCTATGGCACTCCCACTCACGCCAGCGCTCTGGGAAATGGGGATCCCAGCGGGAACAGCCAGCACCGGGGGAGGCTGGTCGCCACAGACGCATCACCCTGGCACGGGGCAGAGGAGCCGAGGCAGTGCCTGGCAGGAAGCTATCCCAGCTCTCACAGCCACCCTGGCATGGAGCGATCCCCCAGGAGTGCCCCAGGAGCCTTCTCCAGGAGCCGGCATTGCTGGGAAGGCACAGAGTGGTGAGGCAATCTGGTGTGAAGAAAAACCATTTCCTGCAGCAAGGGCTGCTTTGCTCAACGTTTTACAAAATGTGCTGATGCAACTGCCCTTCCCAGGTGGGATATAAATACAAGCCTTGATGTGGATTCGTGCCCTGCAGCTACACAAACATCGCAACAATGTTTTCTTTGAAAAGAAAAAAGAAAACAAGGAGGAACAAACAGCGCGGATGACAAAATCACTGGCAGTGGAAGTCCGGGGTTCGGATTGCAGCGGGGGGAGGCTGAGGCTCTGCCTTGGGCACCGTGCTCAGCACAACCATCTCCTATTTTGGGACAGTGACGGGGCCCATGAGCTCATGCAGGACCCATTGTGGGAGCGGGACAAGCCCGCTCAGCAGCTCAGCAAATTGTAGCGGGGAGGGGGCAGCCCGGCATGGCCAGGGGGCACCAGCAAGGACAGGCCCCTGAGCGGGGTCACCCATCACTGCACGCTCACCCCCCTGAATGGCAGCTTGTCCGGCTGTAGCTCCTTCCCAGCGCTGCATCCAGGCTGAAGAGCACGGAGCTGGGAAACCTCCCAGGGCCTGGGACAGCCTGTCAGTGCAGCCCATCAAGCAGCCTGATAAAACCAGCCTCATACTCCGCCCGAGCCTGAGCTTTGTCCTCCAGGCACGAATGCTGTTGTCTCCTCAGCCCGTTCCCAAAAGGCCTTTAACCTGCCGCTCCCCCCGCTAAGGTATTTGGACACACATCCAACACGTGTTGCAGCCATTTTTGGATTCTCTTAAGCCTCTTGCTGAGATTTCTTTGTGTTTTCTTTGGCTCTGAAGTGATTTCAGGCTCGGAGGCACAACAGCAGAGAATTATCAGCAAGGAGCTGTGCCTCCGGAACCGAGGACGGGAGCCCTGCTCTGCCTGCCCTGGAAATCCCCCGCTCACCCCGCCTGGGGCCACGCAGTCTTTTTTAAAAATAGCAGGTTACCCATCGCAGCAAAGCTCTGCTAGGACAATTCACCGAGACAGAGGACATGGGGCACCTCTGCAGGGTGACAGGGAAGCTTGACGCAACTTTCCATCAGCCGAGCCAGCACCAGGAGGGTTCATACGAGCCCCTGAGGCCCCCGGAGCTCAGGCTGTTTTGCCCTCACCCAGCCATCACCCGTTGGGAAAATCCTTGTCTCGTCTCACACAGCAGCTGAATGAAGGTAAAAAGAGGAAACCTGCGGGTCTGACACAAATCCACCCCGCTTCCTCTACCTGGCAGGCAGCTTTTGCCAGGGGTTCCTCTGACACCACTCCCCCTCCCCAACAGAAACACGGAGCTTCCCCCAACAGGGAGCACAAGGGCATTCCAAACCCAGACAGAGCCGGTCACGGGCAGTGCTGGGCTCTACCGGTGTGAGCTACAGGACTATGGAGAGGGGACATCAGGCACAGGAGCACCTCCCTCCTACCCTCCCCAACTCCACCTCCCCCACTGAGCTACACAGGGCTGCTTTAAAAAGCAGCAGTGGGAGAAAAAAGCGCAAGCCCTGGGTCTTTCTGGGTTTCTGACATGACAGTGACGGAAGCAGCCGCGTGTGGGGACTCAGCCCTGAGGCGCTGGCAGCAGCGCTGCGGCAGCAGAGCTCACACCGCCAGCCCGGGGATGGCTCTCACCGCTGCTGTCTGCCCATGATGGATGAGGGCATAAACCTTTCAAGGATGCATTTAATTAGCTTGAAAAAGAGCCGGAAGGTGCACAGGCAGCAGCTGGTGGTGCAGCTCCTCTGCTGCCTCTGCCGGGCACACGGTGCCTCCGGGAGCTCTCACCTGGGGCAGGACACAAGGGACCCGCAGAGTCCCCAGGAAGAGCCCCGGGCTGCGGGGGCTGGACCCGGGCACCGCCTGCCTCGCCCCGGAGCAGAGGCACCACAGCCAAATGCTGCAGAGTACTGATCCAGAGCGCTGATCCAGCCCAGCACCCACCGGCTCGGATTTCTGGCAGGCTACGTCCACGCTCACAGACTGCGCCAGATGAGACACTGTCTGTCCTCCTGCAGCTGGCACCGCGTCAGCACCGGCTCCGGACCGGCCGTGCTGGCAGTGACCCGATGGCACGGCCCGCCCCGACCTGCACTGCGGGCTGGCCTGGTCTGAGTGGCCCCGGATCCGGGTGGGACGCAGAGCCCCGGCCCCCCTTGCCCTGTGTGTCCCTTCCACAGGGACCCAGAGCCGGAGTCAGCCCAGCACGGCCCAGCCCCAGCACAGCACAGGCACAACGCAGCTGCCTTTCTTCCAAAAAACAAAACGGGACAGAGCCCTTCCCAGTAGAACACTGCAACATGAGAAAGTATCAGTGGGAACAAGGAGCCGCCTGAGGGTTTGTTAAAGCCCTCAGCACGGAGCAGAGGCCAAGCGCGGGCGAAGCACCGCTGAGCTCGGCTGGAGGATGTGGAACAGCAACGCGCTCAGTGCTGCAGGAGCCGGGACAGCAGCACGGTCCTGCGGCCCTGCAGGGAATGCTGTGGCATCAGGAGGTGCCAGCAGTGCCCCACTGCCGGCAGCGCTCTGGGAGCCCCCGGTGAGGCCAGAGCAGCGCCCCAGAGCGCGCACCCCGAGCGCGGGCACCAGAGGTGCTGCCAGCAGCCAGATCGGGTGCCCGTCGCCATCTGCAGTGGGGGGAAACCATCCCGGGGGGCAGAATTTGGTGAGCGAGAGCCCATCGGAAGGTGGCTGCCGTTCAGATGCAGAGCTGCCATCGGAAGAGACAAGTCTGGCTTCGAGAACAAACGGACAGCAGGTGCCATTCCCCGCCGGAGACCGACGGGGAAAGTGCTGAGCAGCCTGAGGCTGGTTCGCCGCCGGGGCTGAACGCGGCAAGGCCCCGGGCCAGCGAAGGGGACGGGCGGCCCCAGCCCACGAGGCACGCCGGTCTCCGCGCCCACCGCGGGCTACGGAACGGGAGCCGGAGCGCCAGGGCTGCACGGCCCGTCCGGAGTGCGGACCTCGGCTGAGGGAAGGCGCTGCCGGGCCGGGCGGGAATCGGAGGGAGCGGAGGGAGCGGAGAGAACGGCGTGACCGCCCCGGGCGCTCGCACCGCGCTGCGGCCCGGCCCCGCCGCCACTTCCGCCTTCCCGCCACGTGACCAGCGCAACCCCGCGCGACGCCGACGCTCAGGGCCCGGGCGCGCTTCCTGACGCCATGACGCAGCCGCGGCACCGCCGACCCTTCCGCGGGGAAA
>VZRO01001163.1:177105-191845 GCA_013397915.1 Daphoenositta chrysoptera | reverse complement strand
TCCCGGGACCCCCGGGAATGGGCCCGCGGCGGCTCCGCGGCCCCGGGCCCGCCCAGCCCGCACTCCCGCGCTGGACGGGGACGGCGGGAAGCGGGCGGCGGCCCTGACGGCGGCGGTCCTCCCGCAGGTCGATCGTAGCGGACCCCGGCAGGGCGGGCATGGAGGAGAATGCGGTGGAGAGCAGCAGCGACGCGACCCCGCAGGCGGCGCGGGAGGAGCCCACCGAGAGCGGGCTGGGCATCGGGAGCTCGGAAGCCGTGTCGGCGGACAGCAGCGATGCCGCCGCGGGGCCCGGGCTCCTCTCCCGGGCCGATGACTCCGGCGTGGGGCAGAGCTCCGACAGCAGCAGGGTCTCCTTGGTAGGCGCTGGTGGGAAGGATGGGGTGGCAGGGAGGGCAGCCGTTGTTCTGGTTCCTGGGGGTTTCTGTAGATATTTCTGACGGTCCGAGCTTTGCGGCCTCGGCAGGCACTGTTATACCTCTGGTCTGGCATTTGCTTGTCAGTCTGAGGAGCAGAACTCCCCTTCGTAGCAAGAGCAGCCCTGGAGGTCCAGGTTTTTGTCAGTACTAAAGGATTTGCTCTGATGCCTTTCCTGGAAGTTTTGCAGTGATACACCAGGTCATTTGCGTAAGCTGGCTGCCCCAAGGGCTTGACCTGGCAAAGGTGTCTCACCTGAGCTCTTCTGGACTCTTTTTATCTGCCAGGAAGAGGTCTCAGAGAGCAGCTCCAGCACAGATGCCATTCCAAGGATTTACCTGCCAGACTCATCCTCTATTGCTCAATCCACCTTGGTCTCCAGCGTCTCCACTGTGAGCCAGTCCATCATGGTGTCAGAGTCCCCACAAGTCCTGGTCCACTCCAGTGTTGTCACTGATGGAGCCACAGTTGTGTCAGACTCCACTGCATCCACGTCCTCAGACCTGGGTTCTGCCATTGACAAAATCATCGAGTCCACAATCGGGCCTGACATCATCCAGAGTGAGTGTGTGGTCCCACGTGGAGATGGCTTGGTGGGCTGGGGAGGGAGCTGCCACTGCCCCAGACCTCAGGAGGTGGGGGAGATATGGATGTGGAATCATTAAGGCTGGAAAAATCCTCTAAGACCATTGAGTCCAACTGGTCAGCAGGGTTTTGTCTTCTTGCCTTGCTGCAGTGAGTGGGGGTTTGGTGAGGAGCTCATGTTGCTGGACAGCCTTCCTTCTGTCCAGCTGCTCCTTCAGGCCAGGGCAGGCTCCATCCCTTACAGCTTCTGTGTGAACTGGGAGAGCCCCAGGGAACCCCAGTGACTGTACAGCCCCTGACTCTGGCAGTCACCACTCTGCTCTCCTCTCCCTGCCAGGCTGCATCGCTGTGACCAGCGCAGAGGATGGAAGGGCAGAGACCACGCAGTACCTCATTCTGCAAGGCCCCGATGATGGTGAGGGAGCTCCCTGGGCTATCCATGGTGGCCAGCTCTGCCTCTGAGCCTTGTGCCACTGGAGTGTGGCCTGGAGTGGGTGTCCGAGCTGCATCAGCCACGGTGCTGTACCACAGTCCTGTAGGGAGCCTGTTCCTGAGCGTGTGTTCAGCCCTGTGCCCCCTGTACGGGTGCAGCCTTGGATGCAGGTGAGGGTCTGCCTCTTGGCTGAGTGGGTTTTGGTGTTTCAGGTGCTCCCATGGTGTCCCAGATGGCCACTTCTGCTCTAGCCAATACCTTGGCAATAGAAGCTGTTGCTGATGGACCTACCTCCACGTGCCTTGACCAGCCCAGCCCTTCAGAGCCTTGTGAGCAGTTGGAAGTGCTGGAGCTGCCTGCACAGCCAGACCGAGCCCAAGAGGCAGATGGTGGGGAGGAGCTGGACCAGCCAGACTTGGAGACCCTGGAAGAGATGATGGAAGTAGTGGTGGTGCAGCAGTTCAAGTGCAAGATGTGTCAGTACAAGAGTGTTTCTAAGAAAACGCTGATTAACCACATGAAAGAACGTCACTTTCAGCCAGGTGTGTGCCAAGGGCTGAGGGAGATCCATCTCACTGCAGATAGGCTGTACTCTCTCCAGGGAAGAAACAAGAGAGGAGCTGGAGCATAAGGGTCTGTTCTGGCACAGAACCCTTTACCCTGGTAAAAGAGCTTTTGCCCTGTTCTCTGTGACAGTGGGTTCAGCTCTGGCTTTGAAGAAAGGACGACCACGAAAGGTGGGAGCTGCTCCAAAGACCGAGGATGAGGCCCCAGAAGAAGAAGATGATGATATTATGGATGCTGGTGCTATTGATGATCCTGAAGGTAGGACTTGCCCTCCCCACATCTTACGTAGCTTGGTCTTTTCCCATCTGTGATGTTTTGCGTCACTTGCCTGCAGAGGACAGTGACTACAACCCAGCTGAGGATGAGCCCCGGGGGCGACAGCCCAAGTATGGCCGCACTGTCCCCACGTCCAGCGAGGAGAGGCCGCGCCGACGCCCAGGGAGACCCCGCAAGCTGCTCCGTCTTGAGGACGTGCCTCAGGACATGCCAGAAGGTGAGGGAGGCGGGAGGCAGCAGCCCCGTTCAGGGGTGGAGCCGGGAGCAGCACACAAGCTCCTGGAGCCGCAGCGGGAATCTGATGGAGCTGTGCCATGTTCTGTGGAACAGGAGGGGAGGTGGAGCCCTTGGTGACGTCCCAAAGCACACCAAACCAGGAGCTGCAGAACTCGGAAGCAGCCAGTTCCTCTGGCCTGGAGAATGGGACTGATGAGAGCCTGGCAGAGCCCGGTATCAGCCAGTCCGACTCGGAGAACAAGGACCCTTCCTCCAACACTGGTGCTGAGGAGGCAGACGTCATCCCCCGGCGGCGCGGGCGGCCCTCCCGCCGCTTCCTGGGCAAGAAATACCGCAAGTACATGGGGCACAGGTGAGGGGTGTGCTGGGCCCTCTGGCCTGTGCCCAGGGCCGGTCCAGCCCGTGTGCCACCGCAGCTCTGAGCCGTGTTCCTGTTTCTGCAGGTACTACTACAAGTCCCCCAAGCCCCTGATGCGGCCATACCTGTGTCGGATCTGCGGCTCGCGGTTCCTCACACACGATGACCTGCGCTTCCATGTCAACTCACACGAGGCCAATGACCCGCAGCTCTTCAAATGTCTTCAGTGCAGCTACCGCTCCCGGCGCTGGTCCTCCCTCAAGGTGAGCTGCATCTGCCCTGCCCAGAACCTGCTAGGCGCCTGGTAGCCCCTGGTGTAATGGCCTTGTTCTGCCTCTCACAGGAGCACATGTTCAACCATGTGGGCAGCAAGCCCTACAAATGTGAGGAGTGCAATTATACCAGCGTGTACAAGAAGGATGTCATTCGGCACTCCACAGTGCACAGCCGGGACAGGTGAGGGCAGCACAATCCTGGGGACTGAACAGCACTGACAGTGTTCTTCCTGCCCTGGGAGGGTGGCCGTGACTGTCCCATCCCCTGACCCTTTCTGAAATGGAGAGTTTTGGTGTCTAGGTATAAGGCAGCTTGGACTTGGGGTGTGGCTGACACAAGGGGCTTTTCTTACTTCTTTTTCAGGAAGAAGAGAGCTGATCCGGTGAGTTTGAATACTCTGTTGGCTTGAATCTCAGCACTGTTATATGGGAAAGGGAAAACATCTAGGTCTTCCACAAAATCTCGATGCCTTGTTGAGGGCATTGTTTCTGGATCTCTTGAGGAAAGGCAACACAGGTCCTACAGTGGGGAGAGGGTAAAGAAACTGGTGAGCTCACCCAGGTGATCTCATCTTTATGCTCTCCATCCAGCCACCAAAGCTGAACTCCTTCCCGTGCCCCGTCTGCAACCGTGTCTACCCCATGCAGAAGAGGCTTACGCAGCACATGAAGACACACAGTACAGAGAAACCACACATGTGTGACAAGGTGAGGGGGACACAAGCCTGGGGAGGGGCTGGCAGTGGGTGAGGCAGGGCAGGAGGCGAGCACTGCTTTGCTTTGTTTCACCACAGTGCGGAAAGTCCTTTAAGAAGCGTTACACCTTCAAGATGCACCTGCTGACACACATCCAGGCCATCGCCAACCGCAGGTAGGAGCCCGGCATGCCCGGGCAGAGCCTGTGTCCTGCTCCCCCTCAGTAGGTGTGACAGGAGGCTTTGTCCTGGCAGGTTCAAGTGTGAGTTCTGTGACTACGTCTGTGAGGACAAGAAGGTCCTGCTGAACCACCAGCTGTCGCACATGAACGACAAGCCCTACAAGTGCAGCGTCTGCAAGTATTCCACCTTCCGGGAGGACTTCCTGGTCTCGCACATGGCAGTCAAGCACACAGGTGAGAGGAGCTGTTTAACCGATGCCCTGCACCACCCTTCTCCCAGAGGCAGTCAGAGTCTGCCTGCTCTCCCTGCCATCCCCTGGGGACCCTCTGCCTGACTCCCCCTCCTGGGCCCTGCAGGAGGGAAGCCGTTCGCTTGCGAGTTCTGTCACTTCACCACCAAGCACAAGAAGAACCTGCGCCTGCACGTGCAGTGCCGCCACGCCGAGTCCTTCGAGGAGTGGGCACAGAGGCACCCCGAGGAGCCGTCCTGCCGCCGCCGCCCCTTCTTCACCCTGCAGCAGATCGAGGAGCTGAAGCAGCAGCACAGCCAGGTGCAGGCACCAGCTGAGCCAGAGGCCAGCCCACCGGTGAGTGCCATGCCTGGCCCCAGCTCCTCCTGGTGCTCACTGCCCACTGTGCTGTCAGCTCTCTCTGTCACACAGGCACCTCTTGGCCCCATCACCTGCCACACGGTCCAGGCTGTCACAGGTGCAGAGCCCTCTGTTCTCTCGCAAGGTTCCCTGGAAGGGGCCACCATCATCTATGAACAAGGTGAGTGAGCTCTCAGGAAGGGGGTGGGATGGGTAGATCGGTGAGCTCCTGCCTGACCCTCCCTATCCAACCCCCCAGATATGGCTGGATCAGCAGAGCTGGCCACGCAGACAGCCCTGGATCTCCTGCTGAACATGAGCACCCAGCGGGAGCTGGCCACCGGCTCACTGCAGGTGGGCAGCCAGGGAGCCAGGCCTGCTGGTGGCTGGCACAGGGGGCTTCCCAGCCCTGTTCTGCTGCAGGGGTGTCTTGCAGAGTCTTGCCCCCTTGCCTGAGCTGCTGTACTGCACAGGTGGCAGTGGTGAAGCCAGATGACCCAGAAGAGACACCAGGCCCCTGTGAGCTGCAGGCACAGGAGGAGGAGGCAAAGTTGGACTCAAAGGAGCAGCAGCAGAAGTTGGTGATGCTGCACATGGCAGAGCCTGGGCAGACACTTGTGCAGGAGGCTTACGGGGAAGCAAGCCTGAACGGCTCAGAGCTGCAGCAGATCACCATCCCCTTCAATGGAACAGCAGAGTACAGCATCATCGCGCCCATCAGCGAGGAGATCCAGGCTCCCACCACACTCTACAGGTCAGCTGTGTGGGAGGAGTTGGGACATGGAGGCACTTCCAGCCTCCGGTGAGGAGGCTTTAGTGGTGGGGAGGAGGAGGTGGATCCTCCCTGACCCTGTCCTCTCCAGCAGTGAGGAGGAGAGCACTGTGGAGACCTCCCACGCAGTCGTGGTGAGTGGAGCTGTGATGACAGAGGAGGCTCTGAAGGACCATAGCAATCACTACATCATGTCATCCAGTGTCCCAGGGAGCCAGTTCCAGACCATGGAGGTAAGAATCTGAGCCTTCTCCCCATCCTGAGCAGCAGTGTGAGCAGGTGTGACTGGTGTTTCTCTCACAGCCCCTCAGCGGGGATGCTGCCTTTTCCTCACCTGCGGAGGGCCAGGAGGCACAGCCCGCCGGCATCAAGTGGCCCCTGGTGCAGTGTGTCACCAGGCAGCTCCAGAAGGACTCGTCTTTATCCCCAGCCTCTGAGGGGCAGGAAGTCTCATCCCCAAAGGTCAAGTGGCCTGTACTCCAAGGCATGGCCAAGAAGCTCACATGCAAGGTTTCCACAGCCAAGAAGCTCTCATGCAAGATTTCCACAGCCAAAAAGTTTTCATGCAAGATTTGCACAGCCATGTTCACAGGGAGAGCGGAGATGGAGAGTCACAAGAGAGCCCACATTGGGCCCAGCACCTTCAAGTGTCCCGACTGTCCCTTCACTGCCACACTCTGGCCAGAGGTCCGGGTAAGTTTCCTGGTGCAGAGCAGCCATGGGAACAAGGGGTTTGGAGAAACAGGGATTTCTGACCCAGCAGTTGTCCTCCTGCCCTAGAGCCACATGGTTCAACATGCCAACCTCCGGCCACACAAGTGCCCCCACTGCAGCTTTGCCTCTAAGAACAAGAAGGACCTGCGCAGGCACATGCTGACCCACACCAACGAGAAGCCCTTCGCCTGCCAGGTCTGTGGGCAGAGGTGAGTGATGCAGCTGGGTTGTTCCTGCTTTGGGAAATGCCACAGAGCTCTACAAGGCTCAAGAGGAAATAGAATCTTGGCAGCTGTCTGCCCCAAACCTTCCCCAGGATCAGCCCATTAGAGGGGACAGTGCCCTTGGGAACAGTTCCTGCTTCAGGTGGACACAGCTTTCTCTCCAAGGAACCTCTCCATGGGAGGGTTCAGTCCTTGGGCACTGATGGGAACATGCTGGGAGAGGGGACAGGCCATGTTGTAGGATGTGCCTGTGGTGCCCTGTGCAGAGAGCACAGGGTCCTGTGGCACACTCCACCTCGCTCTGCCTCTCCATAGGTTCAACCGTAATGGGCACCTCAAGTTCCACACGCAGCGTTTGCACAGCTCAGAGGGCAAAAGGCCAGGGCCAGCTGCTGCCCAGCAGACCATCATCCTGAACAGCGACGAGGACACCCTGGCCACCCTACACAGTAAGACATGTCCCCAGGACCAGGGCTGACCTGTGGGTGTCCTGCATCTGGAGCCTCATGTGGGATTCACCCAGCTTGTTGGTCAGGTGGGGCTGAAGGGCCAGGAGGATCCTACTGCAGTTGGGACTGCTGGTAGAGACAGAGACCAAGGGGCTGGGCACGGGCAACTGCACAGAATGAGGGGGTCTGTGTTCCCTCCAGGCAGCTCCTGGTAGATCGGTGCATGTGGGAGCAGCTCACGCTGGAAGCAGAGTTCAGGGTCTGGAGGGTGTTTTCTGCCCATAGTGGTTTAGCTCTGACCTTGCGTGAGCAGAGCCCAGAGACTGCCCCGTGCTTTTCCCTGGGGCAGGTGGCAGGCAGTGGCCCCTGGGGAGCGGGGCTGTTGGCAGCCCTGGCATGTCCCCAGCTGCAGCCCCCTGGCTCTCTCTGTTGCAGCGGCTCTGCAGGCTGGCCAGGCCGTGCTGGCTCCCGAGCGGCTGCAGCAGGCTCTGGGGCAGGAGCACATCCTTGTCGCACAGGAGCAGGGCGTCACCAGCCAGGTGAGCTGGGCCCCTCACCCTCCTGCCCTGTGTGGCCACTCCTCACAGCGTGGGGGCCTCCTGGGGGGATGTGGTCAGGCCCAGCCCCCCTGACCACACTGGGCACTTGCTGACGTTGCAGGAGGAGGCAGCCTACATCCAGGAGATCACGACTGCTGACGGGCAGACAGTACAGCACTTAGTGACTGCTGACAACCAGGTGAGTGGACATGGCCCATGGATGGGAGACTGCCTGGTGGGAAGAGCTGGCAGCAGTGGGGAGAGCAGGGCTCCGTAGGGAGAGCTGAAGTCACTGGAGTGGTGGAAACAGGCACAGGAGACAGACCAGATCCAGCTGTTGTGATGGGGGTTGGGCAGTGGTGACCTTGTTCTGGGTCTGAATTCCCATGTTTGCAGGTTCAGTACATTATTGCCCAGGAAGGCGTCCCGCACTTGCTTCCCCAAGAGTATGTTGTTGTCCCAGAGGGACATCACATCCAGGTGAGCTTCAGACTGTCTGCTCCTGTCACAGGGTGGGTGGGGCTCATGGGCTGTCGTGTGTGAGGCTGAGCCCCGTCATGCTCGCTCTTGCTTACTCAGTTTGGGTCACAGCATTGTTGGGGGCCTGGACACCCACAGACCCTGCCACAGCCTCCCTGTTTTTCCCCAGGTACAGGATGGTCAGATCACCCACATCCAGTATGAGCAGGGTGGCCAGTTCCTCTCGGAGTCACAGGTAAGGAGCCACGTGTGGTGGTGGGAGCTGGAGGGTGGGCCCTGAGCCTGCAATTGGAGAGGGACATGTGAAACAGTGGGAGCTTATGGGCTGGTGCCTGAGTGCAGCAACCCTGGCTGGAGCAGCTCCAGGAAGAACCCTTCCCTCAGGGATTGCCTGTTTTCCCCTCTGTAGATCCAGTACATGCCTGTGTCACCTGAGCAGCAGCTTGTCACCCAGGCCCAGCTGGAAGCAGCAGCACACTCAGCTGTCTCAGGTAGTAGCAGGGCCCTGTGCCAAAAGGGCCAGTCCTCCTAGGGTTTGGGGGTGCCAATCTTGCCAGTCCTGTTGTTGGTGTTGGCAGGGAGCTGTGCAGCAGCCCTTGGTGGGAGGGATGGGAAGACCAGGCTGGATCACTGTTTTGCTGCCAGCCATGGTGTCCAAGGGCAGATCTTTGCTGGTCCCAGCCTGTCAGTTCTGGAACAGGGTTAACCAGAGCTGGGCTCCCTGCTGGAGCGAGGGTGGGGGGGGCCTTATGTCCCTTCCCCAGGGACAGGCGAGGAACACGGAGGGGAGCCCTGAGTAGCCCCCGGCTACCGCTGCCCTCGGCCGGAGGCAGCGCTGACCCCCTCCCCTGCAGCGGTGGCGGATGCGGCGATGGCGCAGGCACAGGGCGTCTTCACCGCCGAGGCGGCGGCCGAGCAGATCCAGCAGCTGCAGCCGGCCATCCACTACGATGNGGCCGGCGGCTGCCCCACAGCAGCCGCCCCAGCCAGCAGTTGCCTTATTGCGCCGGGGCTGCCAAGGACGCGCCTGGGCCGCGGCGGCGCAGACACGACCGCGGACACGCTGCCGCTCGGCCCCGCGCCGGGGGCCCTGCACATCCCCCAGAGACTGCTCGGCAGCCACGGGGGCAGCCCTTGTGTGCACGGTCTCTTTGCCTGTTGCACTCGGTCTGAAATCCCTTCTCCTGAACGGTCTGTGTGGGCAGCCGTGGATCAGCGTCTGCCCAGCACACGAGGATCCTGGGGAAGCCGTAGGGCTGGGCACAGCTGTGCGGTGCAATGTCAGAGGTGAGGTGTGTGCAGCCACAGCCACTGCTCCCCGCAGCCATGGGGCCAGTGGTCTGGGTGTGCCAGCAGCCAGCCCTCCTGTGGCGTCTCTGGCCTGCGGGCAGGCAGCAGCAGGGCTCTGGACTGGAGGAACCCGAGGACAAGGAGGTGGAAGATGCTCTATTTTTCTTCTGAAGAGGGATGGACTCTCGTGCTGGTCCATTGGTGATTGTGGGAGGGCTTCAGCTGTGACATTCTCAAGCTTTGACTATGCTTACGAATAAAAAGGGATGGAGACTCGTGTGTGTGCGCCTCCTGGGAGTGCAGACTCTAGGGGACAGGGCTGGGACAGCCCAGCCGCCGCAGCACGGCCCTGGGGCTGAGGCACAGGGGTCCTGGAGGCCAGCGCTGCGCCGGGCCAGTCGCTGCTGGCAGACGCCCTTGGCTATGGGCTGCCTCCCGCCCGAGTGACCTTGACTCCTGGGAAGCGAGCCGGGCAGCTGGGACAGCGGTGGGCTTGGGGCTGGAGTCATGAAATTAATCGAGTGGTAAACAGCCTAAATCCCGTGTAACTCTGTCCCGAGCCACATAGCGCCCTCCTGAGCGGCTTGTCTGGGCCTATTTACATGCGATTATAACAGCTAATCGCAGAGTTTTAGTTCTCTGCTCCTGCATTAAACTGATTATCCTCGGAGGGGAAAAAGGCCGGGAACCACCCTGGCTCGGCGAGAGCCTCTGTGCTGCCTGAGCCCCGCGGCTGCGGGCCGGGGCGGGGTGATCTCTGCTGGGCTTTCCCTGCCCTCATGCAGGGTACGGCGATGGCACCGGGGCTGCTGTGGGACGCCCCCCGACTACCGGGGCGGTGGGGAGCCCCGCACCTCGGCAGAGTTGGCTGCGGCTGATGTGGCTCTCCCAGCTGTGCTCTGTCCTGGCCGTAACTCTCCCGCTGCCTTCACACCAGCCCTGCCTGTGCCCGGTAGCGCTGGTGCGAAGCTGTGCCTGCCCGGCTGTGGCTCGCTCGGTGTCCAGCTGTGTCCGCCCGCCCTGGCCCTCCCTCTCCAGCTGTGCTGGGCAGGGTCAGGGTGCTGCGCGCAATCCGCAGGCGCTTTCCTAGATTACAGCCCCATTATCTAATCAAGCAGATCCACGGTGCTGATTAGGGCTGGAGGAGTCCCGTGGGGACAAGGTTATGGGGCCACTGCGGGGCCGTGGCCAGGGCTGGTCCCAGACAGCAGCACCAGTGTCCTGGCTGGCTTGAGGCTTCCGCAGCTGTGGCTGCCCAGAGCACAAGACCAGCCCACGGTGGGATGGATGGGACCAGAGCTCTGGCTGCTGCATGTTGGGAGCTCCAGGTGCTGCTGGGGCTCGGGCCATGGGCTAGCGCAGGGGCTTGGGACCTCTGGGTGCTGGCACCTCAGCCCTGGGACCTTCTGCTGTCACCAGGGCTGCAGGGATCCAGGGATGTGGCCGGGCTCATTAGCACCGGTGACCTTCGCCTTCCCGTCCTGGCCAGTGCTAAGCGGGTTTGTTACATATTTAATATCCTGAGAGCGTTATTAGTCGGTATTTAATGACGGATACAACCTGTGGGATAATCCCAGTCTTAGCGGGGAGGCGTGGCGGCAGGAGCAGGCGGCTCAGGGGGTCGCGGGCTCTCGGGGCCCCTCACACAGCTGCCCACCACTGCCTTGCCCACCCACTGCCCCCACTGTGCCAGCCACAGGAGCCCCCCAGTGCCTGCAGGGATGGACCCCACTGTCCATGGGGCTGCAGGACCCCTCCTCTTCGCCACTGCTGCCGGGAATCCAGCAGCAGGCATGGCAGTGCTGCGGCTTGGGTGAGGACCTGGCCAAGCCAGAGGAGGAGCAGCACGGGTTCCTGTCCTCCCACCAGGCTGTAGTTCTTCCACCAGCCCCTGACCCTCCAACCCGCCCTTCCACAGCACAGGGGGCTCTGCCAAACACAGCCCCGTGTCGGGGCTGGGGTCATGGATGGGACACAGCTCTCGGAACTGCAGTAAAGCCCCAGGTGTGCTGTGTTCTTGTGGCTGTGGGTGGCCGTGGGGCTCACGGTGGGCCCCATGCACCAGCCCTGGGGTGCTGTTGTACCCCCTCCCCGGGGACTGGGTAGGCTGTGCAGAGCTGGGGGGCTGGGAGGGACCAGGGCTCTGGCTGGTGGCAGGAGGGGAGGAGGACGGTCCCTGCCAGTCCCTGCCCAGCAGTGTCTGGGGAAGGGGGGGTATCAGGTGCCCCAGATCCTGCTGCCGCTCTCATGGGTGCTAATACCCCCTAATCAGCTGTCAGTCACTGCGGACCCCAGCAGCTATAAAACACCCGGGAGCAGCTCCCCGGCTCCTCTCCTGCGGTATGGCAGCACCTCGGGGCGAGAGCAGCCCAGGACAAGAGCCGGGGGTCTGCGGGGGGCCTTGGGGGACCCTGCGGGGGCCACCCCAAGCCCTACTGCCCTGCCCCTGCCCCTACTCCTGCCCCTGTCCTGTTCTGGCCGGGTACAGCCTCCTGCCACCCCCTCTCAGCCTCCTGGTAAGTGCCGCGCTGCAGCTCCGGGGGAGGAACGGGATGTGGGGCTCTTCCAGCACCAAGATGGGACCGTGTGGGGTGGGGACCTGTTGTCCCGACTCCCCTGCCCGTCCCCAGCGTTCCCCTGTCCCCACACACACACCCTCCTGCACCTGGCACTTCGGGTGCGCACGGGAGAGGAAGACGACGGGCAGGATACAGCTCTGCCCTCTCCCACACAAGAAGGGCCGAGCCCTGACATCCCACAGCCCCTCTCCTCCGGCCGTGATGCACTCCCCGTCCCACCCTGACGCCCCTCTGCCCCTCCAGGTCTCAGCACCCTATGAGGTGCCGCTGGGGCTGCCCACGGAGCCGGGGCGGGCGAAGGCGGCGGCGGCGCGGGAGAGCACCGGGGCACTGAAGGCCTGGCTGGCGCGACACCCCCGGAACCCCTATCCCAGCAAGGGGGAGAAGGTCATGCTGGCCGTGGTCAGCCGGATGAGCCTCACCCAGGTCTCCACCTGGTTCGCCAATGCCCGCCGGCGCCTCAAGAAGGAGAACAAGGCAAGCTGGGCCACACGCAGCGCCTCGGATGGCGAGGACAGCGAGGGCGAGGGGGTCCCATCGGGTGCCGTCCCCGTTCCCAGTTCCAGCCCTGTGCAGGATGGGTGCGGGGGCAGCCCCGAGGTGAGGACAGGCCCTGGACAGGGCAAGCAGCCCGAGAAACCCAAGATCTGGAGTGTGGTAGAGATGCTGGAATCTCCCCCCAGCAAGAACGAGAGTCTCCCGAAGGTGCCAGTGGTGCTGGACCAAGTGTAGGGCTGGGACAACCGTGTCCTGTCCCCAAGGGCATGGCAGGAGAGACAGCCATGGGACCCAGCAGCTGCCTGGCCAAGGAGAGTGGGAGATGCGGGTGGGGAGGGACACAGCACAGTAATAAATATGACTCTGTCTTGGGTCTCCTGGTGTTGCCTGTCTGCGGTGGGGATGCTGGTGGGAGATGCTGGCAGGGATGCAGGGGTGGGCAGAGATGTGGGTAACGTCACCGCCAGCACTGCTGTGAGCAGCCCCTGGGGAGCAGGGTAGGTCCCAGGCAGAGATCAAAAATAGACTTTGCTCTTCTTGATAAAAGTAATAAAATGGTTAGTGGTGTTAAATTAATCCTTACAAAACAAAACCCAAGGAGGTTAAATAAAGCCCGGAAGCTCCGCATAAAAACCACGACGACTACAAAACAGCTGCAAAGACATCTTTACACACCAAAGAAACTCTTCTCCTCTGCTCCTCCCCTCTCCAGGACACAATGTCAGCGAACACGGGACTCACACATGAGAAAGAAACACAGATGCGATGGGAGCAGCCCCACGAGGAGCGTGGGTGCCGCAGACAGAACTATTTACACTATGGACACGGAGCCGTGCTGGGGCCAGTCCGGCCGCAGGAGCCCCCGGGCTCTGCCCGTCCCTCTCCTGCCGGGGCCCCTCCGGCCGCGGCGCTCAGCGCGCAGCACTCGCGCTTCCTCAGCTGGGATTGGTGTCCTGGCTCCTGCTCTGTGGCGTGGAGGAGGAGGACGAGGAGCTGAGGGTCTGGCCCAAATGCTTGTAGGCTGCATCGAGCTCCTGCAGCCACTCCAGTGTGAGGACCCACATGGAAAAGCCAGTGCTGTTCTGCATGGGAAGGCACCGGGCACTGAGCTTCTCCCCATGGTCCAGGCTGAGCATGCTGTGGGTCAGAGGACACCTGTACCACAAGGGACAATGCTCCAAGGAACCCAAATCCTCCCTGGCTCAGGCACTGGGGTTGGCCGTGCAGGGTCAGGAGTGGGGGAACCCAAAGACCTCCAGGCACAGGCACTGGCAGAGGCTGTAGACAATGCAGAGAAGGAGGGTGGAGGGCACAAGGCTGACCAGGATGATGCCCAGGCTGTGGTGCTCGATGAGCAGGAGGTAGATGCCGAAGGGCAGGGAGCTGAAGTAGAGGAGGCAGAGGACGCCCAGGATGAAGCGGGGGATGGCTCGCCACCCCCAGGAGCGCCACTTCTGCCCAGGGCCGTGGCAGGGCAGTGCGCCCAGGCTGGTGGGGCGGTACAGCCGCACCACCTCCAGCCTGCCCAGGCTCTCCGGCGGGGCCACGTCCTCTGGCACCTCCAGGATGGTGACAACCAGGCAGTCGGGGCTGGATGTGGGCTCCAGCACACTGGGGCAGAGGAGCACCTCAGGAGATCGGGGTGGACCCCGTTTCTTGGCCCGTTCACCGCCTGTCAGCAGTGCCAGTGCCTCACCGTCATCCTGCAGCTGCTGCACGTCCCCGCCCGGCACTGGGCTGTGCTGGCGGCAGAAGGGGCAACGGAGCTGGGGGGTTGAAGCGTCCCCTGGGGGAACAATCCTGCGCAGGCAGCGGGCACAGAGGCGATGGCCACAGCGGAGCAGCTTGGGCCTGCGGGCACGGGCGTCGAAGCGGCTGTAGCAGATCTGGCACTCCAGCTCGGGGGACGAGGGTGCCACCGGCGGGGACCCCGCTCCGCTCTCTGGCTGGGCCATGCTCCTGGCGGGCTGCTGGGGGCTGCCCGGGCTGCAGGGAGAGGGCACCGCTGTCAGCCGGGGCTGAGGGCAGATCCCGCCCCGCTGCCTCCCACGCGTGGGGTCCCAGCTCCGCTACAGCCCATGGTCGGTCCCGGTCAATCCCCGGGGCTCGGTGGGAGAGCGGGGCAGGGAGAGCAGAGCGGTGGCGACAGTCCCCTCCCCGGGCCCGACTCCAACCCCCGGCTGGTGCCACCGGCGCTGGGACTCGCCGTCATCCCAGCCCCTGCTTTGCGGGGGGAAAAATCGCTCCCAGGGGCCGGCACCGGTGGGCGGGCAGCTCCCNNNNCGGGCAGCTCCCGGACCCATCTTCGGCCCTCACGGTGCGTGCGGGTTCCCTGGGGCCCCGGGGCCGGTACGGCTTCGGACACCGGCTCTGCCGGCGGCGGGGCCCCCCCACCCCGCACCCCGCTCGGCTCCCGGGCCGAGCAGCTCTCGGTCCGTACCGCCCGCCCCCGCTCCCGGCCCGCACCGCATCCTCTCCCGTACCTGCGCTCCGCGGCTCCCGGCGGGGACACGGCGGCGGGTCGGGCCCCGGCCCCGGCGGGCTCGGTGGCACCGGTGGGCTCGGCGGCGGCGGGCGAGG
>VZRO01001163.1:164083-176919 GCA_013397915.1 Daphoenositta chrysoptera | reverse complement strand
AGGGGCCGCCGGCAGCGCCGCGGCGTTGGCCCGGTAACGGGGAGCGGGGAACGGGGGGGGAGCTCGGACGGGCCGTGCTGGGGCCCCACGGAGCCCCCTCGAGCAGAACCGGGCCCCGCCGGGCTGCGAGGGGTAGGCGCAGGGGTCGATGCGGTGGGCGGTGCGGGTTTTGGTGGGGGATCGGTGCGGCTCCCGGTACTCCAGGGTTCCCCTCTCACGGTCAGCCCTGAGGATGCTCCTTCCCGGCGTGGGGCCTGCGGTAGCGGCGCTTGGGGGTCAGCACTCCCGGGGAGCCGAGCCGAGGGCACTCGGGGGACACAGCACTTGACAGGCTGGGCACAGCCAAGCTCCCTGCACAGCCCACGCTGCAGGTTGTGCCTCCCAAGGCCAGTCAAATCCACCCCCAGCTGCTGCCCTCACAGGGCTTTTCCAGCAGCCCCGGGGGGACAAAAGCAGTCAGGGACCCCCTCCTTCCCTCCAGACAACAGAGAGGCAGCACTGCCCACCACAGGAACAATGGTAGTGAGGGCTTTAGTTCAAATCGTCCAGGTTTGGTACAGTCTGACAGAGCTTTCATGTGAGGGCTCCAGCTCCTGATGTGCCTCATTCCCCCCAGTCCTGCCCCTACCACCCACAGCTGCCTCTCGCACCACAGCCCCTTGCACAGTTCGACCTAGTCCTGATTATCTGCCCTTGAAATGCCCCCAGTGTCAACCTGATGTGCCCTGTCCACCCTCTCTTGCTCTGTCAGGATAAAGGAGACTCCAGAAGCAGCCCATGCCACCGGGCTTCTGGCCACTGATGTCGTTTACATGTCCCCTGTGAGACCATGGCCACTTAACCAGGTAACTGTCCCTCACCTGAGGGAGCAGGCAAAGGGCTCATGTGCACTGACTGACCAAGGGGTGAGTTAGGGACACTCCCAGCATCAGCACGTCTCTGCTCACCTGTACCTTGGGAGCAGGCAGTCTTGGCTCAAAAACAATAATTAAAGGGGGAAAAAAGGCTTTACAAACTGCCACTTTCGCAGCTGACATTCCCAACTGCCCTGACTTAAAGGACATTAATGATCTCCTTGCCTCCACTGAAAGCATCTCTGGAGAGCTGTGAAGCCTCTGGGAGTGGGCAGCATTTGGGGCTGGGCAATCCCTGCCCACCTCGGAGTGGCACCGTCACTGCTGTGGCACTGGCACCAGCACTGCTGCAGCACTGGTGCTTTGCTGTGGCACTGACACTGGTGCAGCACCAGCGGTGCTGTGGCACCCCACGGGAGAGAGTGGCTGTGCTATCTGCCCCGAGGAGTCCAAGGGCAGTGCACTTCCCTGCACTTCTCCAAGAGGAGAGCACCAGAACCTCACTGGAGCGGTGGGGTGGTCAGGCTGCTTCAGGGGCTCCCACTGGTCACTAGGAAACAAAACTCAGCAGGAGGACAGGGCTGCCTGGAACGGGGCAGATGACAAATAGTTCTGAAAAACCAAACCCCAACATTTTTCTACGTTCCACCCAGGCTGAGATCAGACAGGGGTGAGCACAGACCCCAGACACCAAAGAAGGAAAGTCATGGACACAAGCAGAGCTGTATGCTGGTTTTAATGTTCCTAAGAACTAGGAAACAGAAATCAAAAATAGACTTTGCTCTTCTTGATAAAAGTAATAAAATGGTTAGCGGTGTTAAATTAATCCTTACAAAACAAAACCCAAGGAGGTTAAATAAAGCCCGGAGGCTCCGCATAAAAACCACGACGACTACAAAACAGCTGCAAAGACATCTTTACACACCGAAGAAACTCTTCTCCTCTGCTCCTCCCCTCTCCAGGACACAATGTCAGCGAACACGGGACTCACACATGAGAAAGAAACACAGATGCGATGGGAGCAGCCCCACGAGGAGCGTGGGCGCCGCAGACAGAACTATTTACACTATGGACACGGAGCCGTGCTGGGGCCAGTCCGGCCGCAGGAGCCCCCGGGCTCTGCCCGTCCCTCTCCTGCCGGGGCCCCTCCGGCCGCGGCGCTCAGCGCCCAGCACTCGCGCTTGCCATCCGTCCCTCCGCCTGTTCCGCCGTCCTGCCCGCGCGTCCCAGCTCTGGCTGCCCCTTCCCTCGGCGCTCCGGCGTCGCGGAGCTGCCGGCTCCTCCTGCCGCGCCACGCTGGGCTCCCTCGCCCCCGGTGAGGGCCGCGGCTGAGCCTCCTCTCCCACCGGCCGCCGGGCGCTCCCGGCTCCTGGGGGCTGGCGTGCAGTTCGCAGAGGAGAGCGGGTGCCGTGGAGCTGCTGTGCAGGAGTCCCGGGCCGGTGCTGCGCAGCCAGCAGTCTCTGCTGCCCCGGCCAGCCTCCCCCGGGGCCGCCGGCACCTCCCCTGCTGCCTCGCACCTCTGCCTTAGTTGGGATTAGTCTCTCGGCTGCTGCTCTGCTCTCGGCCCAGCTCCCGCTCTTTGTCCGCTGTGGAGGAGGAGGAGGAGGATGAGGACGAGGAGGAGGAAGACGAGGAGCTGAGGGTCCGGCCTGAATGCTTGTAGGCTGCAACGAGCTCCTGCAGCCGCTCTGGCGTGGGCTCCCACTTGGCAAAGCCGGCGCTGTTCTGCAGGAAGAGGACGGCTGTGTTGTGCACAGCCTTGTAGTACATCTCCTCCCTGCAAGGGAAGAGCACAGGCATCAGCACCTCCCCTGGCCCCTGCCCAAAGCCATCGACACCTGCTCCTCCTCTTCCTGCCATCACTAGGTCAAGTACTTGTCCCGTCCTTTCTCTCATTATTCTGAGGAGAAGGGAGCCACACTGCAGCTTCGGGCAGTTCTGAGTACAGCAGAGGCTCCTTTCAGAGCGAAGAGGGAAGAAGCACTGATGCTGCAGAGCCCCATCACTCTCTACCAGTACGTGCATGTGCTGGAACCTTGCTGTCCCTGCAGAGAGGACTCAGCAGAGTGAGGCATCAGTCCTATGCAGGTAAGAACTTCAGTGTTCAGGCACCTGTTGCTTAAACAAGCTGTTGCTCAAACTTGTTGCCTCAGCAGCAGAGCAGAGGCCAGCCTGCCCTGCTGGAGACCAAGTCCCCACTGCCCCTTGCCTCTGCTCTCCCAGTGACATCCAGCTGCTGCAGCACAGGCGGCTACCAGGCCTCAGGGCTGGCAGAGGCACGGATCAGCACCACAGGTGTGACCTGTTCCAGCTGGACTCATGCCCAAGGCATACACCTCTCACAAGCTAAAGTTAGCAGTCATTAAACAGACGTTGAATTCACCATGCTGTCTGCCCATCCTAAACACCCAGGGTGACGATGCGCTGCGCTTGTCCTTGACTGCTCCCTGCTTCCCACTGATTTCAGCTTGGGAGAGGATATTTCTGTCACACAGCTTCAGAGCCGTGTTCCCAGAAGGATCTGAGAACAAAGCCTACTTTTTGCAGACGTGCTGGGACCCGCTGCGGTACTCGTGATCGAAGGCCGGCAGGATGAGCTGGTGTCGCTTGAACTTGCTCTGCTCCATGCGCGTCAGGGCTGGCGTGGGGGGGTCCCGCCACTCGGGGATGAAGACAATGAAGGAGAGCGGCTCGCTGGAGCTCTCCAGCAGTTTCTAGTGCAAGAAGAAAAGGAACAATCTCAGCACTGGCTGAGCAATGACGTGTTTAACAAGTCCTACGGAACGGAAGCGCTGCTTTAAGAGCAGTGCCCAGCTGTCACTGTCCTCTGCCCCTGCTCTCAGGGCGCAGGAGTGGTGGGGAGCAGAGGATGGATGGCACAGCTCCATCCCAAACAGCCCCACTGGTGAGCAGACATACCTCAAAGTGAGAGACCATGGCATCCATCAGTTCCTCACAGAACGGAGGATTTGCCTCAAAAGAGCCACTTATAGGGAAGAAATCCAGGCACGGGCTGGAGAAAGAGGCAAAGATCCCCATCAGATCGTCCTGAGTCATCTCACGGGCACGCACCCACGCCCACACAGAGCAAGGGAACATAATACTCACCCCCTGGATCCAAAATACCCGTCTGTGTCCAAGAAGGCTGAACAGTACTGTTTAAAATAGCAATTCAGGGGCGAGGCAAAGCATTCAAAACTCACTCCAAAGAGCTTGTGGAGGGCTTCAAAGATGTGCACGGGGAGTGCCCCTTGCAGACCAGTCCCTTCGTACAGCCCCACACCGAACATCATCTGAGGAGAGTAAACCCTGGTGAGCTGTGCCTGCACTTGCTGTTCCTGCTGCTCCCTTCACTGACCTCGGACCCAGGGCCACACGTCCATGCACCCACTCCTCTAGGTATGCAGGGCCCCCTTGTCCTTTCTCAAATTTGTGTAGGTCCATGCATGTACCCAAGAATGCTCTCTAGAGATTTAAGCTGACTCTAACCCCACAAAACCATCAATTTTCTCTTGTACCCAAATGAGGCTTCAGCTGCCCCTCAGAGTCAAGTTTTTCCTTTACAAACATCTTTACCCACACCGAGGTCTCGTGTCAAGAACACAACTGCTCCCCAGACCACAGTCCTAGCTCAGCATAGTATGAGCAGACCACAGACCCAGCCTAAACCCTGTATTGCTTCAGGCTCCCAAGGGCATGGCCCTTTCCCGGAGCAAAGACAAGCTCCCAGTGCTGCCATCGCTTTCTCATGTACGGCTGTGGTGAGACCGTACCTGATATCGACGGAGAAGGCACCAAACCCTGGGCAGGAACTTTTCAAAGCCCGAGTCGTCGATGCAGCTGTACCGATAGAGAAGCCACTGGAAGAGAAAGCCAGACACTGAAGACACCAGGAACAGCCGAGCTACGGCGATACACACACATTGTGACAGGGAGAAGGAGGCTGAGGAGCAGGTGGGCTCTGCAGGGAGTTGTCAGCACATCTGCTGTCACTGCATGAGCCACCAGCTTGTCACTATCGTAAAATGAATGAACCACCACAGCAGCACGTGTCTCTCAGCAAGGGTTGCCTTGGTTTGAGTACAATGTTCTGGCAGCACATTTGTTCAGAGCACACACACCCAAAACCTGGGAAATACTCCCAGCAGAGCCTGACCCCAGCTAAGGTGAGAGTAGCTGTCCTCATGCCCATGGCAGTGTCCGACAGCCCTGCAGGGTCAGCTGGCCACCCTCTGCCCAGCCCTGCCCTCAGAGCACACGGAGACGACCCTGCCCCGAGGGGCAGCAGCCTCAGCACCAGCCCTTACCAGCTTGCTGAAGTAGTTGCGGCTGACTTTGACCATCTCCCCCTTGTACCGCACACACGCCACGTTGTTCTCCATGTGCATCTCCACGCTGGGCAGTGGTGGGGAGGGGATGGCCAGTCTCACGGGGTAGCAGTACACCAGCCTGTCCTGGACCTCAGGAGCTTCCACCTCAGCTACGGAGAACGAACAGAAAGGCAGCCTGTGAGAAGCCAAGGGTATTCAGGACCACTCTGCAGTCCACCTCGAAAGACACAGCGACCCAAATAGGGCTGAAAAGCTGGGTGGTCCTCCCAAAAAACCAACATGGTGGTCCCTCACAGATTTCGTAGGCAGCTACCTAGGTTCAAAGCTGATTCCCCAAATTACATCTCCCACTGCCAGAGCACAGAGAGGACCCACTTGAAAGGATTTCTCCACCTCTAACCCAGCAGAACTGCAGACAGCACACAGTCACCCCAGCGACCTGAGGCGTGTTCCAAACACACAAAACACTCATTTTGTTGCTACTGTTTCTTATTTCAGTTTGCCCCAAACTCATCCAAAGCACAATAAAAATTCCCAGGCTGCCAGATGCAGGAGGCAAAGAAATCTCCCTCCACCTTGTGGTTATCCATTGCCTCAGCTTCAGGGAGAGCTCACAGATCAACTGGAAGGAATCTCTGACTTAGTGGGGTTGGAAGACAAGCATCAAAAACAACGGCAAAAGGCAGACATTGGGACCTGAAGGGAGTCCAAGGAGAACCAGGACCCAAAAGGCAGAAGGACTACAGACAGTGGTAATGAAAGAAGTGGACCCCAAGGAGGAAGGAAAAGATGACTAGAGGCAGAGGTGCAGACGTGAACTAGGAAGAAAGAACACAGAAAAGATGAAGGAACATGAACTCTCTGCCAGGAAAGGGTGCACAGTGACAAACTGGGAGGCAGAGGGGTGCAGAAAGGTGCTCAGAACACAAGGAATGTGGCAAATGAGAATAAAGGGAGAACACTCAGCATTACTAAAGGAGTGTCAGCTGTCCCCAGGAATTCATGAAGCAGCAGAGTAAAAAAGCAGGGTCCAGAGAAACGAACAAATGCCCTCCTCAGTGTGACCTGCTCCTAACAAGCTACTTCATCCTGGCAAATCACATTATTTCTAGTATTTGATGTTACAACTGGTCACAGCACCTGATGGAAGACAGTCTGTCACTGCACAGACATGATGACTGACAGCTGAGGCCTATGCTGGGCCGGCTGCTTCTTACTTTGAAACACAGACTTTCTGACTTCTCGAGACAGAGCTACCCTCCCAACAGGTAACACTCTCTGAACAGGGACAGGCCAGAGCACGGGGCCTTTAACTGCAGTGCTGTAGCTCTACAGCCCTTCAGAGCTGGCTGCGTACCAGAGATATTGTTCTCTTTGAGTATGGCAAGATGCTTCTCCCGGATGCGCTTGACGTATTCCAGGGATATGTAGTAAATTTTACTGCAGATGCCTTCGACAGAGTCCTTGGCTGCAGCAGACACGTGGGGCCCGCACTGTTTGCGCAAGTGCTCCAGGCGGTCCTGTGGAAACAAAAAACCAGAGTCCCTCACACGGCCACCACTGGCTCTCCAGGGGTCCTCAGTGTCTCCAGGCTGCTCTCCCATGGCACACAGCAAGGGGAAGCAATGGCAGCCGTCTCTAGAAGGACCTGTACCTGTCCCCACGTGCCCCCTCCCCAGCTCCCTGTGCCCAGCCCCACATCGGCGGGACACTGACCATGTAGTCCTCCTTGGAGGCAGAATGGTCCCGTCGCAGCCAGCTGAAGGTGTCCTCCACATTCCACTTCACCACCTTTCTGCTGTCTGGGGAAGCACTCCTGCAAAAACAGAGAGGCAAAATTTAACTCACAGCTGCACAGCAAGATATTCCACCCCCCTACAAAGTTTTCTGTCAGTGGGGAATGTGGACACTGATACTTCCTTAAGGCCCATCCCTGTCACTCCTCTCCAGTTCTATGCAAAGTGCTTCCAGCCGTTTGCATGACTACAGACTGCCATGTTCTCTCCAAAACTTGGTGTAGCTGGCTGCTGTCCTCTCTGCAACAGGAGAGGCCCACAAAGCCTTTATTTGTCATGGCAATGATCCATTTTGATATTGCCTGTAACTGTCAAGTACTGCTAGGGGCTTGTGACTCTGAGAAAACTACCCTGTTTACAAGCTTTTCCTTTCCCCCACAAGGTTCTCCCCACAATCTTCCTCAGTTCTGTCTCCAGTGGTAGAACTGGTCAGAAAAACCTTACCTTGTATACAAAATGCCACTCTAAGCTTGTGGCTCTGTCCCAGCAGTGAGTGCCAAAGCACTTCTGATTGTATCTCAGGGATAACAGAAGTTATCCCTGATAACAGCAGAAGTAGAGTACTTCATTGCCTCCACACACATTCAGCTTCCCAGTATTACATTTTACAGTAATGTCATTATCAAAAGATGGCTCCAGCACCACTGTTTTTCTTCTGTACGTTCCTAACTTTGCTTTTCCTCAATAACATTATGACCAATGCTGGATAAGGCAGGATGAGCAGCCCCTATAGCCCTTTTGTCTTTTCTGAACGTGACAGCACTGTGAGAGGAGCTCCCACCTGGATTCAATCAGTCGTTTTGCAGCCTCAGCATACTTGAAGAGCAGCCTCTTGGCTTCCTCCCGGAACTTGATTCTGGATAACCTGAGGTAAGTTAAATTCATATGCATGAGTCTCACAAAGGCATGGAGGCCAGGTTCGGCTCCCCAGCTTTCCTTCACCAGCATCCAACCACTTCATTAGCCAAAGGGAAGCACGGCAGCAGAACCGTGGCAGGTAAATCACAGCACCAGACTGACCCAGAACCACCCCAGCAAGGTGCCCTGTCTGTGAACAGTACCTGATGGGAATGTCATTCATGATCTCTCTGAACATGGAAGGAGACACTACTGGCTCGCAGTCACTCGGTAAAAGAGGATCTGTCCCTTTATCAACCACCTTCCTCTCCAACATCCAGCGATTAAATGACTCCCTCGGGGGGTCAATCCCTGAAGATGCACAGAAGAAGGGTCTAATCAATACAACACAGAAATGCCCAGTAGCTCTGATAAGGATCATCACACAAAGTTCTGCCTAATCAATTAACCAACAATGTCACAGAGTATAACCATCACAAAAGAAAACACAGGGACTAGACAGGCACAAAACAAAAGGTAGCTCACCACAGCACTGCAGGACTGGGACAGAAATCAAGGGAGCCCAACAGAAACTCACCTTCTCGCTGCTGGCAGAGCTCACGGTAATGCTGCCGCAGCTTGAGAATGAGCTGGGACCGGAGCAGCTCCACCTCGGGGTGTGGAGAAAGCACTTCTGATGGTGCTCTCTGCTTAATCACGGCGTTTGTCTGAATATCCAGGTCCCAGTATACTCTGTGGCAGAAGCAAATGTCATCAGGATAACCAGATCATTGGCTAATTATCAAATATTCTAAAGATGTTTCCATGGACTGTTACACCAGCCAGGAAGCCAAATTATCAAGACTCCTGGCAGTGATTTATCCCTCAGGTTCCTAAAAGGTATCTGGAAACCTGTGTGTCTCTAACACTCCACTGAGAAAGGAACAGAAGACAAACGGAGACAACTCACTCAGTTGGTCGTAGAAGAGCTGCCTGCTGTTTGTCTTCAGGTGAAACACACCATGCCTTCAAAACAGAGGTTCCTGGAATACTGGGAGAGCTGGGGACTGGCTGAGCAACTGGGTTCCCTGGGACATCCGCCTGTGTGTGTGAAAGATGAATTACTGCACCAGAGAGACAGATAAAGGAAAAGCAGCCCAGTGAACCAAACAGTCCCACACCAGAACACCACGCAAGAGACCCCCATGAGCTCTCCAGCCCCCTTTGGTTTCAGGCTGCACACATTTGTCTCAGAGCACCACACCCACCTTGGGCTTCTTCACACTGTTGCCACTTGGTGGAACCTCCTCGGAGAACCTCCTCTTCCTCTGCTTGCTCTCCACAGAAGCATCTGCCACCCCACCTTCCAGTGGCATTGGAGCCGCGTTCAGTCCCAGAGGGTCTGACTATGAGAGTCCAAACAACAAAAGCACACGTCAGCTCCCCCGCTGCCACTGCAGCGTCCCAAACAAAGGTGGAAAACTCTTAACTTCCCATTGCACTGCTCCCGGCTCCCACATGGATGGAAATAGGGACACCACTAGTCACACCTGCACAAAGCTGAAAGATTCTCTTCTAGATCTGTGTCTATATGCTTTTTTTAAAGACTTTAATGAGAAAAACTCATCACAAATCCCCCACGCTGAGTGTTCTTTGAGCGGTGCATGACACCTGGAAGAGCATCACCTGACAGGCACCTGACAGAGGAACACTTCCCCAGAATCACACCAGACAATGAACTGAGCAAGGAGCTCTGACAGCACAGAAGACCCTCCCACACCTGTAATATGAGGTCCACAGACCATGAACACCCCAGTGCTGGCACAGCCCCCCAGGTGAGCATGCACTTACGATGACATCGTGCTGTCCCAGCACAGGCATTTCCCACAGAGACTGGTTCGTGAAGCGGTTGAAGTAGTACGGGCGGTTCTCCCGCTTGCTCCAGCACTTCTCCCAGCCAGCCTGCACCAGCTCATCTGAGAGGACAGTGAGAGTCAGGAGAGGAGCATCCTGCACGATAGCCCTGCCCTGCAGGTGCCCAGCACTGTCACAGCACACTCTGAAACACACATCGTTCCCAGCCTCCCCTGGCAGCCTCGCTTCACCCCCCTCCCTGCTCCCAGGGCCCTGCAGAACTCCCAAAGGCAGGGTCGGTACCTGGCAGGTCCTGTACCAGGCGCATGGGTTTGGGGGAGCTGGGCTGGTTCTGGTTGGAGGTGCCAGGTGAGTGACTCATGAGAGACGCTTCCTCCGCAGGGCTTCTGTGATTCTCATTGGCCATTTCTCAGCAACCACACTAGAAAAAACAGAATAATATCCAGAGTTACAGCAGGAAAGGTCCCAGATCTGCCTGGCGCACTCAGGTGTAGCAGTACAAGCTCATTCTGATAATAAAACAGGGATTGAACCAGTATGCACAAACAGCACGTCAGCCCTGAAAAACATCTGTTATCCTGGACCATGACTAGCTATGAGGAATGCTCAGTGCTAAATGGGGTTAACCAGGGTGTTCTTCAGGCCAGCATTCAAAATACTCCCCTTTCAGTTAGATCTCTCCAAAGAGCGGAGCATCAGATTGTAAAAAATAACATACACTCCTCTGTGATTATATGCCACCTTCTGCCACACCAATACCACCGGCCATGTCTGATCTGTTATCCTCAGAGACACTTTCAATCAACTCACACACACATAACTGCACATCATTTCAACAAAAGGCTTTAATTAAAAAAAAAAAAAATCTGCTATATAAAATAGCCCTGGAGGTTCACTAACAACTTCTGTGGTTCAGAAAACCACAGGCTGGGAGTTGGGAGCTCCCGAATTATTACCCTCTGCATGTCCCAGGCCAACATGTCCTAGTCCTAGTCCTAGTCCCACAAGCAGGGCCTCAACCAGCTGTTTTGGCCCTTGCTGCTTTTTCATCTGCATAACAACAGTTATGCAAAAGAAGGTCTGCTGGAACAATAAAGCTCCGCTTAATCATAATTTAATGTTGCCAGCTGGAGAGAAACAGCCAGGCTTTTCCTCTCTTAGTCACCACTCTTCCCCTGGGGAAGTTTCTAAAACAGCGCCGCAGATTGCTCTTCTCTGGCAGCCCAAAACACACTGGCAATGAACTGGGGGGAAACAAGGCATTTTACATAATTCCCAGCTACCTCAGACACTTAACTCTATTCAGGCTTTGGAGACACCCGACAGCACACATCAGCACAGTCAGGGCGGCAGCAGCACAATGCTGTGCACAGTGTGCTCTTCACCTGAGCACCACAGTACCTGGCAGCAGGAGCCAAGTACAGGAGCTCTTCAATAAAAACTCTGGATTTTTGTGGGCTAAGTCACTCACATTCAGTCACCTTCACTGCCCTTCCTGTGCATAAAGCCCACTGGCTACTTCAGCAGAACAGAATGGCAGGAGCAAACAGTGGCCAAGAGCGAGTGCTCAGTAGCTCAGCTGTCCACAGCTGTGGGATCAGCACTGAGGAATTCAACCCCTTCAGCCCCTCGGAAGACATTCCCATCCTTCCAGGCAGGGTACACAGGGGAAGCTGTGGGACACTGTGAACACCCAGAGTTTGGGTCTCTGCTCCAGAGCAGACAAGTAACGTCCTGTGCCTGCTGCAGAGCGCAGGACACAATCGGGGACCTTTAACGGCCTCAGGAGGTGAACGTTGTGCAATCTCACACTCCCTCCTGAACTCCAACCCCACCGTGCCCTTACAGTCACTTCACAGAGGCGCCAAGGTGAGCTGGGCCAGCGGCAGCAGCTCAGACTCGTGTCAGCCCGCGGGTACAGGGACCCTGGAGACCAAGGGGCTGGGAGGCAGGAGGGCGGGAGCCTCTGAAGGATGTTTAGTCCCTCCTCCTCAAACTAAAGCTACACTTGTACATGCAGCAGCTGCTGTGTCCTGCACGTTACACAGAGCACACGCTGGAGGGAACTGGTGTGTACTGGAAGGACCAGAGCCCCCGAAGTGCTGTATGTCAGGATTCAGAGACAGCACTGGGCACGGAGCCCTGCCAGCTTGGATGGCACATGCCAGCTCCAGTGACCTGCCAGTGTTTTTCACCACCCATCGCTCAAAAGAGCTGTCAAATAGGGTCACTGGCTCTGCCTCCTCCCATTTATGGATAAACTGGAATGGTGGAAGTAACCAAGAAGCTTTATCACTTGATCAGTGTTAACAAGTATTAAATCCAAGTATCCTTAAAGCCTGGGAAAAGGAAACAGCCAAACTAACAGGAATCCTGGAAAAAGCCACTCTACTTTTATGTAACTACACTGGGACTTAGACAGTGACAGGGATCCAGAGGAAGCATTTTATGGTGATTACGGTATGTTTTTATACACCATGGCAATGCATACAGTGCTTCACAAACACGGTACAACGCTGTCCCTGCCCAGAGAGCTTACAACCTAGAGCAGCAGCACAACCAGAGACCACAGCGAGGGGGAAGGAGACACAGAGTAAAGAAGTACAGCAAACAGGTCCGGTATTCGTTTCCATTTCACCGAGGTAGGATTTTGTACAAGACAACAGCAAATGCAGACAAAGGAGATCAGCGACAGCCCCCCGGGACAACCCCGCGGTTCTCCCCCATCCCAGAACCACGGCTGCTCCAGCAGGCTGGGAGCCAGGCCACCGCCTCCCCGATCGGTACCCATCCCCTTCCCGAGCGCCGGCCGGCGGGCCCGGGGCTGAGCAGCGCAGCGCTCCCGGGGCAGCACGGGCACTGGGGACCGGGGCACCGTGTCTGCGCGGGGAAGCGGCCGGCAACCTCCTGGGGCTGCCCTGCCGGCGGCGAAGACGGCACGGAGCTCCTCGGCGCGGCGGGCCGGGACCGGCGGGCGGCCACGGGCGCCCAGCGAGTGCGGAGCGGAGGCGGCGACAACTCTGCAGTCTGGCCGGGAGCGGTCCGGGGGCGCGGCCTAAGCGGGGCGGCGGCCGGCCGGGCGGGTACTTACGGTGACGGGCTGCCTGGCGGGACGCGTGGCCGTCGCTCCGTGCTCGCCGCTG
>VZRO01001163.1:152906-163617 GCA_013397915.1 Daphoenositta chrysoptera | reverse complement strand
CGGGCGGGGGGGGCCGCATTGATGTAGGGGCGCGGAGCTTCCGCCGCCCGCCGCGCACAGCGGTCGCTCCTGCTGCGTTTCAGCCCGGGCCGGGCCTGGCAGCCGCTGCCTGTCCCCGCGGTCCCTCGGGCGCAGCGCTGGCACGTCCCTCTGCACGCTGTTGCCGTGGCCGTTCCCGGGCCCGCGGGTCCCGGTGCAGGCGGTGCGGGACGCGGTGCGGCGCTGGGCACGCCGCCCAGCCCGGTGGTCGCTGGGGTCGCTCCCTCGCCCCGCGGCTGCCGCTGCACTGCGTGTGCTGGAGGGTGACACGGCACGGGGAAGGGGGACACGGCTGTTACTGGGGGGGTCCCTGGGGACCGCAGGACCTCCTCGGAGCCGGCGGAGCTCCTGGCGTATCCACCCAGCAGAGCACCCGTCCTGCCCGGGCCGCACTTCCCTGGGCAGCCGAGGGCCGGTGCTGGCCTATAGCCCCCGGTGAAGACGGGACGGAAGCCGCGGGGCCTCTCCTGCCCTTTTCCTCTGGGATATCCCTGCTGCCCAGCTTTCCAAGGGGTTTCCCAGCTCCCGGAGTCCTGCCCTCTGCTCCGGGAGCACCGGGGTCAGTTTAATGAGTTAACGCTGGCGCAGCAGTTCTGGAGGGATAAGTGCTGTGTAAGCACTGAGGCTCCCGTTTTGGGCTTCCAGCGAACCGACTCCGCTGCCCAGAGCACCGATAACCGCCCGGGGCACAAAGGGCCGGCTCAGACTGACCCCTGAGGGCAGAGAGGACTCTGTGAAGGGACAGTGAAATTCCAGCCTTGGAGCGAGGCAGCTCAAGTGGCCGAGGGGGTGGTGAGGGCAGGGGCAGTCTCGGCATGGCTCAGCCAGGCAGGATTTCAGGAGGGAGCCCCGGGCTGAGGAGTTGCCCATCCTCGGCCGTGACGGGAGCAGGACGGCGGCGTGGGCGCTGATGGGGGACCCTCCGGCAGGGTCCATCTCGGTGCTGCGACCCCGGTGCCAGCCAAGCTGCCGGTAACACCCGGGGCAAGCCCATCCAGAGGCACGCTCGGCGGCGTGGGCGCTGATGGCCTTGGGCTCGGGGCAGAGGCTGTGGGGGCAGCTCTGAGGGTCCACAGCCTCGGCAGCTTCTCTGCTCACGTTCATGTCACAGAAAGGCACGAACCAGCCCGCAGCAGCACCCCCGGCCCGGGGCGCGGAGTCTGCACTGGAGCTGGGGTAGCTCATCACTGGCAGAGGCTTCATAACACAGACTGGGGGTCCCCAACACCACAGGCCCTCCCGGACGCCGTTTGCACATGTGTCCCTCGCACGGGGGGTGCCGGAGAGATCCACGGCCGTGGCAGGACGCGGGGAGCGGTGTTTTCAGGGGGAAGAAGGCTTCGTGTCCAGCCTGGAGCTGGGGTGGTCAAGCGAGCCGCTGGCTGTGCCGGTGCTGGCAGCCAGCCGGGCTCGGCGGGACACAGACCTGCATCCTCCCCGTCCGTCCGTCCCGCTGTCTCCTCCCAGCTGTGGGCCCGCAAGGAGTGGCAGCTGGGGGCTATATAAAGGCAGGGAAACCTCAGCCAGCTCAAAAGAAAGTCTTGGAGTTGGTGGTGTTCTCCCTCCCTCCTGCCTTCACGTGATTCAGCTTCCCCACGTCGGGAGCTGAGGACAAGCCTCGCTGTAAGTACCCGAACTGAGCTGGCATTGTGTGGGGGAACCCCCCAGCCTCTGGGCTGGACGGTGGCTCCGGGCCCCGGGGAAGGGGGTCCCCCATCCTCTCCCTTCAGAGGACTGGGGGAAGCTGTGGGGGAGCCCCGTTCCATCCCACAGCCTCGCAGGGAGCTCTGCCTGTAGCTGCGGGATGAACAGGCTCCAGCTCCCGTCTCAAACCAGCCTGGGGGCAGGCGGCACATCTCGGGGGGGCTGTGAGGGTCGTGGGACGGCCCCACGGGCGAGGGGTGGCTCCTCTCCGAAGCGCTTGGGCTCCCCGCTGCAGCAGCACGCACGGGGCTGGCGCCTGTCCCTGCGGTTTGGGGAGCGGGGTGTGTTCAGGGCGGGGGAGTGCCGGAGTGGGTGTTCCCAGATGTGGGACCCTCGGGCTCCGCAGGGCCAGTGCTGGGGCTTGTGCGCAGCACCCTGGGGTGGGGGCTGTGCCCCTCCTGGGTCCGGGGGTTTCGGGCAAAGGGGACCTGGGCAGCATTGGGGGTTTCAGGGAGAACAGTGGAGCCGTGGGGTGTTCCTTGGAGCTATCCCCCGCCCCGGGCAGGTTGGACAGCAGCTGCTTCCCTTCCAGGCTAACCGGGAGTCCCCCGTGTGTCCCCCGGGCCTGTCCGTGCTGACATTCGTGCGCGTCCCCAGGCCGGTCCATGCTGACCCTGCTCTCTGCCTCCAGGTGCGAGATGGCTGCTGGCAGCTGCCTCCTTCTCCTTCTCCTGCCCTCGCTGGTCACAGCCTCGCACAGCCCTCCTGGCTGTAAGATCCGGATTACTTCCAAGGGGCTGGACCTGGGTAAGGGGCCGGCCAGAATCTCAGTTTGGGAAAGAGGGAGGTTGGACACCCTCCTGAGGTCTGTGCTTGTGTTGGGCTCTGCCTGCACTGCCCCCCATGGGGCGGCCGGGGAGGCGTGGGGGCTGTCAGGGGCGATGCTGCCGGCAGGGCACGTCCCAGCTCAGCCTCGTTTTTCCCTACAGTGAAGCAGGAGGGGCTGCGCTTTGTGGAGCAGGAGCTGCAGAACATAACGGTGTCAGACCTGCATGGGAGTGAGGGGCAGTTCCAGTACAACATCAGCCAGTGAGTGCTGCCTGCTGCCCATGGCTTCCGATGTCCATCCGTCTGTCTAACCATCCCTGTCCCCTCCCTGCAGGGTCAAGGTGACAGACCTGCAGCTGGCCTTTTCAGACCTGAACTTCCAGCCCCAACAGCACCTTGTCTTCAATATCAACAATGCTTCCATTAGCCTACGCTTCCGCAGGCAGCTGCTCTACTGGTTCTTGTGAGCTGCCTCCCCCTCCTGCTGCCCTGGCTGCTAGTGCACCCCACAGCTGTGCCTGCTGGGTGCCACAGGTGCCTTGCTGGCCTGCAGCTGGCAGGAACTGTGTGCTCCTCTCATCTGCTTTCCTGGCTTCCAGCTATGACATTGGGTCCATCAATGCCTCTGCGGATGGTGTCTACATCTACACGGTGCTGCAGTTGGCCAAGGATGAGGCTGGGCGCCTCAAGATCTCCAATATGACCTGCGACGCCTCCATAGCCAGAATGCACGCCGGCTTCTCCGGCACACTCAGGTACCCCGACCCCTCTGCCTGTGCCTGCCTCCCTGACCCCCTTCCCACACTCTCAGTGCTTCCTCAGCCCAGCTGTGTGCTGAGATGGGCACGGAGCCACAGAGAGAACAGGCAGTGCAGAGCCACTCTTGTGTCCTCCAGGAAGGTCTACGAGTTCCTGAGCACCTTCATTGTCACAGGAATGCGCTTCCTCCTCAGCCAGCAGGTACAGTTGAGCCCAGACAGGCGATGGAGCCCATGGGGCTGGGCCTTGTCCTGCCTGTGCAGCTCCTCATCCAGTCCTGGGAGTGATTCCCCTCAGCCTGGCTCCTTGCCTTGCAGATCTGCCCATCCTTGGAGCATGCCAGCCTGGTGCTGCTGAACTCTTTGCTGGACACAGTGCCTGGTGTGTGTTGCCCTGGGAAAGGGACTGGATCCCGTTCACTGGGGTCAGACAGGGCTAAGAATCAGGCCGCCAGGCAGCTCCAGGCTTAGTCACACCACATCTTTCCCTGGCAGTGAGGAACTATGTGGATGAGCACATCGGGATTGACTACTCCCTTCTACGGGATCCATCTGTCTCCACCGACACCCTTGACCTCGACTTCAAGGTGAACACTGGGTCCTGCCTTGCTGGCCCTTCCCCATTTCTGTGGGAAGGGCTGTGCCAGCAGGCACATTGGGCTCCATGGAGCAGGTGGGGTGGGCTGCCCTGTGGCTGTGGGAACCTCTCCTGCTCTCGGTCCAGGGCATGTTCTTCCCCCGGATGAGAGAGGACCAGGAGCTGGAGAACCACGCAGTGGAGCCGGTGATCAAGGAGACTGAACGCATGGTTTATGTTGCCTTCTCTGAGTACTTCTTCGACTCGGCCATGCACTCGTACTTCCAGGCAGGAGTGTTGACCATAGAGCTCCAGGGGGAAAAGGTAAGGAGCACCAGATACAAGGACTGTGTGCAGGCAGGAGGGAGGGGTGGGCTCTGTCACAGAGCAGAAGAGGTGCCATCCAGGGGGCAGCTGTGCTGAGACTCACAGCAGCGGCTCGCTCCCCCTCCAGTGGTTTGTACTCTCCACAGGTGCCCAAGGACCTGGAGGTTTTGCTGAGAGCCACATTCTTTGGGACCATCTTCATGCTGGTGAGAAGCCCCCTGGCAGGGTGGAAGGCACAGTGGAGCCCCAGGGCAGAGCACGGCCCTGCCCTGCTCCCTGCCTCCAGCTCACCTGCCTTCCCCAGAGCCCGTCCGTGGATGCTCCGCTGCGGCTCGTGCTGCAGGTCTCTGCTCCCCCCCGCTGCACCATCAAACCCTCGGGGACCTCAGTCTCTGTCTCTGCCTTCCTGAACATCTCACTGGTGCCCCCGGACCGCCCACCTGTCCAGCTCTCCAGCATGGCCATGGTGAGGGGGGGCTGGGGCTCCTTGTGCAGTCACCCCAGCGCATACGGCAGCAGTGTCCCCCATCCTGTGTTATAAGGCACTGGTGTCACTGAGCAGAGGGACACTGGGCCTATGGGATGAGAGGAGCAGCTGGCCTGGTTGTCCTCTGCCTGCTGTGAGCCAGCCCTCTCCCTCCCCAGGAAACCAAGCTGAGTGCCAAGGTGTTTCTACAAGGGAAGGCGCTGCGCGTGCAGCTGGACCTACGACGGTATGGCTGGGGTCCCATGGGGGCGTGGGGAGAGTCCCCTCCACACCCTACTCACAGCTGCTTCCTTCTGTCCAGGTTTCGCATCTATTCCAAGCAGTCGGCGCTGGAGTCACTGGCGGTGAGAGCATGGTGATGGCCTGGGAAGCCTTACATGCAGCCACAGCGTGGGGTGGGCTGAGGAGAGGCTGTCCATTTAGGATCCCCACTTCCAGCCCTCCCTGCCCTGGCTGCAGCTCTGCCACTCCACTGACCCCAGCTCCTCTCCCGCAGCTCTTCTCACTGCAGGCCCCACTGAAGACCCTGCTGCAGCTGACCATCATGCCCATCATCAACGGTAGGCACTGCTGCTCCCACACAACTGGGAGTGTGGGCAGGGGCACAGCAGGGCTCAGCCTCATCCCAGCTCTCCCTCTCTGCAGAGAGAACAAAGAAGGGCGTGCAGATCCCATTGCCAGAAGGCATGGACTTCACCAGGGAGGTGGTCACCAACCACGCGGTACGTGGTGGAATGGGACAGCCTGTTCCTCCATGTCCTGCTGGGAAGGGCATTGTCACCTCCAGCCGTGCACTGACTCTCTTCCCTCTGCAGGGATTCCTCACAGTGGGAGCTGATCTCCACTTCTCCAAGGGGCTGCGAGAGGTGATTGAGAAATACCGCCCAGTGCCCACCGCTGCTGCCTACTCCAGCACCCGGCCTGCAGAGCCCAGCCTGGACCCTAGCTCACTCTAGTTCTCCTCCCTGGACCAAGGGCAGATCCCGGGCTGGACCCGTAGACTGTAGGTAGGAAGCAGCTTCCCTGGTACCACCAGCACATGGTCAGGGCATCCAGGCCCTGGTGGGGCGCAGCAAGGTGGAGAGGGTGCTCTGGGAACCCCTGCTGCACCCCTGCTCATTACACTAATAAACCACCTGACTCTAACCACATGGCCTCATTGCTTGGAGGACATGTCCATGCTGGGGTACGTGGTGGGGAGATGGAAAGGAGGCAGCCAATGCTGCTGCCCAGCTCAGGTCCTTGGGACCAGATGCAGCTTAGCACAGTGCCAGAGGGCTCAGAGTGACTGTGCTGCCGTCACTTAGGTGGGTCACTCATATCCAGGATGCAGGGACCCCTGCAGAGGGCACAGCTCACAGAGTCCAGGGCTCCCTAGCACAGGGCGTTGGCACTCGCTGGTGCTCCTCAGAGAGCAGAGGAAGGCGAAGCAGGGGCTGGCACAGAGGTGCGAGGAGGAGCAGAACCACCTTGGTCAGAGTTTATTGCGAGTCCCTGAAGCACTGCGTGCCCTGGCAGTGGGATTGTTGTGGTAGTGGTGGTAAGTCTCCTTCAGTGGGAGCAGAGGTGGTGAGAGCAAGGTAGAGGTGAGCAGGGCCCAGCCACCCCCGGCTGCTGCTCCTCATAGCCTGCCCAGGCCGTGTGCATGTGAGGCTGAGAGGAAGTTCTGGGGATTGCTCCCTGCCTGGGAGGGAAGCAGCTGCCACTGCAGACAGGGAGGAGGCAAAACAGGAAGCCACAAGGGAGGAGGTGGCTGCAGCAGGTGCACAACGCCTCTCCCACAAGGACAGAGCCCCCAAGATGGGCCCCCAGCCCATGCCCCCCACCCATGGCAGGCAGCCCTGTCCAGCCAGGGGGGAAGGCTGCAGGTGTGACAGGTCCATGGTGTAGCCGAGCAGCAGCGAGGACAGGCTGTGCAAGGTGCCGGCGGAGAGGGCAGGTGGGGTGGTGAGAGCAGCTGGAGCTACCTCTGCAGCTTTTAGTAAGGCTGGTTCTTAATGAAGCGGCAGAACATGGTGAAGGCAGCAAGCGGCCGGTCTGTGGGCACCATGTGGCCGGCTCCCTGCAGGAAAGGGGCAGTGGTGGTCAGTGGGGCTGGGGTGCTGCCACAGCCCAGCCGGCACCCCCCCACCCTGACTGCAGCCTTGGCATCCAGCACACCCACCCACACCCCCATCCCTGGCTCTCAGCCCTACCTTGACAGTGAGGAAAGCGATGTTGGTGAATTCCTTCACGAAGCCACCGATCTGGTTCTCGCCGTTCTCAGTGTAGAGCCAGGGCCGGCGAGCCACCTGCACCTGGAAGTAGCAGCAGTGCCTTTAGTGCCTGGGGCTGGCCCTGCCCACGCTCCTGCATATAGCCCGGAGCCAGTGACCAGCCCGGCCTGGGCCCTGCCCATTTACCTTCTGGCACAGGGAATCCACAAACCACTCATCCCCGAGGAAGTTGCAAGCCATGTCGACGTCCCCATTGTAGACCAGGATCCGGTATTTCTGCGTAGCAGACAGAGAGTGAGCTGTTAGGAGGGCAGCAGCCCCACCCAGGTAGGAGGCTGGGCTGGCAGAGACACTCCCAGGATCTGTAGGCTCCCCTGCACACACCGTGGCTCCAAGCAGCTTGAGGTACTGCTCATTCATCTGCATGTACAGGCGCTTGTAGCTGCGGTTCACGTCGAAGCTGTGGAGGAAGCATTGGCATCGTGTCTGCTCCTCCTCAGAGCAGTCCCTCCCCACCCACAGCTTGCTCACCTGCACACCTGCCACTCTGAGGCCTCGGGGGAGATGTGCAGAGCCTTCCGCACCTCGGGGGAGTTCAGATACATGCTAGGGGCTGTGGAGTTGGTGCAGGGCGGGTCCATCCGGACCTTCTTTCGGGCTACCGGCATCCGGAACAGGTTCTGGGAGAGTCGGGAGAGTCACTGTCACAGAAGCACCTGTCCCATGGAGCAGCTGCTTGCTGCCCCTCCTGCCCACAGCAGCACAACTGGCTGGACAGAGGTTGCTCACAGCCCAGTAGCACGGGCACCTCGGCTCACCTGCCGCCAGGAGAACCTCAGTGGCATCCGGATGAAGGAGTTGCCCAGGTCATGTGTGATGAGATAATCACCCTCGTACCTGCAGCCAGAGCGAGTATGAGGACAGACTGAAAACACTGGGGAACAGGGGCTCAGGGCCCTCCTGGGGGGAGTCCTCAGCAGCAGCCAGACACCATCCATCTGTCCCAGAGGCACCCCCTGCCCAGCCCACCCTGTCCTTCTGTGCCAGTGTGACCAAAGCAAGCTGGTGCCTGTGATGCCTTAAATCCCTGTTCTTAAAATCAGAGCCGAACATGGTTAGAAGGGAAAAAGGGGTTTTTACCTCGGTATTTATTTCAAGGATCCCTGCTGCACTCTGTTCAGGTGGAACATGCCGAAAATGCACATCAAAATGCCCACCCCAAAATGCACACACACGATAGATCGGGTATAAAATTACAGGTCTTCCAAATTAGCACATCTATCAAAGATTCCCCAATGAGTGAGGCTAAGTGAAACCCCCTCCCCGAGGAACCCTCCCCTGGACAGACCTATCTTTTAGTTTACAAAATGTGTTCCAGAGAGGACCTTGGTGTCTGAGGCTTCTAAGATGTTTAGTCTCCTAACTCAGCAAAATATTAAGTCTAGGAATGTAGGCTAAAAAGAAACACTAAGAATACAAAAGGCTATAAAGGTATATAAAAGACATATAGAAGAAAAGGCAAAAAATCATTATGGCATCACCTGTAGAACCACTTTCCCTAGGGAAACTCTCACCTCATGCTCCCTGGGACACCTCCGTCGCACGGTGCATAGAGGTTGTAGATATTGAGGCCAGACTCCTCTACAATCTGAATCATCTCCCCCATCTGCAAGGGGCCGCAAGAAGGGTTTGGGATTCAGCAGGATCCTCATGGAACTGTGGGCCCACCCTGAGCCAGGCACGTGTAGGGGCTCCCCTCACCTTGAGCGTGCAGTTCAGGTTGGAGTTGTCATGGAAGTTGCACTTCCCCTGGGAGCAGCAGAAAGCCTGCAGGTCTTGCCACAGCCTGCAGGCAGAGACCAGGACCACTTGGACCAGGTGGCAACACTGACGTGACAGCTGCCCTGCAGCTCTCTGCCCAGTGGCCTCTGTACCCCACAAACAAATGCACCCATGGGAGCTGCCTGGGACACGGGGCCACCTCCACAGCCCAGCTGCTGGCCCAGGGCAGGCTAGGTGCTGCCCCTGTCCCAACACCACCAACCCAGACAGCCCCAGCCGTGCAGCCATCCTGCTTGCACAGGGACAGTGCATCCAGCATTCCCTCTGCTCTTACTCGGTCCCCAGCAGCCCGTGGTAATAGGCAAAGTAAACCAGGGAGTTGTCATTGATCTCGTAAGATGAGAGGCCGTTTCCCACAGCGATTCCCTGCGAGGCAAGAAGAAAACAACCCTGTTGTGTTCCAGCTCCCCGCGGGGCAGTCACAGCACAGCAGCCACAGGCAGGAAGCAGATGTGGAACTGTTTACTCTGCGGAGGGAACAGAGAGGGTCGGGGGTGCCTGAGGACGCTCCCCCGGCAGCGTCCACCAGACACGTCCACCAGTAGCTGCTGCCAGAACCCCAGGAAGAGATGAAAGGCTGCAAGGCCAGGCCTGCCCTACATCCCGGCTGGTCCCCACCCCGGCACGGCTTGAGGGCCCCACTAAGGCTGTGCCAAGCCCTCTGCTCCCCAGCTGGGCAGAGCCAAGCTGCCCACCTTCAGGTTGAGGCTGGGGTCCTGCATCACCCACTCTGCCAGCGTGGGGATGTAGACCCCTCCATAGCTCTCCCCCGTGAGGAAGAGATCATTCTTGGAGTACTCGGGGAAGAGCCGGAAGAAGTCCTTCAGTGCCAGGTAATTGTTGTGAGCAACCTGCAGGGAGAAGGTGGCATGGTCAGGTGGTGAGGCTGCACCCGATGCCCAGGAGGGGGCAGGCAGGGGAGCAGGACTCTCCCTGCACCCCAGTCACTCGCCTCCGTGTCATTTGTGCCATACTTCTTGTCATCGGAGTATGAGAAGCCGACACCAGCAGGAGACTCCACGTAGAGCATGTTGGCAATCTGGGAGGACAGCAGAGGAGCCGGCGATCAGGGAGACCCTTCTCTGGCTCAGTGAGGCCAAGGGCTGCTGGCCTCGCCCAGAGCAGCACCCACAGGAGCCTGGCCCACCCCAGGGCTGTGCTGGGGTGGCCACATTCCTGCGCTGCTCAACAGCAGTCTCGAGAGGAGGGTGTGTTGGGTGGGAGGGGAGCAGCGGAAGGGTCGGCTCCATGGAGAGGGCAGGAGGAACTGGCTTGGGGCCACCCAATCTCGCAGCCACAAAGGGAAGCAGCGCCTGTGCCTGTACCTTGTTCCACGCGTATTCATTGTACTTCAGCGTGACCCCATCGGGCTGGATCTGAGGAAGAATGTGGTGACTGATGGGTAAAGCAGGGCAGGGAACAGAGGGATGGCTCCAGCCACGCAGCCGGTCATCCCCTGACTCCCCGAGCCGCGGGATAGTAGTGACTACTAACCAGGAAGGGGCCATGCTCCTTGAGGAAGCCCTCCATGGAGCTGCAGCCAGGGCCCCCGTTCAGCCACAGCACCAGGGGGCTGCTCTGGGGATTGCTCTGGGCCTCCACGAACCTGTGGACGTGCAGCCGTGAGTGCCCGGTGCCGGCCGATGCCCCCCCCCGGCCGGGAGCAGTCCCACGTACCAGTAGTGCAGGTACTTGCCCGGCCCGGCGCAGAGGTAGCCCGAGAAGTGGCGGAAGGAGGGCTGCTTGGACAGCCCGGGCAGGTACGTCACCTCGTGGTCCGGGGGGGCGGCACGGCCCAACCCCAGCAGCAGCAGCGACGACAGCAACACCGGCCCCATCTGCGGCGGGCGGAAGGGACGGTCAGGGCGCCGTCGGCCAGGAACGGCCGCGGCAGCGCCCCTCGAGCGCCCCGGCCCGGCTGCCCCGGCCCGGACCCCCGCTCGGGGCTGACCCCCGGCCCGGTTGGCTCCCCGGGCGCCGGTCCCTCCAGCCC
>VZRO01001163.1:138813-152439 GCA_013397915.1 Daphoenositta chrysoptera | reverse complement strand
TGGTTGTCCCTCCCAGCCGGGCTGTCACCACCTGGCAGCAGCTGTGACAGGGACAGTTAAAAATAGCTCCGGCAGCAATGGCTGCCCGGTGCCGGCTTGCTGCACGCTTCCACCACATCCACGGCGCCAACATCCGCCTGGATGCCTCACACACGCAAGCCACGCGCGTGGAGAGCTTCGCCAACGGGCTCTGCTTCAGCCAGGAGCCTCTGGCACCCGGGCAGATCTTCCTGGTGGAGATTGAGGAGAAGGAGCTGGGCTGGTGCGGGCACCTGCGCGTGGGGCTGACAGCCCACGATCCCCAGAGCCTGGAGGTAGTGCCTGAATACTCGCTGCCGGACCTGGTCAACATGGGGGACACCTGGGTGTTCGCCATCACGCGGAACCACAACCGCGTGGCGGTGGAGGGGGAGGAGGGGCAGGCGCGGGGCCGCCGCTGGGAGCCCTTCCTGCTGATCGCGCGGGTGCGCATCCCCCGGGACACGCTGGTGGGGCGCAGCCGGCCCGGCCGCTACAGCCACATCCTGGACGACCTGTACAAGATGAACGTGCTGCCCGCCACCGCCCGGCGCAGCCGCATCGGGGTGCTGTATGCCCCGCAGCCCGACGGCACCGCCGACATGCACATCGTCGTCAACGGCGAGGACATGGGGCCGAGCGCCAAGGGCCTGCCCACCACCCGCCCCCTCTACGCCGTCGTTGATGTCTTTGCCTCCACCAAGAGTGTCCGGGTGATCCCGGTGGATTATGGCTGTAGGTACCTGTGCCCCTCCCTGCGGCACGTGCTGCGTGGGCCGGGAGTGGGGGAGCTCTGGTGCGGTCATCCCATGGTCACCAGCAGTGGGAATGCTGGAGTGTGCCACTGGGCAGAGGGATACAGAGAGTAAGAGGGCTCAGGAAAGCCTCTGGTCCTTGTGGAGCACAGGAGAGAGCCACAGTAGTGCTGATGGGCAGGGTCTGCCGAAAGCTCTGTGCCGGGGCCAGGGGAGAGACCCCCGGTGGCAGCAGCAGTTAGGCAGAGCCCCCCTGGCCACCCTTCGCCTGTAGAGTGATGGGGGGGGAGGGATGTTTGGGGCTGCCCCGTGGCTGTGAGGCCTCGCTGTGCCCAGCCTTGCCTACAGCACGTGGCAGCCAGAGCCAACCAAGATCCTGCCCTGGCATCAAAACACCCACCTACATCCACCACGGCACAGCACGCTGTGCCCACGCACCGGCCGCGTGCCCCAGACACGGCGTTCCCTGCGCAGACACCCTGGGATGCCATCAGAGCCTGGGCATTAGCCCGCATCCCTTGGCCTGCTGGGAGGGACCAGGATAATGAGTGCTAATTAGCACCACGCTGGAAAAATCAGGAGATGGATCAGGTGAGACAGAGCCAGAAGAAGAGCTAGAGGATCAGCTGCCCTCAGCACTGGGAGCCACTGCTTCACGTGCTGGTGTCAAGAGCAGCTGCTTCTGTCCCAAGGCTGGAACCTGGTATTGTCCCTGGTTTAACACCTGAGGAGAGTGCTGGCGGCAGCAGACAGTACCCACACTGCTGAGCCACCTGGGGCTCTGGGAAGTGGAATCCTATGGGGTTTGTGTCACAGGAGCAGGAACCAGGCACTCTGTGCAGGTGCCCAAGGGGACAGTTCTCATGGTGGTCTGCCCCAAAGGCACGGTGGGCACTGTCTCTGTAGGCAGAGCAGCCCCAGCTTGCAGGCACCCACCCAGCAGCCTGGTGCTGGGGCCAGAGCAGGCAGACCAAGGGAGTGGGATGGAAAGGAAGCACAGCATGGGTGTGTGAGACCCTGGTGTTGCTTGACAGCTGCCAGAGAAAGAAATGCAAACCAGGCACAGTCACACACAGCTTGGGCACATAACTGTCTCCCAACCTTCCTCCTAATAACGGGAAGAGCTTTGCTGCCCGGGGCCCTTGAGCTTCCAGCCCTGCTGGAGCAGCCTGGCACCAGCCCCCGCACAGCCAGTTCGAGCCCAGGGCAGGACGATGCCACAGAACAAACTCACCCACCACTGCCTTTAACCACAGTGCCTCCAAGAAGCTCCACCAGCTCCTCCACCCCTCTGTGCTCAGCCTCACTGCCGACTTGCCCGGCTCAGCTGCTCTCTCTGTTCTTTTCCAGTTCCTTCCCTGCAGACGCTGTGCCGGCTGGTTATCCAGAAACACATTGTGCACCGCCTGGCCATCAACGGCCTGGACCTGCCCCCGCTGCTCAAGAGCTTCTGCCAACATGAGTGAGGTATCGAGGGTGCTGCTGGGCTGCCCCCCACATCAACAGCCCCCCAGTGATGGCTGCCCAGCAGGCTCTGTGCCCCTCCCTGCCCACTCGCCCCAGCACGTGCTGCTGAAGGGCTGACAGGAGAGCAGGGCAAAGTGGGGTTGGGATTCTCCCCACGCTGATGGTGTGGCATGCCCAGAGTGTGGGCAGAGGGGCGTGATGTGGGTCAGAGAGAGCAATAAAGTGCTTCCAGACAAGAGTCTGTCACAGGAGGCTTGCTGGGCTGGGATCCCCCTGTGCTTCAGCAACCCATTGTGGGAGCAGTTCCCCCACGAGTGAGGAACGGAGCACAGGCCACAGCCCTCTGGGGCTCAGGACGTGTCCCCGGCTCTGGAATTACGCTGGGACTGTCTGGGTGGATCAGAGCGAGTACTGGGGTGGGTGGAGCGTGGGAGGGCACAGCACAGCACTCACGTGGAGGTAAATTACAGCCGGACGCTCATCCCGGCCGGGCAGTTTCACTCTTGGGAAAGATGTTTACCCAGAGAACGATGAGTTATTTCCTGTGTGTTTAGCTTGGAGGGGGACGAGTCAGACCCGGGAGCACCCAGAGAGCAGCGCTGGCAGCAGCTGTTGCTTGGGCACGTGTCTGTGGCCGCAGAGCCAGTCACAGTGACCTGCTGCGGGGCCCAGCCATCCTGACTTGGAGCTCCATGCCCTCGGCTCCGTGCCCTCAGCCAGACCTTTCATGGGCTGCCTGGTGGGGATGGCAGCCGGCACCCTGCAGTGCCTATGCCAGGCTGGAGGGGAGGCAGGGTGGGAGCTGTGCAGAGGAATAGGCTCGGGGGAGAGGTCTCTGAAAATCAGAGAGGTGCCCACGAGAGCCAGAAAGGCGGTGAAGGGGCTGGCAAAGCCTTCCAGGCCTCTGTGGAAGACGGGAAGGAGAAACAAGCAGCTCTAAGCTTACAAAAAGGTGTTTTAAAGAAACACGATGCTATATTTAGTCGGAGGCTCGATAGTATCAGATCAAGTTACAAAACTCTTGCTCAAAGGAAATCCCCAGCCCGCAGCCACAGCCAACTCCATCAACACCAAAGTGTTAACGAAGGAATTGCTAAACGGAGAAAACATGGACAGTGACCAAATCACAGCAGTGGAGCGAGCTCTCTGAGATTCCCTGCTGTTGTGGTTTAGTTCAATCAACTTCAGCTCCAACCCACGACATCTGCTCTGTCCCAACAACAGGCTGGGAGCTGCTGGGGCTGGAGCTCCTCTGGCTGCGATGGGGCTGGGGAACTCACCCACTCCAGAGCAGCGCCCACGGACCAGGGCGTTTACCCTCCAGGCTGTTTTCCCTCCCCCACCCTTGCACGAAGCCTTTGCTCCCCACCTCCCTGCGGTGTTATCTGCCCGGCAGTGACCCCCGCACACGAGGGCGGGTTCCTCTTTCTTAAGAAATTGAGAGCAGCTGCTGCAAACAGACGAACAACACCCCTGCTCTGCAGTGGGCTGCAAGACATTGGGATTGCCACCCTCAGGAGCTGCCACCTCGGGCACCACAGTGAGACACGACCACCGAGGAGCACTGCCCAAAGGCCTGCCCGACTCCCCATCCCCTGTTCCCTGGGCAGGGAGGGCTGGCTGCGGCTGGCACAGGGACAGACTCAGCTCCCAAACAACACAAGGGTGATTTATTGGCTCTGTTGCACAACACCTCACAGCTGGATGCTGCAAGGATCTGCGGGTGCTGGCCACAGATGAAATAGTTCTGTCACATGCTGTTATACCTGGATCCCTACAAATCTTTGGGTCCTTATGGGATTAATTGGAGAAACCTCAAAGAGCTGGCTGATGTCATCACAGAGACTCTCTATGATTTTTGACTCGTCTTGGGAATCTGGAGAGGTCCCCCATGACTTGAAATTGTCCCAATTTCAAAGAAGGGCAAGAAGGTGAACCCTGGAAACTACAGGCCTGCCAGTCTCACTTCAGTGCCCAGTAAAATAATGGAAAAGATCATTCTGGGAGGTATTGAAAAACACCTGGAGGAGAACACAGTCACCAGTCACAGCCAGCATGGCTTCATGAGGGGAAAGTCCTGCTTGTCAAACATGATTTCCTTCTACAACAGGATAACCCACCTTGTTGACCGAGGAAAGCCAGTAGATGTAATGTTTTTGGACTTCAGCAAAGCTTTTGATACTGTCTGTTCCAGTATTCTTTTGGACAAAGTGTCTGGCTTGCAGCTGAATAACCCTGTTACGCAATGGGTGAGCAACTGGCTCACAGGCTGGGCACAGAGTTACAGTGAATGGGGTGACATCAGGCTGGTGTCCAGTCACTAGTGGAGCTCCTTGGGGCTCCATCCTTGGCCCAATTCTCTTCAACATCTTCATTTATGTCTTGGACACAGGACTTGAATACTAAGTAATATGCTAATATTTAGTGCTGACAACACTAAATTGGGAGGAACTGTCAACTCCATCGAGGGCAGAGAGGCCCTGCTGACAGATCTTGACAAATTGGAGAGATGAGCATTTAACAACTGTATGAAGTTTAACAAGAGCAAGCAACAGATTCTGCACCTGGTACAGGGCAACCCAGGTTGTATCTATAGACAGGGGAACAAGAAGCTAGAGACCAGCACTGTGGAAAGGGACCTGGGTGTCCTGGTCAATGGCAAGTTGAACATGAGGCAGCAGTGCCCTGGCAGCCGGGAGAGCCAACCCTGTCCTGGGGTGTGTCAGGCACAGCATTGCCAGCAAGGGAAGGGATTGTCCTGCTCTGCTCTGGTCCAGCCTCACCTCGAGTCCTGGGGGCAGTTTTGACACTACAATATAAAAAAGACATTGAGCTATTAGAGAGCGTTCAAAGGAGCCCACGAGGATGGTGGTGGGACTGGAGGGGAAGCTTTTGAGAAACACTTGAGGTAACTTGGTCTGTTCATCCTGGAGAACAGGAAACTGAGGGAAGACCTCGTTGTGGTCTTCAGCATCCTCATGCGAGGAAGCAGAGGGGCAGGTACTGATCCTCTTCACTGTCATGACCAGTGACAGGACCCGAGGAAATGGTATCAAGCTGAGTCAGGAGCAATTGAGGTCAGATATCAGAAAAAGGTTTTTCACCTAAACGGTGGTAGAGCACTGGAACAGGCTCCCCTGGGCAGTGGTCACGGCACCAAGCCTGTCTGAGTTCAGGAAATGTCTGGACAATGCTCTCAGGCACATGGTGGGATTTTTGTGGTGTCCTGCACAGGACTGGGAGTTGGACTCGATCCTGATGGGTTCCATCCAACTCAGCACATTCTATGATACCAGCACCTCCCACATCACACCACCCAGCGCTGGCTCCTGACCACAGCTGTTAGCCAGGTCAGTGACTGTTACCCTTCCTGCAGGATCAGGAGCTCCCAATCCAGTTCCTCTGCTGCCCCGTGCAAGAGGTGACGCTTGCTCAGCAGATCAAGGACCCAAACTGCCCCTTCCACCCCGAGGAAATGACAGGCTGAGGGGAATGAAGGTGCAGGACAGGACACAATGGAAGCGCTCAGCTCCCACTCAGTGCTGGAGCTTCAGCTCAATGTAGGGCCTGATCCAGCTGTCAGCCAGCTCCCACAGTCCTGTGCCTGTGCTCAAACTCCTCACTACCGTGGCGGGCAGCTGGCTGATCTCTGCCATGAGGAAGGACACCACCAGGGATTTATCCAAAGACTTGTCCCAGGAGCTCTTTGGGACCTCCAAGAGGGCACGAGCACTGTCTCATCCAGCCTGATGGGCATCACGTCCCCTTTCCCATGCTCTGCTGAGCATCTCCCTCTTCAAGGGCTTCCTATTTTAATTCAGCACAGCCAAGATGTCCCAGCAGGGCAGCTGGAAGGCCTGGTTGAAGTGGCAAATGTAGCTGCTTGGGCCTTCCTGGAAGATGCCCAGAGGGTGGGCATCCTCCAGGATCTGTACACTGAGCATGTCCTACCCGGTGCCAACCAGCAGCATGGACTTCTGAACCACTGCCAGCTCAGTCAGGCACAACCTAGCAGCAGCCTTCGTGCAAACGTCACTCAAAGATTGCCTGATGCCTTGTTCAGTCCTCTGGGTAATCTCATGCTCACAGTCATCCTCTGAGGTTTCTGTGGCCTCCAGTTTCACCACAGGAGACAGGATCTAACAGGGCTCACTCTGGAGAGAAGCATGAAGTGTTTCAGGCTGACACTGAAGGGCCTCAGGGAGCTGTGGAGTTGCTGGTGGACTCTGGAGAACAATCAGGACTCTCAACAGCTGCAGGGGAGGCTGATGTGGGCTGCTGCTTCTGCTGAGCTGCTGCCACAGTGGGGGAAGTCTGGCCAGAGCTCTGGGATGTGTTACCCTGGCACACCAGAGGGGCAAGAGGGGAGTCTGAAGTAGGCAGACTTTGGGGAGCTGCTTGAGCAGCACAGTGATCAGGATGGGGAGCAGAGAGTGTTGCGGCATCAGGAGGGATCTTAGAAACACACCCTTTGTAGTGCTGGGCCACGGTGGTGATGCAGCTGTCCAGAGAGAGCCCAGCACTGAAAATCTGGCTTAACCCCTGGATGACAACCTCTAGCTCCATTAAGCAGTTACTGCTCTCCCTGCAGCTCCCCTCCTTGTGCGTGGCCCCGATCCCATCCTCGAGCAGCCGGTCACGGTGGAGCTGAGGCAGCAAGTCCGGCGTGATAAGGTCTCAGGACAGCGAGCAGCTCCTGCCGGTGGCTCTCAGTGCCTGCACCCGTGGCCATCCTGGCGGCGGTCAGGGCCAGGCACTCGGTGTGGAGCTGCAGGCGCAGCTGCTGCAGCCACTTTCAGAGGGGAGCACNGCCGCGGCGGCACCGGAGCGCTCGGGCGCCGCCCGCAGCGGCCGCTGAGCATCGCACCGGGCCGGGCCCGCCGGGAGCGCCCCTCGGTGTGGCCGCCGCCCAGAGGGGCTGCGGGCACCGGCTCCTGCCTGGCTGTCTCCCCCTCCTCCCTCCGTCACCCGCTCCCCATCGCTCTGCAGCAGCTCGAGGCTCAGCCGCTGGACTCTCTCTCATATCTCTCTTCAGCTACAAGCGCTCCACACTCTCCACCCTCACTCCTTGTTCTCCACAAGGAAAGCATAGAGGACGTGTCCTCCCTTGGCGGGCGCCCGGTGTAGGAGGAGACTCTCAGGAACTGCTTGAAGAAGCACTTCATCACAGCGGTGTGGAAGCTGAGCCTGTCGTGGCCGCAGGCACTCTGCTCTGATGGAGGCCAGCAAGCCCTGGTCCACTCACAGGGAAGTTTTCATCACCTCCACCACCCTGATGAGCACTGAGGCCAAGATGCTCTCTGGTGCCTCAGGGAGCATAGGAGCTGTGCTTGGAGCAGGACACCCCATCCACCAGTGTCCCACGACCACGTGTGAGTCCTCGCCCACCGTGGCACCACTTTCGGTGTCCCTGATCTGCCGCTTCCAGTGCGGCTTTGTCACGGCGCTGTCTCGTGGAACACCCTGTGCATGGCTGGGCATGGTGGTTGTTCGCCTCACTGATCACGAGTTGGTCTATTCCCTCCTTGTACTGCAGCACAAAATAGGCCGGGCACAAGCTGGGATGCTTCTTTTTTCTCTTCTCACTATATTTTTGGACGTGGGCACATCCAAACTTCACCTGCATGAACCTGCAAACGTTGAGAAAGCTTCCATGGGGGAAGAAAAGGTGGTGCAGGCTGCCAGCATTTAGTTTTGCCTTTTCTTGTGTGCAAGTTTATGTTCATTTGGTGGCCACACAAACCCACACGTGCCACTCAGATACACAGGCTGGCTGCTCAGGTCTGGGGTAAGAGAGCTCAAACAAAGGATAAACAGAAGCAGAGAGTTACAACAGCCATGACCACACACAACAGAGCAACCTCACCTCTTGCTCCCAACAGCGCCTCTGCTTCTGCTCTCCCCAAACAGCAAAGACAACGACAAGAATTCGATATCCATGCGTTTGTGTCTTAATCCCTAAACCACACGGTTCTGCAACTCTGGAGGAGCAGGCTAGGACATGACAAGAAAAGCTTTAAGGAAGGAGGTTATATTGTATTTTAAGAAGGCAAGTTATATTTTAAAAGGGCAAAGGGAGCAGTTGTGTAACTAGTGAGTGACCTTGCAGACTTTGTGCACACAAGCAGATCCACCAGCTAAGATGGAAAGGAAACGGCGTCACTACACCTGCTTGGAGAACTGAAGGCTGTGGAATGAAGTGCTCCCAGAGGGAAACCTGATACCACCTTTCCACTGCAGTGAGGTAAGGTCAGCTGGAGAACGCTGCAGATGCCGATGCTTAGAGTCTTGATAGCTGAGCTGAAAAAGGCAGGAGCTGTACAGTGGACACAGCAAGCGTGTGGCACAGCTGGCGGCCCCCCGGTGCCGGGGCATCACACTACCGGGGTCAGCCCGGTTATCAGAGCCAGGTACGGGACAGGCGGGTGCCCCTGGGCTGCGCTGGACTGGGTCCAACCGGCTGCTCCACGGGGCCTGGCGCTGCTACACCGGGGGACCGCGGGCGCACGGCCGTGCCGCAGGGGCTGCTGCGAGCTCCAGCCGGGCGCGGGACAACCTCTGTACCTGGCGGACCGTACCTGGCGGACAGCGGTGCCGTGCTGCCGGTTGTGGCTGCGCACCGGGACGCAGCTCCGCAGCCTGAAGAGGCAGCCCTCGCAGGAGAGCAAGCGGGCGCGCAGCTCCATGGCGAGGGGTTGACGCGGGGGGACGGCCGGCCGCTCTCCGCGCCCCCAAAACCGGCCCAAGCCCGGCCCGCCGCCCCCGTTAAACCGGCCGGGCACCGCCCCGCACCCTGATCCCGGCCAGTCAGCGCCCCGTTCTCCGGATTGACAGAAGGGGAACCAGCCAGCCCAGAGAATTCTGACAGCACAGGGTGACTGGCGGATCTCCCGTGCAATCACATGGCGGTCCGCAGCCCGCGGCTGGGCGGTGCTTCCTGGTTCGCCGTGCGGNCGGGATCCGATCCGCCGCCGCCCGGAGACCTGCGCAGCGTGCTGATCACCAGCGTGCTGAACCTGGAGCGGCTGGAGGTCGACCTCTTCAGGTGCGCCTGGGCGCCGGGGCGGCGGGACCGGGCCGCCCCCCGCTCCGCTGCCACCCTCACCGCGGCCGCCTTCTCCCCGCAGGGGCCGGCACCACTGGGTGCCCGCCACGCAGCGCCTCTTCGGCGGGCAGATCGTGGGGCAGGCGCTGGTGGCGGCCGCCCGCGCCGTGAGCCGCGACGAGCAGGTGCACTCGCTGCACTGCTACTTCGTGCGGACAGGTGCGCCCGGGGCACCGGGAGGCGGGCACGGGGCGCGGGGTTCGGGAGGGGCTCGGCGGTGGCTGGGAGGCTGGGGAAGTTCGCAGGAGTGAGCAGGCGCCGTCATCCCGGCCCTAGCAAAGCAGGGAGGATGTGGGTGGCCCTGCCGGGCTCGGCCCCTGCAGGGCAGGTCTCCTCTGTGCGTGGTGCGCCGTGGCCCAGCGGCAGAACGTCCCTTTCCTGTCCCAGGGGACCCCAAGGTGCCGGTGCTGTACGAGGTGGAGCGGACCCGTACAGGGAAGAGCTTCTCGGTTCGCTCCGTAAAGGCCATCCAGCATGGAAAGCCGATCTTCACCTGCCAGGCTTCCTTCCAGCTCTCCCAGGCAAGCCCAGTGCAGCACCAGTTCACCATGCCGGCCGTGCCGCCCCCCGAGGAGCTGCTGACACAGGACGAGCTCATCCAGAAGTTCCTGCAGTGAGTGGGGTGGAAGGGACACGCCGGGGACACCCCTCTCTACCTGGGACATAGGGAGTTGCAGGAAAGGACTGTCTGAGGAGTTCTGAAATATGCCTGGGAGGGGAACAGAGGAGCAGAACGCAACAGGAGCTGTGCCCCTCTTGTCTTTCTGTGTGCCCCTGGGTCCCTGGGCTGGAGCTGCTGCCAGTAGGATGTGCTCCAACCTGCCTGCCTGGCATTAACCTCGCTTCTCTGTGCTGGGCTGCAGGAATCCTAACTTGGCTGAGAGATACAGGAAGCATCTCACCAAGATCCAAGCCGAAGATGTGCCGATTGACATTAAACCCGTGAACCCACCAGATATATTCAGCTCGGAGCCACAGGAGCCGAAGCAGCTCTTCTGGGTGCGAGCACGAGGCTACATAGGTGGGTCCTGCTGGGTCCAGGTGTCTACCAATCCAAGGGCTTAAGCACCAGCTCACACTGTGGAGCACCCAGAATGGGCTGGGAAGGATGTGATTCGTGGGCTGCCTGCGCTCCAGCCTCAGCTTTATTACAGGTATGGGTGCAGAGGTGATGGCGTGAGCCATGCTGGGGCATGGCATGGCAAAGGGAGCGGGTCTGGAAGAATCTCAGCTGTGCTTGGGAGCTGGCTCCAGGGGAGCAGAGCCTCTGGGGCTCTGCCTTGCGCTGTGCCCCAGGCGTGTCCCATGGGCCCCTGCAGGATGGGCAGCACTGGTTGCTCTGCAGGGGACACTGACATGAAGGTGCACTGCTGCGTGGCCGCCTACATCTCTGACTACGCCTTCCTGGGCACGGCCCTGCTCCCGCACCGGCAGTACCGCGTCGGGTTCATGGTGTCCCTTGACCACTCCATGTGGTTCCACGCACCCTTCAGAGCTGACCACTGGATGCTGTACGAGTGTGAGAGCCCCTGGGCTGGTAAGTTCTTAGTGCGTTTTTGGGAGACCTTCATGGCCAAGGCCAGCCCTGCCTGTCCTGGGGGCAGTGGGCTGCAGTCTGACAGCCCCTCTTTGCAGGTGGGTGCCGGGGCTTGGTGCAGGGACGGCTGTGGCGCAGGGACGGGGTCCTGGCTGTCACCTGCGCACAGGAAGGTGTCATCAGGGTGGAACAGACACCGAACCAGAGCAAGCTCTAGCTGAGGAGATGTGCCAAGGGAGGGACTCTGGGATCGAGACAGGACCTGGACAGGAACAGGAAGGGGACCAGGTGGGATCCAGCACTGCGGGAGTCCCGGTGACAGAGGTGTCTGCGACAGACAGTGACCAACAGAGCATTGCTGCAACCAGCTGCTAGCTGCACAACATGTAACTGCTCGCTGCCATCAGCAACCCTTCACCCACCTTAAAATAAAGCCGTTGGGTGAAGAGCTGGACTCTGTCCCTGGAGTTTGTCCCCTTGGACCGTGACTGTGCTTGCCCGAGGGCGGGCAGTGCCAGGGGCACAGTGGATCTGCTCTGCCCCTGCTGCAGGCTGGGTCACAGGAGAGGAAGGTGCTACTTTGGCACACATTGCTTCCTGTTCTCACTTCTGCACTGCTTGTGCCCTGGTGCCTCAGATGCTGCTTCTTCTTGTCCTTGGGCGGCTCCCCAGGACTGGGCTTGGGCCCAGCTGGGAGCCAGGAGAAAGGGATGAGGCAGCTCCCACCTCTGTGTGGAGGCTTGAAGCCTCCCACTGATGGTGCCCTGGGGTCGTGGGGCTGAACAGACACAGCAGGCACCTTGCTCTTCTTCCTGCCAAGACTTTATTTAATAAAGTCCTTTCCATTATGTAAGTTTCATGGGAAGTTCCTGGCAAGAGCCCTGGAGCCTGCCAGAAGCCTTCCCGTTCCCTTGCAAGGTGCCAGTACATCCCAGCTAAAGTCTCAGCCACTCCAGGATCCCCTGAAGAGGGGGAGCAGCTTCTGGCAGCACCAGTATGGGTGGCGGACCCCTGTGAGTCCCCGGCCCCACAAGACAGACTAACCACAGAGAAAGTGCATTCAGGAGGCAGCTCCAAGCATGGGCTGTGCTGCCCGTGGGACTGCGGCGCTTCTCCCCTGCCCCATTCCCACCCACGGCATTGCCCTCACTGTTCCAGCTACCACAGGCGTGAGCCCCCCACAGTCCCTGCCCTCCTGCCCATGTGGGCACAGGTTGCTCATTCCAGAGGCTCCTTGATCAGGCATTCCTTCAGGGAAGGCTGCTGCTGCAGGGGCAGCCCAGCTTCCCGCAGGTCCTGCAGCCGGGCCTCCGAGCGCCGCTTGTCCTTGCCCACCTTCCAGGCCAGGTGGATGTGGGCCTGCAGGAAGGGTCCCAGGAGCGGGTGGCTGCCCTGGGCCTCCAGCAGCTGCAGCGCCTGCTCGCAGCATCCATGGGCCTCAGGGAGCTGGTCAAGCTCCTGGTGGCAGACGGCCAGCCCAGCCAGCGTCAGCAGGAAGCGGCCGGAGCCGCAGACCCCCAGCCGGTCCTGCAGGCGGTAGGCGTTGGCCCAGGTGGCCAGGGCCTCGCGGTACATGCCAGTGCAGGTCAGGCGCCGCGCGGCCTGCAGGTCCGGCAGGAAGAAGAACTCGAGGAACTCAGGAGAGCGGCGGATCTCATCGATGGAGTGCAGATGGGACAGGAACTGCTCAAAGGCTCGGCTCCGCTTGGCAATGGTCTCAGCCGTGAAGTTCCGGCGCAGCCTCTTCCTGGGGAAGGCAACGCTGGCCATGTCACAGCTGAAGCGGCAGCGCAGGCGGCGATTCAGCTGCTCAAAGTCCGAGTAGCGCCGGGCGATGGTGGCAGGGGCCTTGTCAAACTGGCCAGAGCGGATCAGGTAGATGGTGTAGAGCTGTGGGGGAGGCAGGTGTCAGGCAGTGCTGTGGGCACGCTGCTCCTGGCACCGGCACAGCCAGGTGTGCGGCCACAAAGGGGTTGGGGAAGTTTGCCCAGACAGAAGGGAGTGGATTGGGCTGCTGCAGCTGCAGCACCCATCAGCAGTAGTTACCTGAGGCTCATCTGAGCCGCCAGCACCATCCGAGCAGCACGGGGAAAGAGAAAAAAATAAGCGCCAGCCCCGTGGGATCCCTGCCTGCCCCGGGGAGAGCAGGACCCGTACCCACCCCGTGCCTGCCCAGCCGCGCCGGGCTCACTCACCACGTACTTGGAAGAGCGCTCGCTGACCACGCTGGCGCTGGTGACCTCGAAGAGCAGCCGCTGCGGTGCCAGGCTGCCCCGCGACCTCCGCCACAGCTCCTGCAGCTGCCGGGTCAGCAGGCTGCCGCCGGGACGCTCCGCCGCAGAGACCCACTCTGTGCCGGGAGAGGGGTGTCAGTGCCCTCCGTGCGGACAGGGCTCTGACATCTGTCGGGCTGCCGGGACGCCACCATCGCATGAGCGTCCCTGGAGTCACCCCAGTCCTCCCAGCTCACCGCCCCAGCACCTGCCTCCGTCCTCCGTGCCTGCTGCCGCCCCCGGCGCCTGCGGCGGCTCCTCCAGCTCCTCGCTAGCTCCGTCCCCCTCCTCCTCCTCCTCCTCGTCCTCGTGGCTGGTGAAGCTTAGGGTGCCGCTGAGGCGCGTCGACAGCCCCTCGGTGTCGTCCTCCAGCTCCGAGCTCTCCGGGCAGTCCTCGGCCTCGCCGCCGCCGCCCGCCGGCTCCTCCCGGCCGCCCTCGCCCGCCAGCGCGTGCCGCAGCCGGTGCAGGAT
>VZRO01001163.1:86299-124406 GCA_013397915.1 Daphoenositta chrysoptera | reverse complement strand
TGCTCCGGGGTGTCCAGCACTGCCTGCTCCGGGGTGTCCGGCCTGCTCCGGGGTGTCCAGCACTGCCTGCTCTGGGGTGTCCGGCACTGCCTGCTCCGGGGTGTCCGGCCTGCTCCGGGGTGTCCAGCTCTGTCTGCTCCAGGGTGTCCGGCTCTGTCTGCTCCAGGGTGTCCGGCACTGCCTGCTCCAGGGTGTCCGGCTCTGCCTGCTCCAGGGTGTCTGGCCTGCTCCGGGGTGTCCGGCACTGCCTGCTCCGGGGTGTCCGGCTCAGCAGTGATTAACAGCCACAGAAATGCACAATAAGCACCGGGCTGTCGGGTTCCGCCAGGCAGCTGCAAGGTGTGGAGCACCAGAGCTCTAGTGGACATGGGTGGTTCGTGGAGGAATTGCGTCCACCTTGACTCACAGCAGGAGGAGAAGGATAAACCTGTACTTAAAGCATTTTTCCTGCCATGAGCCCTCTTCCCACGCAGATTTGTGGAGATTTGTGCAGAGCTGTGCTCCTTCCCTTTCATTGTCCCTGCATCACCTTGGCGTGACATTGACGGAAAGCTCTTTGAGCATGACTTTGCTTTCCCAGTGCTCCTGTCAAGTGCCAGCTTAGAGTTGTAGAAATAATGTCAAGCTCAAACCAATTAATTTCACTCACCCCACAGTTGCAGATTTAAACTTTGTCTGTTATCCAGAAACTCCAACCCATTTGTGCTTGGTGCTGATGTGTCCTGCGCAGACCAGCCCTTAAGTTCTCCTATCCTATTGATTGCACATTGGTTTGTCTGTAATTCAGAAAGAAATCATTTAAAGGAGAAGGAAAATATTGGACAATTAGATTCCAACTAGCACTCCTGGGTGACTGGAGAATAACTTGTTGTAAATGGGTTAGCACTCACAGAATTGGATCTTAATTAAGCCTAACCCGCTGTCTCAAACATACCTTTACCCTGAGATCACATGCAGAGGAAAGGTAAGGCAATGTGGCAGTGCAACTAATTTTCATTTACTCCAACTGTGGGTCTCTGGTGAAGGCCAGCAGTTTGGCTGGCAGTTTGCAGACAGGTTCCTGTGCTCTCCTCAGCTTGGGTGAGCTCTTGTGCTTGAAGTCCTGAGACTTTTTCCTCCAGAGAGATCCATTTTAGTGCAGCACTGTTTCATTGGAACAGCTGTTCAGTTGGGCAGTAACTAATTTGATGTTTGGGCATGCAGTAACTGTGAACTCCCATTGCGAATTCATGTGGTTATTGAATGCTTGTGTGTAAATTAATGGGGCTCTCATGCATGGACACCACATCCTGCAATTCACGTTCAGGAGTTCCCAAAAGCTGCATGGAGGCCACGTTGATGGAGTCTGGTTGGTCTGGGGGAAGGACACACTGAGCTCTGACTTTGCCATGGGTGTGCTGAGCTGCGTGGGGCTGCCCTGTGATAAGGGGGGTCCTGGGGAGGCCACGAAGCAGGAGGACTGTGGGGCTGGGGGACAGCTTTAACTTGCTCTGGAGACTTTGAGCTCATTCATGTACCTAAACCTGGCAAGTGACAGTAGGAACACTGAAAGAGCTGGAGCACTCTGCTTGGGAATGGGATAGTTCAGAGACAGGTGTTTAAATGAAGCCTTGAATATTTGACCTACAATAATCTGCAAACAGTCTCACGTGTGAAACAGCAGCCTTGAATGAAGGGCATTTTGCATGTGGAAGGAGGGAGCTCCTGGTGCTGCTGCCAGGTGCTCTTGCCCTGTTCCTGTTCCATCCGGGATGGCAGGGCCAGGACAGGCTCCTGCCTGCAGCAGAGCCCAGACTGGGGCAGAGCCTGGTGCTGGGGCCACTGCTGTTGAAAAAGGTCCTTGTAGGGATTCCTGTTGAGAGTAGCAGTGTCTCTGCCTCTGCGTAGTCCTGGTTTCCCCTTCCCTCCTGCTGTCCTTGTGCTGTCCTCCTTGGAGTGCAGCCAACTCTGGATCCTGCTCCGGCCTTGGCTGAGGGTGGAGCTGGAGTGGCTCTTTGGTAAACAGAATTAGAGCCAAATGTGGGAGGTTCCTGAAGTCACCTGTGAGCTGCCTCCTCCCATTCCTGGACCCGGGCTGCCTGCGAGGCACTTTAAATTGCCGGTTGGCACAGCCCTGGACATAGACTTCATCAGCATGGCACGAAGCATCCTCCTGCTGGGGCTCCTGGCCCTGTGGGCACAGCTGCACGCAGCACCCATTGCAGGCAAGTATGGGTGGGTGGGAAGAACATTTAAGAATATTTTTCCTTATTTTCATGGAATCACAGGTGCTTTGCAGGTGCTGGCAGGTGCCAGGTTGCTGCCGTGTGAGGGCCAGGGAAGCTGTGGTAGGAGTGGGGATGAGCCCGGGCGATGTGGGGCTCGCCGCAGTGCCACAGTGGGCTGTGGCACAGTGCCATCTCTCCGTGACTCCCCAGTGCAGCCAGAGCCATGGGTGGCTGCTGGCCCCAGGGCAGAGGTGCCCAGGAGGGCCCCTCAGGCACCAGCCCCACCATGACACTGCCATGAGCCAGGAGGCACCAGCGTGGCCTTGGGCTGAGCCGCCCCAGACTTGAGGGCAGCAGGGGTCAGGCAGAGCCCTGAAAACCCACCAGGAAAAGCTGCAGAGGAGAAGACAGCACAGCATCGTGGTAAACTGGGCTGCTGGGTGGGAGCAGTGGATGGGAGGGCAGCATGCTGGGACTGATGCTGCTGCTTTCTGCTCTCCTGCAGAGTTCCATGGAGTAGCTCCAGCTGGGTGGCCACCACCAGGGCAGCCGAGAAGAGCCCTGCACCTTGAGCCTGGGAAAGAGCCCAGCATGGTGCCTGACAGTGAGGATGGTGATGGTGACAATGACAACAACAGCTCCAACAGCCAGGAAACTGGTGGCTCTAATAGCCATGAAACTGGTGAGTCCAACAGCCATGAAACTGGTGAGTCCAACAGCCAGGAAACTGGTGAGTCCAATAGCCACGAAACTGGTGGCTCTAATAGCCATGAAACTGGTGGCTCTAATAGCCATGAAACTGGTGAGTCCAACAGCCACGAAACTGGTGAGTCCAATAGCCACGAAACTGGTGACTCCAACAGCCAGGAAACTGGTGAGTCTAATAGCCACGAAACTGGTGAGTCCAACAGCCAGGAAACTGGTGACTCCAACAGCCATGAAACTGGTGAGTCCAACAGCCATGAAACTGGTGATGATGGCAGCAATGCCAATGACTATGATGGTGATGATGGTAATAAAAATCAACTTTGTGATGGCAATGACCATGATCATGGTGACAATGACAGTGATGATGATGATGGCAATGAAGATGGTGATGATGGCGATAATGATGGTGATGATGGCATCAATGATGAAAATTCCAATAGCAGTAAAGATGGTGATGATGACATCAACAGTGACAATTCCAATAGCAATGAAGATGGTGATGATGGCGATAATGATGGTGATGATGGCGATGATGGCGATGATGGCGATGATGGCGATGATGGCGATGATGGCGATGATGGCGATGATGGCGATGATGGCGATGATGGCGATGATGGCGATGATGGCGATGATGGCGATGATGGCGATGATGGCGATGATGGCGATGATGGCGATGATGGCGATGATGGCGATGATGGCGATGATGGCGATGATGGCGATGATGGCGATGATGGCGATGATGGCGATGATGGTGATGATGGGGATGATGGCGATGATGGGGATGATGGCAACAATAGTGACAATTCCAATAGCAGTGAAGATGGTGACTCCAATGACAATGAAAATGGTGCTGATTATGGGGGATGGAGATATTAGTTTGTAAGGGTATAATTGCCCAGGGATTTTCAGAGATTTCTGGGTCCCTCTTTTGTGGCACCCAGCTCAGACTACCAGATTTTGTGATTGATCTGTGCTAATAAATGTATCTGGTGGACATGAGAGCTTAGTGTCAAAAATTTCTTTAACAGCTTGGCAACCCAAATGGGGCACTTGGTCAATTGCCCATTTTCTTCTAAGCTCCAGATATCCAAATTTGCAGCAGTGGGTGGTTTCACCCAGGAGCACTGGAGTAAGGAAGGACTGAGTAGTGAGTGACAAATTTCTAAAGGAAGTTCAAGTCCTCCCTTCTACAAGTTTGAGTTTCGTGGGTTTTGGGAAAGAGGAGAAATGTACCTGGCATAAAGAAGGGGATGCACATAGCTGAGGTATTGCAGAACTGGGAGAAGGCAGTTGGCAGTACTAAATGATCTCTAAAGCCCACAGTGATATTGTGCTGGGAGGAATGGCCATATATTACTTGATGTGCCGGGGCAAAACCTGCAGAAGTGTGGCCCACACAGGGGACTTCCAAAGAGACTGTTTTGATTTGCCTTCAACATAGGTTATAGGACTGATACACAGGGCAGATGGATTATTGATATGTATGGGATAACTGAGCTTGGGAAAAGCAGCATCTTGGGCGTGGGGCTGGTACATGATATCATCCTGAGGTAAATTCAAGCACAGACCCTGCTCCTCCCTGTGTGCCCACTGAAAAATATCTATCACTGTCTGTTCCTGTTCCTGTTCCTGCTCCTGCCACTTTGCTTTCTATGCTCACTGCTACTTCACCTGCAACTGCCCCAATCCGATCTGGACAAATTATGTGAGTACTGTTATAAATGGGCAGCCAACAATTGTTTCAACTTATATCCATTGGCCCTGGATTACAGGAGATTTAGTGTTGTGGGCTACTAACATGCCAAGGCTGAGGGAAGATGCAGAGCAATGTGCTCAATGATTTTCTTTCAAATTTGTGCTCCATATGATGAAGACTGGCATGATTGGAAAGCTGTGGAGGAAAAGCTAAAGGTGGCCAGGGACTGCATAAAAGATAAAAAGAGCAAAGGAATTTTTTGTAAAATATTAGATGCCTGCATAGAAGCTGCCTGTTAGGATAGCAAAAATCATAGCAGAGAGAAACAAGATCTGAGAGAGAAATAGAAGGCTGGAAAGCAGCTGTATTATTATTGTCTTTGAAAATTGAGAAGCTGCATAAACAGGGAGAAAAGCTACAGGAAGAAAAGGAGAAAAAATAAAAGTCAGAACAAAAAATTGGGGTGATGTTTATGTGGATTCCCTGTCCCCCTGACGTTGTATAGATTAGAAAACTAACTGTTATCCCCTGAATAGTGAGATTTGAAACATTTGGGGTAGCCCTGATCATAGTGAACCAGGCAAAGAAGATTCTTTGTTTCCTTCAAATCCCCCTGAATATGAAACCAGGCTCATTACAGAAACAGAAGAAACCAGTGGACCTTGGGATAGAGTGGGAAATTATACTCCAAACCAACCCCATTTGATTTGATTTAGATGACTGATTTGCAAGAGCACTATGGCTGTAAGCCAGGCCAGACTGAAATCTGGCAAGTTAAATCCTGTTAATGCAGACATGATAATGGTCCAGACATTCTGATGCTATTGGACCTCATCAAAAATCAATGAAATTTTTAACAGACACAGGAGCATGAGATTCATTTTTAACACAACAGAACATTGTTGGGTTTTCAACCTGGTCAGCAAAGAGTTAAAGGCACCAGAATAAACAGAGCAAGTGCCAAATGCCAAACCACCCAGGTTAATTCATGGCCCCTGGGCAAGAAGCACGTGTTGGCAGGAAGTGTATGTCAGCCACTTGCTTTGCAGTTAGAGATGGCAATGAAAACACTTGGGTTTTGATGTTCTGAGAGGCCAGACCTGGTGTCTGCTGTTCGGCAGGGTATGGTCCTGGGGCTCAAATGCCAACCCTAACCCTGAAATCAGGAGGCTGCAGTGTGTGTGCTCTGTGCAGCACCAGTGCTCCCTGATTCGACAGCCACTGTACCACAATGCCCAACTTCTGCTGCAGTACAAAATGGGATTTCTGCAGCCACGCACCCACGGATGGCAGCACTGGATATGAAAGATGTGTCCTTTGTAGCCCTCTTATTAAAGGAGGATAAACAGAAATTTGCATTTCCTTGGGAAGGGACAATATACCTTTAACAAACTACCACAGGGGTGTAAACGCTTGCTGAATGTTTATAGTAATTCCTCTGGCAAGAAACCAAATTAAGGGAGAGAAACCCCAGAATGTGAGGGAAGACTGTGACTAGGGAAAAGCCAGAGGTTGTAACAAAGCTGGAGATTGGAGATAAACTGGAAACTGGTGGGAAGGCAGCATCTGGAGAGAAACCTGGGCTGGGGGAGAAGTCAGAGATGGGGACAAGGCCAGGGCTGGTGGGAAGCTGGCACCTGGGGAAAACCTGTGCTGGGGGAGAAGCCAGAGATTGGGGTAAGCCAGAGAAACATGAGGAGGGAAAGAATGCTGGATCTGCCCACGGTGACAGTGAGGCAGATGATGGCAATGACGATGATGACAGTGATGGTGATGATGACAACGGTGATGACGACTGTGGTGATCATGGCTGTTGAAATTTTTCTATTATTTGAAAGTAGCTAAGTGCTTGTTTCACATCAGTAGCTGAACTTGTTAGGTGCAAGCTGAACTTTATCTGAACCATACTGGGTGTGTTGTAGATGAAAAACAGGGAGTAGTGAAACCCAGGGCTGACAATCTGAACATTAATACTACAATAGACAAAGCTGTAGCTTCAATGTTACTTAAAAATTAATTTAATTTTTATTAAATCTATGGGCGTGGATAGCCTATAGATTGTGGTGTATGAACTGTAACAACCACATTGTAACATGGACCACAGAACTGAGTGAAACCCCCACCAAAACTGACCTCAGAGGGTGAGAAAATGACCACGTGGCAACCACTTGGTAATGAAACAGTGAGGCAATGAAGAATGAGAAGACCCCGGAGCCTAACAGTACTCTTGATCTGGACATGGGGAATGGGGAGTTTACCTTATAAGGGTATAATTGCCCAGAGATTTCTGGTCAGCATGGCCAGGTCATTGTGGCTGCCCCAGCCCTGTCCCAGCATAGGGACTCTCTGGTGCTGCTCCTGCCCAGGGTGGGCTCAGCAGGGCCCTCTACACAGCAACAAGCTTCTGTTCCCTGTGGGAGACCCCCAGAGACAGCCCCAGCCAGGCACCCACCCAGGACCCACAGAGCATCTCTGGACCCGAGGAAACCTCCTGGTCTGTGATTCCAGCTCCCTGAGGCTCCCCAGGGCGAGCTGCTCCATGCCCAAGGCCCGCAGCATCCTCTGAAAGCTTGACCAGGAGCCACAAGGACAGGGACCCCATCCCTCCCACAGGGACTGGAGGTCCCTCAGAAGCTGGTGGGGGCTCGCCAGGAGACAGATGCAGCAGGAGCCAGGCATTGTTCATCACAGACTGGGTTTACTGGGGGGTGGGGGGACATGGAGACCGCCATGGTAAGCACAGAGCTGAGGGTGCTGAGGCGGGATTGGGAGGCTGGGTGATTATCCAGCAGCTGATGGAGCCCTCCTTGGCTGGCTGTCCATCTGTCCAGCTGTTGTCCGGCTGTCTGGTGCAGGTTGGCTGCACAGACTGGGTCCTTGGTCCAGGTCCAGGTGAGGGCTAGGTGAGTGCTGAGAAAGACAGGAATCCGTGCTCAGGCCCACTCTCTGTAGCCTGACTGGGCACATCTCTGAGCCCTGCAGAGAGCAGAGCCCTGGGGGTGAGGGCTCCAGAGACCCCAGGCAGCTCTCCCAGGGAGCTGTGGGGGGCTTGCTGGTCACTTCTGCAGCATGCAAAGGTGGAGGGGGGATGGCACAGGTGGGATGCTGTACTCCCAGCCATGGTCACACTGGTCTGTGTGCCCATGGCCGCAGATCCTCCTGCAGCACCGTTCCACTGCTCCCGTGCCCACCCGTGCCCACCCGCACTCACCTGGGGAGACCAGCCGGGCCCAGAGGCAGCAGAGCCCCAGGAGCAGGAGCAGCGACAGCAGCCGCATGGCACGGATGGGCAGCGTGGGGGCTGCCTCTCTGGGCACAGGCAGGCGTTTAAATCCTCCTGGGGCAGAAGGTTGGTGCCCATGACCCGGCCCATGCCCCAGCACCTGACACGCTCCATCCGAGCGTGAACCCTCCCGTCCCCTCCCTCCCTGCTGCTGGACAAGCCTCGGGGAGGCAAGAAGGTGCTGCTGCTTGGTGCTGGGCTCTGTGCAGCCCCGAGAGAGCCGCGCTGTGCTGCAACACAAGAGCAGCCAATGCGACTTCCCGCTGCAGGAGACAGGTACGGGGCAGGCAGCAGCAGGGGGCTGGGGGATCCCGCTTGGGGCTGGCCTGGTGAATCAGTGAGGAGGCTCCCCGGGCCGGGCGCTGTGGAGCAGCCCGTGGTGCCCTGGCAGCTCTCCGGGCATTGTTCTGCCTCTGGGAACAATCGCTGGTTCCTGAGGGACGTCCTGTGACCGGACACGGTCCACAGCCCCACGCTGCCACCGGCCCCTCAGCCCTGCATCTCTTGGCCAGCTGCTGCCCAGCTGGCCCAACACCTGGAGACCAGGAAAAGCCCAGGGCCATGGAGTCCCGAGGCTGGGGACAGGGGCGTGGGGGCTCTGCGTGGGCGCCGGGACCGCAGGGCTGGAGAAACGGGTCCCGTGTCCTTGCCGGAGGCAGAGGGGATGCTCAGATTCCCGTCACACGGTGCTCCAGCTGCCTCTGCCCCTTCCATGGGGTTGGCGGCACTGGACACCGCAAAGTGTTGCAAGGACGGCACCGGAGCTGCCGGGGCTTTCCCGGACAGTCCCTTCCGGGAGCGCCCGTCCCTGGGAGAGGCAGGAGCGCTCCCGCGCTCCGCACGTGTGTGAGCGTGTGCGCGCTCGTGGGAGCCAGGTGTGGGCACGTGTGAGTGCAGCCCACGCTCCCCGTGCTCCCGCTCTGCCCCTCCGCACCTCTCCTACCGTGCGCCCTGGCCTGGCCAGGAACATCATCCCGGTGGCGCAGCGCCGCCTCTGTCCCTGTCCCTGTCCCTGTCCCTCTCCCTGTCCCTGTCCCTCTCCCTGTCCCTGTCCCTGCTGGGTGCCCGCCCTGGGAGGTGCCGCATTCCTGGGTGTTCCCTGGGTACCCCGGTCACTGCTTTCCCATAGAGGAGGTCTGGCTGGTGGCTCTGCCCTCATGGCTGCACCCATTGCTCACCCTGCGTGTCCCCGGTGTCAGGGCAGGACAAGGGGGTACGACACAGGTCTGGGTGTGGTTTTCTGTCATGTGAAGCCTCAACATCTACCTGGGAGCAGCCCCCCATCATCCCTGGGACCGTCCCTGCATCCACCGTGGTGGTGTCCCAGCCTGGCCATGGGGTTACTGCCGGTGTCGGGGCAGGCGGGGCTGCTCTGGAAGACGCCATCATCAGTCCAGTGATCACCGGGCCGCTGCGATTCCCACGGGAGACAGCGGGAAAAATGCAGCCCCGGTGGATTTTGGCGCTGTGGCCACCGAGGGTGGGCGCCAAGTCCCTGCACAAGGATGTCTTTCCCACTTGACTCTGCACCCCGATCGCCTCCGGCACGTCCCTCCGGCTCTGCTCCCACCCTGTTCAGGACTGCCCACGTCACCGTGTCCCGTGCCGGGGACACCGCCAGGACCTCACCCTGGGGCTTCGGAGGAGAGGCAGGAAAAGCTGCGGTGGGGCGTGGGCGGGGGGCGCGGGCGGGGGTGGCACCGCCCTCCAAACCCCACCCCGACTCCGACTTTCCCGGCCCCTCCCCACGGAGCTTTCCTCGCCCTCCGCTTCCCCCTTGGGACAGTAATTACGGGAGTAATTAGGAAGACAATTATTCTTGCTGAATGGGAACATCTTAATCTGTTTCTCCCTCCTTTTGGCAGGTTTTACCGCACGCCCGCCCANGCGCTGCCGTGGGCCCGGCCCCCGCCTGGAAGCCGAGAGCGCTGCGAGCCGTGTCCCATCCCCAGGCACTACCCGGGCACGATGCAGCCGCTGGGCCCCGACCTGCTGCCGGGAGCAGGGGCTGCCGGAGGACACAGGACAGGCTCCGCACTGGTGTTCCCCGGGAGGGGGCGGGTGAAGAAGGGACGGCCCCAAACCGAGCGAGGGTGATGAAGGAGGCGGCAAAGGGACAGAGGTGTCTACAGGATGGGAATGGACGGGAGCATCAGCGTCCAGCGGGACCTGCCTTGCGCAGCCACAATGGTAGGCAGCGAGGTGGTACCCACAGGCTCAGCCCTCTGCGTGGGCCCATCCTGCCCGGGATGCTCGCTGTCAGATATGACGGAGCATGGGAGAAAGGGAAGGGATACAGCTCTAGGCACAGCCTTTCCCCAGGACTTGCACCACAGGGAGCTCAGGGGGAGTGGTGCCCCAGTCTTTCCCTGGCTGACGGCTGCGCCAGAGCTGGCAGCTTTCCATGCCCTGGCATGGCACTGTCATGATCCCTGGCAATGGAGAGGCCAGTGCCAACCTTCCCATGTCTGTCCCCAACACAGGCTTGTTCCCAGGAAGCTGTGGCAGTCGCTGGTGGTATCCCCAGCCCAGCCTGGGCATGCTGCTGCCACCCAGCTGGGCTCCCTGAGGGCTGTGCCGGGACAGCTGTCCCGTCCTACCGGTCCCCCCAGATCGAGGGCTGTGGCCAGGATGCCACCAGGGAGACCAGGCCCTGCCTGGGTGTGGCTCGTTACCTGCATGGCAGGAATTAGCTGGGTTTAGGCACCAGCCCTGCTCCCTCCACCCCGCCTGCGCACCTTAAATCCCAGCCCACCACACCCGGGGCCAGACCCGGCCATCCAGGGCACCATGGAGCTGCCGCCTGGCCGCCTTCTCCTCCTGGCTGCCCTGCTCCCCCTTGCCAAGCGGTGCAGCCCGGCCCCGCACACAGCTGGGCAAGAGGAGCTGGAGATGGAGCTGGAGATGGGTGAGTGTGGCTGGGTCATGGACTGGGAATGGGTATGCTCTGGGTGCCGCTGTTGTGCTTCCAGTGCTTCCCACTGCCCCGTGTGCTGCCAGGTGCCCACGAGTGTGGGGCTGTGGGAGCCTGGGGTCTGACCCCAGGGCACTGGGGGCTGCTGAGGCCCCTGCTCTGTGCATCTCACCTGCGTCCTGGTCACTGTGTCCTGCAGCAAAGCCTGGGTACTGCTACCACATCCCAGAGGTGGAGGACCTGCTGGACAAGGACTGTGGCTCCTGCCACATGGGTGCCTCCTGTTCGCACTGCACCAGCGATGCCGACTGCCACGGAGTCACCAAGTGCTGTCCCAGCAAGTGTGGCTACACATGCCAGGAGCCAGTGTTGGGTGAGGGCTCAGTGCTGTGGTGGTGGGGCTCTGGAGTGGCAGCATGGCACGCACAGGAGTGGGTGACAAGAGGGGTGCTCACTTTGGGTAGCAAACCGGGAAGGGAGGTCCCTGGGGTGCTCCTGAGCTCTTGCTGGCTCTTGCAGACCCTGGGGGTCACCACAGTGTGCTATGGGGAGGCTGCTGGTGTGTGGGGCCGTGGGCAGGTGGGTGCAGAGCTGTGTGCTGGCACGAAGGGTACAGCAGTAAGAAGGAACCAGAACTGTGCAGAGCTGTCTGAGGGCCTGAGAGCGCTGAGCGTGCTGGTGTCCCCCTCACCGCGGCTCAGCCTGTCCCCTTTGGATCATGCAGACTTCTGCTACCTGCCCTCAGTCTGTGGAAACTGTAAGGCGCTCTTCCGCCGCTTCTTCTTCAACGCCTCCAGCCAGCAGTGCGAGGAGTTCATCTACGGCGGCTGCGGCGGCAACAGGAACAACTTCGAGACCAAGGGCGAGTGCTTCCAGGCCTGTTCCCACGTCACTAACTAGCAATGTGCTGTGGGCCGTGGGCCAGGGATGGTGGCTGCTCCCGGCCCCTCTCCTGACACCCCATCTCTCAGTTCCAGCTGCCTGCTAGTGCTGGCCTGGGAAGTGCTGGCTTCTGCACAGCCCCTGCCTGGGGGCAGCTGCTGCTGGTGGCCACATCCCCGACCCCACAGGGAGACATTCCCCGTGGGGCTGGTGGCAATGAGGTCTGTGGGCCAGGGTGACCATGCTGGGGGCTGTGGCTTGCCTGGGAGGCTCACTGGCCTAAGGACAGGGACATGTGCCCCTGCCAGCATGGATGCCCCCTCCTATGCGTGGTGCCTGACCTGAGGAGCCTGTCCCTCCCCTTGGACTGTGACAATACAAGGACAGGTCCCTGGATGAGCACGTCTGGGTCTGGTCCTTCCTGCCTGTGCTGGCAGGAGCAGTCAGCGCCCGTCCCTCTGGCACTCCTCCCTCACGGGCACTGGGTGGTGGGTGCCTCCAGCAGCACAGCATGGCAGGGCTCACCCGGCCACCACCCTGCAGCTCCCATTGCCACCGATGGGCTCCCAGCCCAACCCTGCCTTCAAGCTGCTGACATGACCTGGCTGGGAGCTGAAGCCACTGAATGGAGGAGGAACAGCTCCCACCTCGATGGATGCCTGGGGTGGTGCCTGTGCCCAGCCTGCCCTGACCCGGGTCTGTGTCTGCATCCCTTCACTGGCCCTGTGGCACCAACTCTGGCTGAGCCTCCCGGCCCTGGGGGCCTCAGGTGATTTCAAGGCCCCTCTAGGACCACATGGGGCAGCTGGGGGCAGCCAAGCACACATTTTATTGCTGGAGGTGGTGGTGGGGGAACAGGCCAGCTGGGGCCCATGACTGTCCCATGTCCACTAATGAAGACATCTTCCTGCTGCAGAGGAGCTGCTCTCCTGTCATGCAGCATCTGAAAAGGAGGATGTGCTTTTAGGGAGCAACGATACTGCAGGAGTGAGGGACCAGTGGCCATGAGTGCAGCCATGCTGGCCAGCTCCATGAGAGCTCCATCCTGCTCCACATCACTTCAGATCCCCTCGCCCTGCAAATGCATCTGCTGGGAGCAGAGCAATGGGGCAGCAGCAGGAACTGGCCTCACAGTGCTGGGAGCTGGGAGCATGCTGAGGGCTGTGCCCTTCACACAGGTCAGCTGGCACCCTGCACGACCTGGTGCTAGCCCTGGTGCTGGCCCCATCATCATCATAGGCCTCCTTACCGCCAGGCACCCGCGTGCAGACGTGGCCGCAGCCGTTGCTGCAGCACTTGTGGCCCCAGGGACACTCCTCATCGAGGCTGCACAGGTCCCGGCAGGTCCCACCGCCCCCAGACATGGGGCACGCTCCACTTCTGCCTGCAGGACAGAGCACCCTGCCGTGGGCCACCCAGCTGGGACACCCCGTGTCTCCTGGGGCAACACCTGGGTCTCCTGTGCCTCACCTCCAGGAGTGTCCACGCAGACACGGCCGCAGGAGGTGCGGGTGCACCTCTGTCCCCAGGGACACTGCGAATCGGCCTCGCACTGCTCCGAGCACCGCTCAGCACCGTGCCGGGGCACAGCCACTGTGTCAGGCTCTGTGGGCAGGGGAGGATGGTCACCTGCTGGCTCTGAGCCAAGGCTGCGTGTGCTCATCGCTTGCACAGAAAGAGGGGGAGGCATGGAAAGAAGGATAGGGGCAGATCATATCCCTGGAGGGTGTGAGACCCCCACAGGTAGAGCTGCCTTGGCTGACCCAGCTCAGGGTTCCAGTGCGGTCATGGTGAGGGGTCCTGATTGGGGAAGAAGGGTCAGGATGCCCCGAGGGTGGGTGCCAAGGGGACCCGGGCTCGGCGGGTGTGAGGGGCTGACCTGGCAGAGAGGCTGGCGTGCAGACGTGGCCACAGCCATTGCTGCAGCACTTGTGGCCCCAGGGACACTCCTCGTCGAAGTTGCACAGGTCCAAGCACGTGCCCCCCTCTCTGGGGATGGGGCACACTCCCACTCTGCCTGCAAAGCAATCACCCAGCTGGGGGGCATCTGGCGTGGGGTACCTCACCAGGGAGCACCCCAGGGCAGCCCCACATGGCTCCCGGAGCGCCTGGCTGGTTCTCACCTCCAGGGATGTCCATGCAGACACGGCCACAGCCGATGCTGGTGCACCGCTGTCCCCGGGGACATTGTGAATCAGCCTGGCACTCCCCCACACACCGGCCATCAGCTCTGTCCCCGCTGTCTGCAGGGGCACAGCAACCAACTCGCTGTCACCTGGCTGCCCTCGGGGGGCTGGGGCTAGCTCCCCCCGAACAGGCTGTGCCCATCACCTCCGGGCACGGCCACGCACTCCCAGCCGCAGCCGGTGTCGCAGCACTTCTCCTCTCGCCGGCACACGCTGTCATCCAGGCACTGGCTCCCGCGCCGGCGCCGCGGGTCCCAGCACGGCTCTGCCCGGGGGCACTCCCCGGGGTGCTCTACCAGCGGAGGGGACCCGGGTGAGGGCGGAGGTCCCAGCCCTGCTCTCCCGTCACTTCCCTGTGCTGATGGCCGGGCTGCCACGCTCACCTCGGGCAGGGCGGGTGCAGCGCATGGCGCAGCCAGAGAAGCAGCACTTCTCCTGCCGGGAACAGTCCCTGTCGTGGGTGCAGGAGTCCATCTCCGTGCACGGCTGCGATGGGTGTTGTGGCCGCACCTTTGGGCACTCGCCGGGTTTGTCTGAGAGGGGCAGGAAGAAACAGCAGGAGGAGGGACCACCCTGTGTTGCAGGCAGCTCCTTTCCTGCAGCCCCGGGGTGCCCTGACGGCTGCACCCGGGGGTCTGAGTGCCTGCCCGCCCTATGGCAGCACCGTCCCGCATCCTGCGCCCAGGAGCTTTGACAGCTTTCCCGGTGGAATCACTGTTCTGGCGACCATCTCCTCACCTGGTTCGGGGGCTGAGCACACGTGGCCACATCTGCTGCTGCTGCAGCACTTCTCAGCCCCCGGGCACTGCCAGTCCTTGGTGCAGGTGGTGCCACACGGGGCCACGGCCAGCGGAGCCTCCTCAGCCAGCGGGCAGATGCCTGGTTTTTCTGGAGGCAGGAGGCAGCGGGGCTGGGGGTGCAAGCGGCAACAGCGGGTCTTCCCCACCCAGTCTCACCGTCCCTGGAGCTGGGGGACACCCCTGCCCGTATCTGTCACCTCGGGACGGGGGCAGGCAGACATAGTCGCAGCCACGCAGGCAGCACTTCTCCTCGCGGGGACACTCGCCATCGTGCCAGCACCGGGCTCTGCAGTCGTAACTGGGGAACAGCCCGGCACGGACTGGGCAGAATCCGTCCTTCCCTGCAGGCATGGTGTGGGGTGGCTGCAGTGCCGCTGCTTGGAGACACAGCCACAGGGACCAGGGCACTTGTGGCTGTGGAAACCTGGGGGTGGCTCCCAGCCCCCTCACCTTGGCTGTTTGCCACACAGTGCCGGCTGCACAGCTGGTGACAGCACACGTGGGAGGGGGGACAGTCCTGGTCCCGGAGGCATCCCCACTGGTGCAGCAGGGGCGGTTGAGTGGCTGGGGCAGGGCTGGTGTCCTCTGCACCGCGGAGCAGGAGGAGAGCAGGATGGTGGCCTCACCAGAGGTTGGTCTCACTGTCCCCTCCCCACTCCAGTGCCCACCTGGGTGCTGTGCAGTGTGTCCCCACCCCAGACCCGGCAGAGCCCACCCTGGCAAGCATGGAGTGAGGGGTCCCGTTTGTGCCACTGCTCTGTGCCGTGGTGGTTGCTGCCCACGGCATCATTCCCGGTCTCTGAGCCACGTCCCCGCCCGCACTGCCCATCCTGTCCCATCCTGCCTCACCGGCCGGCACTCCCGGCAGGCACTGGTGGCCACAGCTGCTGTTGCAGCATTTCTGCGCGTCGGGGCAGTCGCCGTCCCCTCGGCACCGCTCCCGGAACGGTCCTGGCTGCACCGTGGGGCCCTCGCTGGGCTTGGGCTGGTCTGGCAGGGCAGAATGGGTGTGAGGATTCAGCATCCCCCACTGGCCGCCCTGCCTGCCCCGGGGGTCCCTGGCTCCTGCCATGACCCACACGTTCCTGGTGCCTGCAGCGACGTCCCGGCGTTGGGTTTTCCCGGCAGCTGCCAGGAGCTGCCGGAGCAGGGAAAGCTGCGTGTGCTGCCCCAGGGGCCGGGGCGTCAAGGGGACAGCTACGGCACACAGGGTCTCTGGGGCGAGCCAGGGCTCCCAAACGTCCCCGCCGAGTCCTTACCCTGCGCCGGCTCCAGGCAGGCAGAGCCGCAGCCCAGCGGGCAGCACTTCTGCGCTCCCAGGCAGTCCTTGTCCTCCAGGCAGGGGAAGGAGCAGGGGGCAATGAGCCCCTCAGGGGCTGCTGCCGGGCAGGCACCGGGCTTCTCTGCAGCGCCGAGGGGCCGAGAGGTGAGGCTGCACTGCCGTGTCCTAGAGCAGCACCGGGAAACCTGCCCCTGCCAGACCCCTCTGCCTCCCCCTGGCTGGACCCCTCCCCGTGTCCCATCCCAGAGCCGTCCACACATCCCAGCGGCGGTCAGGAGGCTGCTAGCAGCGCACAGGGAGCTGCGCCATAGCAATGGGGATTGCACAGGGAACGGGACGGAGAAGGGTGCCGGCTGCCCCGGGACAGAGGTGGTGTCAGCGGCTGCACGGCGGTGCCGTACCTTCTGCCGGGGGGATGCAGCGCAGCCGGCACTCCCAGGGGCAGCACTTGAGCCCAGCGGGGCAGCTGGAGTCGTTGGCACAGAGTGGGGACTCCAGGCGCAAGCAGCGCATGAAGTCCCGTGGACATCTCCCCGGCTTCTGGGAGTTCCCTGCGGTGGAATGGTAACGTCAATGTCATCCTCCATCCCTGGAGAAGCAGGATGTGGGTCTCTCTGCAGGGCTCAGGGAACTGCAGCACGGACTGCAGCCTAGGGGGCTGGAGACTCATGGCATGTCGTGGTGCAGTGTGGCGTGGGCCCGTGTGTGCCCTCGCAAGTGCCACGAGGAGTGTCACTGGCTCTGTCAGGGTGAAGCCAGCACCGAGCCAGCACCAGCACCAGGATTTATTCCTGAGCATCCTGCTGCCGCGGGCATCCTCACTGCAAGCAGCACAGGCCTCACTGCTGCTGTCTCCTCCTCTTCCTCCTCCTCCTCCTCCTCCCGGCACCCCGTGCTCCTCTTGGCCATGCTGGGAAAACTGGGACAGCCCTACCTCTGGTACAGGCGAGCTCCAGCTGGCGCCTGTGCCCGGCTCCGGCTGCCAGCCGGGGCTGCGGCGGGAGCCGCCTCTGCCAGGAGCCCGTCCGGCTGCGGCGGGGCCGGGTGTTTGGGCTGCAAACAGACGCTGCCGGAGTTTCACTGCAAACAGCAGCTGCTTGGGTCAAACAAAGAGGCACCGGCTATGGTCTCGCTGTGGGCAGAGCCATGCCGCAGCTGGGCACCACCGCTCCAGGCATCGTCGCACGGCGGGCTGCTGGCAGCAGGGGTCTGCGCCCAGGATGCAGCCCAGACCCCGCTGCTCGTGGTACCCCCGGGAGCTGACAGCCGCTGTTCCCGTGGGGTGCAGGGGGTGCCCCCGGGGGTGAGGGCGTGCACACGTGCCCCTGCAGCCTGGGGTGGGAGCAGCGTCCCCCAGGCAGCAGGGCTGCGGTGCAGGTGCTGCAGCCAGCTGGGACATGGTCCCTGCCAGCATGTGCTGGGCAGGGATAGAGGGGACACGGCAGGGACACGGGGGCCGGGATGCAAGGAGCTGCTCCCAGGCTGCCTGTGTTTGGCAGCTGCGGGGTTTGACTCCTGGTACTCACCGCCCTTCTCTGGTATAACGCTCGGCTCTGCCCTGAGGATGAGGAGGCCCAGGAGGAGGAAGATTCCCGGGCTCATGGTGCTGCCGGGGATGTTGTGCATGTCTGGAGCTGAGCTGGGGCTTGGTTTAAAGTCTGTGGTAGGGGTGCCTGAAGTGCCAGGGCAGCTGAAAATGGGCTGCTGTGGCAGCTGGTTGTGCTGTGGGCAGGAGGGGCAGGAGGAGGGGCAGTTCCCAGAACCCGCCGGCGCCCCGCCAGCCATCCTGCTTATCTCTGCCCAAGCCCTGCTTTGGGGTCAGGGTGACCTGCGGGGCCGGGGAGGCCAGATGGGGTCAGGCACTGTTGTCCCCCATGTTGCACCGCCCCATCCCTGCTGCTGCTGGCTGCCATTCCCTCTCTGGGGGTCCTTCCAGCCCCGCTCACCCCTCTCCTCCCTGGTGTGGGGGCTGCTGATAGACCCCATGGCTTGGTCCTGGCATGGCAGTGGGAGCAGCACGAGGGGTTCTAACAGCTCTACTGCCATGGTGGTGCTCCTCAGCCAGGTGTAGCTTCCATACACGGGACTGCTTGGGATCCTGCACCATCAGTAAGCAGGTCCTGCCGTGGCCCCTGGCAGGTGGGTGATGCTCCCTGCCCCCTTCCTTGTCCAGGTGCTCCATTTGTCCTGACCCGTGACTGCTTTTCCCACCAGGTTTTCACACTCTGGGATGCAAATGAGCCCTTCCTTGGCACAAGGAATCTGAGGGAACTGGTTCTCCAGTCCATGACTGCCGAGGGGACATCATGCAGCCCCCAGGCCCAGCAGGATGGTTACCATGGAACGGTGATGGCTGGAAGTCACCTGCATGGAACCGGGACCCTCTCCCTGCCCTGGGGCAGCGCCTGCGTGCAGGGATGGCTGCCTGCACCTCCCTGCCTGCACGCAGCCCGGGCTGCCAGCGCCTCTGGGAACCAGAGCACAGAACAGGGATGGTGACCCAGAGCGCAGGTGGCTGTGGGACGGTTTATTCTGTCTCAGTGCTGTGGAGCAGCTGAGGCCATTGGGGATGCGGGATTTTGCCTCATGCAGGGTTGCCAGGAGTCTTGGCCATGGTAGTGCAGGCAGTATGCAGCCCCTAATGGCACGGCCGGGGGTGCCAGGGACCCTGACCAGGAGCAGCAGAGTCAATGCTGGTGCCATCCTGCCAGTGCAGAACATCCAGCGCAGGGATAGGTGCGGGGGGCAGCAGCACCTCTGCTCACCCCATGGGTGCTGTGGCAGTGGGGTGTGGGATGACCCCGAAATGGCAGCTCCTGGTGCAGCCCTTCCTGGCTGTGGCTATGCTGTACCTGGAAGAGGCAAGGGAGGGGGTCAGTGAGGATGGGTGCTCCCTCTCTGAGGGATGGGGGGCCCTGTGGTGCTCACACCTTGGGCCCTGCTCTGTCCCCTCCAGGCTGGGCCCAGGAGGCAGCAGGCTGTGTGGGGGCTGTACCCCTCGGTGGGTGGACACAGACCCAGCTGCAGCCCTGCAGGCAGCACTTCTGGCCAAGGGGACAATCCAAGGAGGAGGTACTTGGCTGCCTGGTCATGCTCTGCTGCAGGGGGATGGAGACCTGGCCACGCTGGCACATGTGGAGAGAGGAAGAGGTTGAGGGGCTCAGGACGCCCCTCCAGAGTGGGGGAGCTGCCCAGCCTGCAGGGGTGAGCTCCTCACCCAGCTCCTGCCCCATCGGACAGCAGCTCAGTCCCACTTCCCATTGCCCCCAGGAGGGTCCCGGTGACAGGGTAGGGAGGGGGCACAGGGGTCTTGGCCCCACGGGGTGCCGATGGTTTACCCTTGGTGGGTGGTTTGCAGATGTGGCCACAGCCGGTGGTGCAGCACTTGTCGTCCCCAATGCAGTCACTGTCGGTGTCACACAGCTCCAGGCAGGGCCCCAAAGAGCCTCGCAGCACCATGGGGCACACACCAGGCTTCACTGCAGCACGGTGGCTCCCTGGTGACAGTGAGGAGTGTGGCTGTGCCGGGATTCTGTCCCCAGCCCCGCTCCTGGCACGGCCTCTGTCTCCATCTGTTCCTGTCCTGTGCCTCCATCTCCTTCCCAGAGCACCATGATGGCCTCAGCCACCAGCCTCACACCCACACCAGTCTCACCCAGTGACACCAGTCTCACCCAGTGACACCAGTCACAGCTCAATATGGGGTGTAGCTGGAGTTGTGAAGGACAACCCTTGCTCTGGTTGCAGCAGCACGCAGTCTGAGGGGGGTGCAGGAGGGAGGGTCAGCAGGGGGTTCAGCCTTTCACCCACTTGGGGCCATCTCCCACCCATCACGGAGGAGCTGGGCATGGGGATCCCTTCCCACAGCACCCTGAGGGCCAGCTCTTGGCTCGTGAGGGCTGGGGCTGTGCCCAGGGCAGGCGTGTGGCACCGGGAGCCGCAGCCAGCGGCACACGCTCCCTGGGGCCTGGATGGATGCCACCAGCTGCACACTCGGCCGGGCACAGCTGCTGTGGCTGGTCCAGCGCTATGGCCGGGCACACGCTGGGCTCTGCCAGGGGGAGCTGGGCTAGCACCAGTGGGCTGAACGTGGGGCTGTACCTGTGTCCGGAGGGGTGCAGGCCAGCCCACAGCCGGAGAAGCAGCACTTGTGCTCCCCCGGGCAGTCCCGGTCATCGGTGCAGAGGTTGGGGCAGGCAGCAGCTCTCCTCTGGGCATGCTTCCGTGGGCAGAACCCGGGTTTGGCTGCAGGGAAGGCGCAGGGTTTGGCATGCAGCCAGCCTGGCCCCACCGCCCATGGCTCCCCTACAGTGCGATGGGGGCTGCGGACCCCTGGGGCTGTCCCGGGGCATCCTCAGCCTGGCATGGGGGTCTCCAGGACGCCTCACCTGGCTCAGCAAGCACGCAGCGGGTGCAGCAGCCGCGGGTGCAGCACTTCTCCCCCGAGTGGCACGTGCTGTCGTTGTGACATCTTGTCCCACAGCTCGGCCCGATGGCACTGCCAGCACGGGGGCAGTAGCCCGGGCTCTCTGCAGAGGGAGATGCTCCATGCAGCCGTGTCCCAGGGAGCAGGGCTCACTCTGGGGCACCAACACAGGCACCAGCCCACATCCCACCCCTTGCCCGATCCTTGCGCTGGCATCCTTTGGAGTGAGCAGCAGTACCTGTGGTGGGCAGGAGGCAGGTCCAGACCTTCCCGATCTGGCAGCACTTCTCAGCACCAGGGCAGCCATGGTCGGAGAGGCAGTACAGCCTGGGGGGCCAAGGGGCTCCGCTCGTCCCCACCGGGCACTCGCCTGCTTTGGGAGGGGCAGTGGGGGTCCAGCGTCCCTGCAGGGCCCGGTCTGGGGATGCAGGGAAGGTGAGGGCAGTGCCCTGGTCCCCGGGGCTGTGCTGCTGGGCCAGGGCGAGCAGTGCCAGGAGCACCAGAAGAAGGGTGCAGTGGCTCAGCATCGCGCTGCGATTGATGTGCTTCTGGGTGATGGGCTGGGATTTAAACCCTGCTGGAATGGGGGCTGGCCAAGCCAAGCTGCTCCTTCTCATGGCAGCACAGTTTCGGGACTGTGGGAGTGCTGGGCATGAACAATTCAGCTTGGGGGAGACTCCTGGGGCAGTGCTGGGCTCGTGGCCCATGGCTGACGCATCCTCCGCATCTCCTTTTCCAGGTCACTGGTGACCTGTGAGCAGCTGGGCCCAGGGCTGAGCAGTACTCCCAGAGCCCCACCATTGTGAGCATGGACGGGAGCAGTGTTCTGTCCCAGTCGTCAGTGTCCACTGGATCCCTCCTGGCACGTGTGGAGCAGGGAGAGCTGCTGTGCAGCTGTGGTGCTGGCACAGCCTGCACCTGCACTGCAGAGAGAGGGGGAAACCAGCACCAGACACGGGGTAGGGCTGGGCAGGGTGTGGGACTCACTCAGTCCCAGGGGATGGCTCTGGTCTGTCCCCTGCCAAGGGCGAGGGCTCTGGGGGTGCCAGTCCCTCTCAGGCAGGAGGGACATGCTCCAATCCCAGGGGCTGGGAGCAGGAGCAGGCAGGTACAGAAGGAACTGGGCCCCTGGAGACCTGTGGAGAGTAGGAAGTGCCAGGGGAAAGCAGGACTGGAGCAGGAGCCCAGCTTTGAGCAGGCAGGAAGGGATGTGGTAGGGGCAGGCATTGGGACCAGGGCATGTGGGTTGCACTGCCCAAAGCTCCTTCGGGCTTCTGCTGTGGGCAGGGTGCCACGGCCAGGCTGGGAGGGTGGAGGTGAGGAGGAGTTTGGGTGATGCTCTGTACGGGCACACACTGCAGCCTGTTTGTCCCCTGGCCATTGCCCAGCGGGGAGCAGAGAGCACCTCTGCTCGGAAGGGACACGGACACAGCTGCCCTTCGACAGCCGTGCTCCCAGCATGGTGGAGGAGCCGAGGTGGAGGAGCCAGTGTGCAGGGACAGCTGGGGCTGTGCACCCACGGGACAGCCCCAGGCAGGGCACAGGCTGGGGACCCTTGGAGGCATGACAGGGTCAGTCGATGCTGCTGCTTGTGTGGAGCCCTTCCAGGCATCCCTGGCATGGGATGGAGAGGCAGCCACAGCTCGTGATGGAGAGGAGGCCACAGCATGGAGGAGAGGCAGCCATGGTGCAGGATGGAGAGGCGGCCACGGCGTGACAGGGAGAAGCTGCTTTATTGGTGAGAGTGCAGGGGGCTAGCCCCGAGCAGGGAACCCCAGCGAGGAAACTGAGGCTGAAGGCTCCAAGCCGGGGGGGTGGTGCAGGGCCAGGGCCAGGGCATGTGGGATGGGCATCGGGCAGCAGCTTCCCTGTGGCTGGGCTGGCAGGAGGCAGCTGCACCTGCAAAGGAGCAGAGGCTGTGAGCGGGATGGGTGCACGGGTGCCGTGCTGGGGTGCTGTGGGATCCCTGGGGCTGGAATGCACCCAACTGACCTCAGTGGATGGGTGTCACACAGGAGACCTTGCCGCAGCCGTTCCTGCAACACTTCTGGATCCCGGAGCAGTTGGCGTCGGTCTTGCACTGGTTGGTGCAGACGCCCAGCATGGGGATGCCTGGGTTGACGGGTGGGCAGGTGCCAGGCTTCTCTGAAAGGCAAAGGGACATGGATGAGACCTGCTGGCCCTGGCACGGGGGGCAGGGCTCACCCTTCAGCTCCCAAAGCTGCGGGCATGGCCCTGGCCCCTATCTGCCATGGAGGAGGGACTGCCATGGTACCCGGCCTTTCCCCCATCCCATAGCTCTGCTTGTGGGCGCTCCTTGCCAGCTGGACCTGATGGGGACACATCAGGGAGGCCACATGGCATGGTGGTCCCCAACGGTCCCAATGCCCAATGTCCCCGCTCAGGGACACATGGCTGGCACAGGATGTGCAGCTGCCACACGCAGATGATGGAGGCTTTGGCCCTGCTGTCCTCTACATCTGCCATGGATGGCCCTGGCTGTTGGTTCATGGCACGGGGGCTCAGCCTAGGCCTCAGCCAGGATCACGTGCCCCCAAACAGCCTTTGCCTGGCAGTGTGGGGCCCCTGCCCCGCTGTCCCACTGCCTGCCACGGGCACTGAGCTCTGGCTCTGCACCATGCTGTCCTCCACTGTGCTGCAGCCAAGCCAGCGCTGTCCCGCAGGCAGCCATGGAGGCACTGGAGCCTACGGTCCCATCCATGTGTCTGCAGCTGTGGATTCCAACTCCTGCACCCATCTCCTTGGTCACTTTCCAGAAAGACTGTTGTGGTGAGTGTGCTCAGCACAGAACAGTGCCCACATCCTGGGCTGGCAGCTTCCCACAAGGTTGAGAAGGCAACAAGGGCTGCAATGAGGAGCGGCGCGGACCCCCACCCTCTAGCCAAGCCCCAGCATCATTTAGGGGTGTCCACTCAGCCCCTGCATCGCTGAGAGGAGGAAGGAGTGAGCGTGGCCCAGCAGGAGCACACCCCGAGCCTGCTGGGCTCCCATGCAGCCCCCAATCCCCACGCTGCAGCCGGGCACGCACTGGGAGCCCAGGCCTGTGGCCACCAGTGCACCCTGGAGCACCAGCACTGCCGGCTGGGATGGGCTGTTGGCTCGCGGCAGTGGCACCGGCTCTGGGCAGCGCGGCCAGGAGCAGGAGGGAGTGTTACCGTCAGGCTTCTGGCAGGCCTTGCCGCAGGCTGCCGGGCAGCACTTGAGGGTGCTCTCGCAGTCGCCATCGGACTGGCACCCCACCGTGCAGTTCACCGCATCCATCGCCGGGCTCGGGCACACGCCGGCTTTTGCTGCAAGGCAAAGGTGGGGGCGTGGGCAGCGCGGGGCGGCCGGCGCCGGGCAGGGCGAGGGCTGCGTCCCTTTCCGGGAGATGCTGCCCCGGCCCCAGGGCTGCCTCCAGGGATGCTGCCGAGCCCAGCCGCGCCGGGCACAGGCTGGTGCTCGTCCCGGCCCCCACGCCGGCTGCCCTGGGGCTGGGAGGGAGGGATGCTGGCCGCTCGCCGGGCGTGCCGTGACGAGCCGTGCTGGGCCATGCGCTCATACTCACTGGTGTCATTCTGGGCGGATGCTGCCGGCAGCTCTGCCCAGAGAGCCAGGAGCCCCGCCAAGATGAGGACGCTGCGGGCCGTGGGCATGGTGCAGGAACCGGCTGCGCTCTGGCCGCCCGGCCGGCCTTTAAGCTCCTCTCCAGGTGGGGCCGGCGGGCTCGGCCTTCCGGGTGGCTCCCAAGGGCCGGGCAGGGCCAGGCTCCCCCTTCGCGCTTGCACAACCCGAGTATCAGGTATCTGCCGCTGCTGGCTGCCGACCAGGGAGGGGGAGCCTCGAGGAGACTGGGCGGCCATGCTGAGAACTCGCCCGGCAGGAACAGCAGCCATCCACCCCTGGCCACGGCCCCCGCCCGCCGGACCCCAGACAGCCCCTCCGGGAGCCCACCGGGGCTGGGTCGGCGTGGCCCCGCGTGGGGATCGGCCCTGGGGATGAAGCGGTACCGCCCGCACGGAGCGAGGCGGGCGCGAGTGCACCAGGGACAGGGCATGACCCTGCTCAGACTCCCCCTGCACTGCCCCGGCCACGGCCGAGAGCCTGAATGGAGCCCCTGCCTGGGCTCCTGGTGCCCCGAGGCTGGGAGGGACCAGCGATGCAGACACGGCTGTGGCTCAGCTCTACAGCTGCTCACCCAGCTCCTGCTCCTGCTCCAGACACTGCTCTCCTCCAGCTCTTGCTGCTCAACTGAAGGGTCCTCCAGGCTGCCTGTGCCTTGGGCAGGCGCCTGCCCCAGGGCTGCCCTGCACCTCCCCACAGCCACGGGAGCTCCTGCCCGGCCGCAGCCCTGTCCCAAGGACCCTGCCATCCTCACAGCTTCCCAGAGCACTGGGGATGTGGATGGACCTCCCACAGCCTCCCACAGCACTGCGGATGCGGATGGACTGACAGCACCATTTGTGCAAGTGGCTGTCAGAGAGTAAGCCAGTGACATGCACTCCCCAGTGCTCCAGGGCGCGATGGTATTGGGGCTGTACAACCCCAATCCCTTCGTCCTGTCTGGGATACCCTTCCCATGGCATGTCTGGTGGGCCAGAACACTTCACTGCCCCGGCAATGTCAAGCTGGGGATGGTTTGAATGGGCCCAGCTCGCCCACCTGGCGTGGCTGCCCTGCTCACGTCAGCGTTTGCCACTCTGCCAGCGCCCATCTCCTCCACAGCCTCCTGCAGGAGGATGAAACCTGCACTGTTCCTGGTAATGTGCCCTTGCTGCTGGCAGAGGCAGCCCCAGCTCCGGGCTGGAGCATCCTGCAAATTTGCATGGGGCAAGGGTGCATGGGGCCAGGACATGATCCCGGCCTGAGTCACGAGCTGGCGTCGGCTCTGCCGGGGTCCGTCTCCAGGTAATTTAACCCCACAGTCAACAATGTGGCACGGCGGCGTGGCAGTAAATCAGTAACTGTTTGCCTTTGCCTGTGGTCCCCTCCCTGCCTGGGTGTTTATGCAGGAACAGGAGCTGGTGCAGACGGCTCAGCCGCCTGCCCCACGGCCGCACCTCGTGTCACCGCTGTGACAGTGGGAGTGACACATGGGGATTGGGCAGAGGACTGGGGTGGCAGGGGGATCATCAAGGCAGCCCTTATCCCTGCGCCCTCCAGGATGGGGACCTGCTGGGTGCTGCCAGGACCTGGCCAGGCTCAGGCTGGCTGAGATGCTCCCATAGTGGGCCCCACTGGGCTGGACTGGGATTTAACCCAGGGCCAACACCAGGATGCCAGGAATGGAAACAACCATGTTGCAGCCCACTGGCCTCTGCACCAGGGCCGGAGCACAGTGCTGTGTCAGCCAGGGTGGGATGGGAGTGGTAACAGCTGGGAGGTGAGCACACTGCCCACCAGGATGGAGGGGAGGGACCTGCACCATACCTGCCTGTGCTGCACAGGGACAGAGCCCACCTGGACCCAGCAGCAGCTTCTCTAGAGCAGCAGAACTTCTGCCAGTCACACAGTGGTCACCCAGGGTCACTGGTGTCCCACTGTGGCTGGGCTGTGACCCTGTGCTGGTGCTGTCTTTGAGGGTCATCACCCTAGTCTGACCCTGTGACAGCTCTGCCCCAGCATGGGGTGACCCCAGCTTGGGGTGACCTTGGTGCTGGCAGTGAGCAGCCAGCACTGGGAGGCTGTGAGAGTGGATGCCAGCAGCCAGGATGCATGAGAGCAGCTGGATGGGAGTAGAAGGGAGCCCAGAATTGGAAGGCTCATGCAAGGAGATGAGGGGGAAACCACAGGGGAAGCTGAGAGCTGGGGGGAGCAGTGTGGGCAGCCAGTGGGTTTGCCCACGGTTGTGCCCCAGCTCCAAGGTGCCCAGCTGGCTGCTGAGGGGACAATCCAGCTGAAGCTGCCCCCAGCCAGCCAGAGCACCTGGAGAGGGACTGAGCGAGCTGGCAGCTGGGCCAGCACCTCCAGCCCACGCAGTTGGCATCGCCTTCTGGGAGACAGGAATGCTTTGGCTCCTGTCCCCAGTGTATGGCATTCGGGATATTGGTGTCCCCACCCTGGCTCTGCCGGTGCTTCCTCAGCAGAGGCTGAGGATGGCTGTGGGGAGTGCAGGGGTCTGCCAGGTGTCCCTATGGCCAGGGAGGATCCTTGCTGAGCACATGGGATCAGCAGCCCCAAGCCCGACCCCAAAGGCTCTGCTGCATCCCTTGGGAGCTGTGCCCACCACCACCAAGCCTGGTCACGGTGGCTGCGCCCAAGCCTCGCGGGTGACCGTGGCTCCTCCATGGCAGCAGTGAAGGTGCTGGAGTCACGTTTCCTGACTGCTGAGGGAACGTGGTCAATGATTAAAAGGGGCACATTGAGGTGCCCCTGAGCCGTGAGCCAGCCTCCTGCTGCTGGCACGGAGCAGGGACAGCAAGTGCAGGGATAGAGAAGGACAACCCATCCTCTGGAGACGCTGGCCCCTCAGTTGGCAGCACAGGGTCCCCACACCATGGGCATGGACTGGTGCATGGTCCCTCAGGTCCAGCTGTGCACCCGCCGAGGGCTCCTGGCACATCCTGGCACTGCCGAGCCCCCCACTGCCCACGGTGCCCCTGCAGTGCAGACCTCAGTGTCCCTGCTCTGTGGCACAGCCACAGCTCCAGTGGTGCACGGATGCTCCAGAGCTTGGGCTGTGCCTGGCTCCGTGCTGTGGGATTGCTCCTACCTGCTCATTCCATGTAGGACGCCAGCCCCAAGCAGCCCCACAGTGCTCCAAGGGCTAGCAGAACGCATCCACCCCAAGCCCCCCAGCACTCACCCTTGCTTCCAGCAGCCGTAGGGGCTGCCTGCAGCTGGGCACACATGGCCAGGACTCCCAAGAGCAAAATGATGGTGGTCTTCATGTTGGTGAATGCCACAGGTATGGATGGGCAGTGCGGGTTGGCGGGGTTTATATCTGTATGGGGCCGGGGAGGGGCCACGCACACAACCTTCGTGTGCCAAAACACTCACTGCTGCTGCGTGTCACAGTTGTGCCCGAGGCAGTGACGGCCTGAGAAATGATTTACCTGGCCTTGTCCAGCCCTGGTAACCAGGCTGCAGCAGGGGGAACGACCCTCAACACCCTCATGGGGAAAGGGAAATGAGGCCATGGGCTGGGGTCACCCCACAGCCATGGGGAGCCCAGAACTGCCCAGCTGTGACTATTAGATGAGTTTATGGCATTGGAATCCAGAGGGGACTGCTCAGGGGGATGTTCCCCTGGGAGCTGCTGTCCTGGCAGTGTGTCATGGGGGTGTTTTAGGACAGAGCAGCTGTGGGTCTGTGCCCATCCCAGAGACCCAGCACCTGCCTGCCCCAGTCCTGGCCTGGTGCCTGCATCATGCCACGTCTGCCCGTGGAGCTTCAGGGGACAGCTGGCTGGGTCCCCGCGGGCAAGCATGGCCTCAGGGGGAGCAGAGCGTGGGAAGCCTCCATGAGACACAAGGCTGGGTGCACCCGTTGCTGAGCACCATTCCTCCGTGGGGACAGGCTGGTGGCTCGGTGCCGACACGTCGCTGGCTGCAGACGTGTCCCAGCAGACGGGTGCTGTGGCGGGGTCAGCTCTGGGGCTGCCCCTCACCTCCCCACGCTCCCAGACTGGTGAGAGGTGACCCTGGGATGCCCAAGGTCAAAGGTGTGGGGAGGTCACAGGGAGCCCAGCTGAGCGTGTGAAGGGTGACCATGCCAAGGTGAGGTGTGCTCCCTGCTCTTGGGGACCCCACGGTGCTGCCACTGCTGTGTCTGAGACCCTGCCAAGCAGGACCTCTGCTTCCTGCATCCCTGGAGACACGGGCATGGTCAGGGCACTGCAGCCCTGCCAGGGGGCTGTTCTGGGGCTTCTCATCGTTGAACTGTGGCTACGCAGGCACAGCTCTCTGTGCCTCACTGAATGGCAAAGGGCACTTGCAAGTGCTGCCGGCAAGTGGGGCAGAGACAGCCTGGCTTGGGGGGCAGAGCAGGGGACTGGCAGGGCTGCAGCAAGGCACAGGGGACAGCTGGGGCTGCAGTGGGTGGACAGGGACAGAACCAGGATTTTTAAGGAGCTGGTAGAAGAGACTTGTCCTGTGCTGGAGCTGGAGAATGGCCTCAGCTGGGGTCCCAGTGTGTGAAGGGACACCAGGGACACTCCCTGCCCGGGAAGTTGTGACAAGGCCAGCCTGCCAGGATGCAAGCATCTGTGCTGAGGCCAGTGTGACCTCTGTGGCCTCATCCAGGGTTTTACAGCTCAACGATCGTACTTTCCCCACTTGGAAATTCCTGTGTGCGTCATCCCTGTTCCGAGCAGCCGAATGCATTTGTTGCTGCCAGAACTCTGGGTTTGAAGCAAAAGGAAACATGAGCAGGAACCAGGGGTTTGAGAGCTGCCTGGTCACATGCACGGAGTCCCTTTGGGTGACACCTTTGGCCCGATGTGGCGTGTGCCGCAGTGCCGTGGTGGTGATGTGGGGGTCACCTGTCTCTCCCGAGCAGCGCTGACCCTTTGGCTGGTGCTGGCGGCCGCGGGCTCTGCGGGGGACCTGGCACTCGTCCTGCCCGGCTGCCGTGTGCCCGATGTGTCTCGGCGTGGAGCGGCATCAGCCATGGCCCGTGCCAGTCGTGCGGCACACGGCGGTGTGAGCCTGGCGTGCCCTCCCCCCCGGGCTGTGGGGAATGGACCCCCTGGCGTGGGCAGCCCCCTCCCCACCTGCACCCACGCCCCTCCCGCAGCTCCTCCCAGCGGTGCCGGTGCTTCTGGCGGCTGCCCCCGTCCCCTCCCGCCGTGTGCGGCGGCTCGGGGGCCGGTCCCGTCCCGGTGCCGATCCCGCACGGCGGCCGGCAGAGGAGGCTGTTGCTCCGCCGGAGCGGGCCGGGAGCGGGGCCGGGCTCTGCCGGGCTCCAGCAGCACCGCCCCGTCCCTGTCCTCGGGGGCGACCCGGCATGAGAATGTGGAGCTCCTGGAGCGGGTCCAGGGGAGGCCACGGAGATGCTCCGAGGGCTGGAGCACCTCTGCTCTGGAGCCAGGCTGGGAGAGCTGGGAGTGTTCAGCCTGGGGAAGAGAAGGCTCCGTGGAGACCTTATGGCACCGTGCAGTGCCTAAAAACCTCCAAGAGAGCTAGACAAGGACTTTGGAAAAAGGCGTGGAGTGACAGAACAAAGGGGGGATGGCTTCCCACTGACAGAGGACAGGGTTAGATTAGAGATGAGGAAGAAATTTTTCCCTTTGAAGGCAGTGAGGAACTGGAACAGGCTGTCCAGAGAAGCTGTGGCTGCCTCATGCCTGGAAGTGTTCAAGGCCAAGTTGGATGGGGCTTGCAGCACCCTGGTCCAGTGGAAGGTGTCCAGGACCACTTGCCCCCTAGCTGGCACCGTGGCTGCTGCTGTGTGTTGACATGAAAGTTCTTCTGTGGGAGAGGCAGGGGGGTGGCACCCCATCCCCAGCACCCTGTTCTAGAGCTGAGGGAGATTAGGCAGGACCGCAGTTGTCCCCCAGCTCAGGGTGAGGAGGGTGCCCCACACAGGCAGGGTTCTGCCCGCTCCAGCCCCACTCAGCCCCGCCTTGAGCTGCCCCTCACAGCCGGGCCCTTGGGGTTAACAGCACTGGCTGCCTGAACCCCCGCAGGGACTGCTGCTCCACCGCAGCTCTAACAGCTCCTAGCAATAATGCAGCCAAGCCAAGCCAAGATGCAAGGGGCTGGGCTGGGCTGGTGCTGGCTGCTCGCGGCTCTGTGCCACGCATGGCGCCCGGCTGGTGGCATGGCCACGCGTGGCGCCTGGCTGGCGGCGCGGGAAGGCGGCCTCCCAAAATGGGGATTTTATTACAGCCATACATCACGGCGGCGGCCTGATGCGGGCAGACGGCAGTGATTTTTCTTCATGGTTTACAGACAAATGAGGGGAAGGAAAATTGATGTGAACTTTGCTATAGTGAGAGGTCGGGCGCGGGCAGGGAGCTGGTTATGGATGAGCCAGGGACTGCTGGGGCTGCCTGTCCCTGGGGCTCCTCCCAGCCCCCTGCTCCAGGCTGGATGGATGGGAGCACTGGCAGAAACAGGACTGGGAGCATCGTGTCCAGCATGGAGACTGTGGTGCTGCTCCAGGAGTTGGAAGAGCAGGGGCTCCCATCCCTGTGGAGGGATGCTCTGCTGCTCAGGGGAACCATGTGAGCAGAGTGTTTAATTCCAGCATGGTTTGGCCATGCAGTGACAGGTGGGCTGCTGTCACTGTCTGCTGGCTAGACCTTGGCTGCTCTCACCACAATTAAAGTTGCCTCCAAATATCACAGTCCTGCCCAGTGTAAGATAACAGCTAATACCCTCCAATAGCAGCTATCGCCTTCTCCATACAGTCCATAAATATTAATACAATTCTAATTAGTTCCTTTAAATACATTGCCTAAATTAAGCATTTCCAGGGCAATAAATCAGGAGCAGGTTGTCCACTCACACTCCTCACACCCATTGCACAGGGACTGATAAACCCCATGGCACAAGACTAACCCCTCCCCCTAGATCCAAGGAGAAGAGGGGCCCAGGTGCAGTGTGTGAGCTGGGAACGCTCTGTGACCATCATCAGCAGGAATTCGTTGATGTATTTCCCCAGGTGTGCTTGGTTTGCATTCCCAGTGATTTGCTCATACCAGGACGGCCTGTGCCTGACCCTGGCAGACAGTGCTTCTGGATGGATGGCTCTGTGCTGGCATGCTCCTCTGGAAGCTCTGTTCCAGCTGCAGCAGTGCCATGTGTCCCCTGGCACAAGGCAGTCCCCCACCCATGAGGCAGGAGGGTGTCTGGGGGGGCTGCTGCTCTGTGCAGACCCTGGTCTTCTTCCCCACCTCTGATTCTTCCTTCTGGGAGGTGGCAGCAGCGACCATCCTGCTCTGCTGTGAGCTGGAAGGGATGGGATCCCTTCAAAGGTACTGTGTGTGGGGGTGACATTGCTCACAGGGCTGCAGGGGGGACAGAGCACGGGCTGGGGCACGGGCAGCAGGTCTGAAGGGAGCATGGCATCCATCCTTCCGGCACTCTGGCTTTGGCAGTACCGGAAAAGAACAAATACCAAACTCATTTGCTTGAGGAGGAATTAATATGGTGTGAAGCCTGTAGTGGATGATTTAGGAAGTGAATTTAAAATCTCAACACAAATAGATTTTTTTATAAGGTCAGAGGAAAGATTAAATGCTACAGACAAGCACAGCACTTGCCATTTCCAGCATCACTTTCACCATAAATATTTTGGGCTGGCGCTGTCCACGTGGGTCTGAGGCTGCTCACCATGGCAGTGGCTGGGTGAGCAGGGATGTCCCCATGGAGGACAGGATGTCTCACCATCCCCTTCCTTACCAGGTTGCTGCCAGCACATGGAAGCAGCCGGTGATGCTCCATGGTGTGAGGAAGGAGAGGTGGTGTGTGTGGCCACGCTGCTGGTGGTACTGGAGGAACCAGCTGTAACTGCTCCAGCTTGGGCAGGATCTGTTCCCAGACCCCTCTGGTACTCCTGCCAGTGGTGTAGGGGGAATCCAAGCTGTGGTGCTCACCCAGCACGTGGGGGTTAACACGTGGTGTGTGCCCATTGCCAGCTTCTGGTTCCCCCTCCTGGTGCCTGGCAGTGACCAGGATTGATGGCAAGAGATTTGAAAGGCTCCAAATGTGGAGGTTACAGCACTGAGCCACCCCCATCCATCACTGGCCATTCATTACCAAGTAACACCCTGCACGCTGGGCTGATTTCACACCTTATCTGAACCCAGCAGCTGTGCCCTAAATCCTGAGCGCCGAGACTGTCTGGAGGAATTCGGCTGCCTGTGCTTAAAATTAGTGTTAGCATCTATCATTTCCCTACACCAAATGGCTTTTGTGTCGGCACTTGGCAGCGCTCATCCGTCACCGGGGCTCCGGGCTGCCCAGCACCGTGCCCTCTCTGTCACTGTCACAGGACCCCTTGTTGGCAAAATGTCACCAAAGGACAAGTGCAGCAGCTTGGCCTCTCCCTTCAGCTGGCCTGGTGGCACTGTGAGGGTATCCTTTGTCCCCTCGGCATGGCAGGCACCAGCTCTGCTCTCCCCGTCCCTCCGGCCCCACCGCAGCGCGGGCACAGCCTGACACGTGTCCTCTGGCACGGTGGCTCGCTGCCTCGGGTGCCACGATGCCAGTACAGCCGTGGGGCCGGGCCCCTCCTGCCGCGGTGCCCACGGCCATTCCCGGTGAGGCGCTCCTGCCAGGCTGGTGCTGCCGGAGCTGTCGGCGTGATGAAAAGCCTCCCGCAGCAATGCAGATAACATACAAGCACAGGTCAGGCGAGGCCCCTGTAGCCCATCCATCAGGCGCAGCAGCTACAGGCGCTCCTGGTGCCACCATCTGATGCACGTTATCCGGCACAAATGTGTTTCTTCCCCCAAGGTTAAACGGATGAGTGAGGTTCGGGCGCTGACAGCTCCGCCTGCCCCGCGCCGGCGATAAACGAGCTGCAAGAACCAGAGGGAAAAAAAAGGTTTGTTTTCTGTCAAATGCTCCTTTTGATGGTGCTGGTACGAGGATGGTGGCAGTGCTGAAATGAGCGTGAGGATGGGACCTGCTCCTGGTGACCTGCTCCTGCCACAGGGCGGCCAGCGATGGCACTGTCACAGCTGTGTTGGGTGACGGGCAAGAGCAAAGGCTTGGTGAGCTGCTGGAGTACCGAGTGGTGCTGGCACCAGGCACTTGGTGTGGCCCCAGCGTGCTGTAAAGCCATGCCGGGACTGGCAGGGACTGGATGGGATGGCAGCGAGCCTGATCCTTCCCAGGGTGCCTGCCTGCCCCGGGCACTGCCCGAGATAGAGTGCCAGGTGGGGGTCCCCCACCCTGTATAGTGTCCCTGCCAGGCTGCTGCTGCCCTGCTCAATGTCAGACTCGGAGCCTGTCAACGTGAGAAAAGGTTTGCAGGCGATAAGCGATGGGGCTGCGGCCGCGCCGCGCCGCCCGCGCGTGATTTACTGCGGCGTCGCTAACGGAGCACAGATTTTTCTTAATCTAAATTGAAAACTACTCAAGTAGAAAAATAATTTCATTGCTTCATCCTGAAGGGGCGGGGGGAGAGGGAGGGGAAGAGCTGTGCCAGGGCAGGCAGGGCCACATCTGCCTGCACCCCCTGCGCCACCATTTCCCATGGCCTTGGGCAGCTCCTACCCTGGGGACATGTGGCAGCTGCTCTGGCTCGGGCAGAAAAACCGGGTTTGTGGGGAGGGGGCAGCTGCCAGGACTTACCTCTGGGGTGACAGGGCACTCCCAGTCCCGGCTGGGACACAGACCCCCAGTGCAGGTTGATGCTGGCACAGGTGGGGTTGTGCAGCCTCAGAGATAGATTGGTAATTTGGAGCACGAGTGAATTCTGGGAGCATTTGCTGAGCTGGATAATAACGTGCCCAGTGAGCTGCATCCCATGCATGCTGCCAAATTAAAGAAATTTTTTTCTCCTTTAATTTAAAAGTCACCGTTGGGAAATCTCCACTGGCCGCAGCAGTGATTTCCCCTAGGCTGCCTTTCTGGAGAAATCTTTAATTTTGATTGTCACACTTTGTGGAGTTTAACTCGGGGAAGTAGAGCCATAAATAAGGTGCTGCTTCAGCACCCAGACTCCAGCTGTACCAGGACAGTAAGTGGCCCTGGCATGGGTGGGGAGCAGGGAGAGCCTGACCACAGTCGCCCTCTCCCGTTGCACCTTCCTGTTCCCTCCCCGCTCCAGCCCCATCCACCCTCGGCTCCGTGCCTGACTTCTCACAGCCTGATTTCACAGGTCAGCAACCTTTAATTACCCGGGCCTGTCCCCACCCCTCCCACCAAATGATTCTCAGGTTCATGAAAATGTCATTAACCATAATACCACAGCTGGGTTCGCCTGCTGGCACCGCACCCCGCAGCTCCTGCCGTGCTGGGGCCCAGCCAGTGCTCTGCCCTGGCATCCAGCACCACGGGGCCCCAGGACACAGCATGCAGGTACCCTGGCCAGGAGCTGTCGCAGGCTTTCAGGGTGGGAAGGTGGCACTGAAGGTGGAGAGCACAGGCCGTGTTTCGCTCCTCGCTCAACCTTCCCAGCCCCAGCTCAGCTGGTCACGGTGCTGTGCGGCTGGAGTGGGTGTCATGGGCAGCCTGGGGTGGGGGCAGCTCCCAGGGCTTCCCCAGCACCTCCGGTGCCTCCAGCTCTGGGAAACCAGCATACAACCTTGACAAGGTGCCTGTCCTCTCCCTCCTGGGGCCTGGGGAGGGCATGTCCCAGCAGTTTTTGAGCAATTAAGAAGTGGGAAGGGATGCAGGCAGCTCCCTTCGGCGCAGAGCCGGCACAGCAGTGCCGGGTGAGCTCACGAAAGGTTACACCATTTGCATTTTACCCTTCAGTAATTCCAACACTTACGGGTGCAATTAAGCGGCAGCCTGGTGTTATGAAGCTATCAGGGCGGAGAGACCTGAATCCCAACGAACTCGGAGTGCGTGCCCGTCCCAGCCTGTTCCATCTGTCTGCGGTGGCACCGCGGCGATGCCGGCGGGTCGCAGGGATGGGCTTTGATTCCAGCAGATGTTGTTCCCTTGCCGGCGGCTCAGCCCTGTCCAGGCACCTGGTTTTGATACTCGCAGAGGGTGAGCACAGACACCACGGAGGAGAGTGGGTGTTGGGCTGGTGACCACAGCAGGACCAGGAGCAGGTCCAGGCTTGTGCCATTCTCGTCACCACAACAAAGCTTCTGATCTGATGTTGCCCTCCAAGGAACAGCCCCTGGCCCGCTTTGTTTTATGTGTGAACCACTGATGCTGCAGCGCTGGCCGGACCGAGATGCCCGTCCCAGTGCCAGCGGCACATCTCTCCTGTGGAACACGGTCTCCTCAATGTTTGGCGGCCCCTGCCCTCTGGGGGAGGACGGGGGCTCTGTGGCCATTCTCCTTTCCTGCTTCAGTGGGACACCAGGCTGGGAGAACTGCTGCCTTCCCCTTTAAGCATCATCCCAGCTTAATTCGATGGTTTTGAGTCCTGGCTCATGATTTCTGCAGCAATTTGGGCTGAGATTTCTTTCTTTCCCTCCATTATCCACTCTGATTAACTCAGCTGGCCCTGTCAGCTCCCATTCCAGCGCGGGGAGCCCTGTGAGAGCCTGTTAAAATGCATGAGGCTATGGCAGTCGCTCCGCTGCCCAGCGAGGCTGAACCGAGGGAAGGGGCTGCAGGCAGCAGGGCAGTGGGGGGGGAGCTGGGGGCTGTGGGGGTCCAGGGCCGGGGTGCAGGTGCTGTGGGGGTGCCACTGTCCCCCTCTGGCAGCATGGGGGTGTCCTGGCCGGAGCCGAGCGAGGTGGGGACCCCGTGGGGTGCAGGACCCAGTCTCCCCCACATGCCAGGCTGTTGGGCGGCTGAATCTTCCCTTATGCACAAACTCATTTCCCATTCCAGCTCTGACTTGCTCCTTTTTTCTCATTTTAATAAAGACGAAAGCATCCGGAAACGCGGCTGCACCCGCCAAAGAGCGGGATCTGACATAATTAAAAAGTGGCTTCAATCAGGCTGTTTTCCTAATGGTTTGTCATATCAGCCCGCGCGGCCCTGCACCCCCTGTGCTCCCAACCCCCTGAGGCATCATTTACATTTCTTAATAACCCCTCATTAATATTCATGACATGGGGAGGGTAATAACGGCTGAGTGCACACCACTAATTCAATTTCAGCGAGCCTCAGTGTGTTTAGTTAATCACCGGGGGACCTGGGTTACTCAGTACAATTATTTATTCGGAATTAGATCTCGAGGCATCTGGGTTGAAACCTGAACTCGGAATAAAATTAAACCAGGATTCTCCTCCTCCTCCTCCCACCTCCGCTCCCAGGCGCGGCTCGGAGCATCCCCTGCAGCCCTGCCATGCTGGGATGAGGAACTGGTGTTTCCATGCTGGGACCGTTGCAGTGGCTGGGGCCTCTCCTGATCTGCGGCTGCTGCTGGGTCGCGGCTCCTCTGTGTCCATCCCGGGAAAAGGGTTGGGAAAGGCCGGGGGACATGGGCAGCCCCGAGGGTGGCACCCCGGCCCCTGTGGAAGGTGAGTGCCTGGGAACAGGCAGCCAGGATTTCTGGAGTCCTTGCTCTCCCGACCAAGCCAAGTCCCAGGGTTTGCTCCAGCCTATCCAGAGCCTTCAGCTCCTTACCCAGCTCTGTTGCTTGTTCCACCCGGGAGAGGCTGGTGCCAGCCCCGTGCAGCACCCACCACCCAGGGCAGCTGCTCGTCTCCATCCTTCATTTATTTCCTTGAGAGCTTTTTTAATACTTTGGTTTTGCTCCTGGTTTCGCTTTTTAATTCAATATTTTGTCCCTGTGCTCCAACTGACCTTACTGGATAAAAATTCTGTTATTGAATCCTGCACTGTAGGACTGGATGAGAATTGGGTTTCCCAGGCAGCAATGCGGTGCCTCAGTTCCTCCAATCCCTGCTTTTGTTTTTTTGAGTGTTCCCCCTGGCCTTTGAGTCCTGTCAGGGAGGTGAGTTGAACATTTTCTATCCCTTTGTTGAACAAGAAGCTCGAGGCAAAGGTGCTGGCCTCGCTCGCTGTGCTCAGGTTGGGGCTCCTCTCTTCATTGAAGATTTTTCCCTTTGCCTTCCCCCAACTCCTCCCAGAGCTGTTCCACTCCGCGGGAATGCGGTGGAGAAGCCTCGGGGCAGGAGCAGGGCGTGATGCTCGGTGTGTGTCTGTGGGTGGTCACTTCTTGTCCCCACTGCTCTCCGTGTGTGCTACACCTGCACGTTGTGGTTATCCCTGGACAGGGGTCAAGCTTCCCAATAGCTGAATCCTGTTCCCAGTAGAGGCCAGTACCCCTCGAGGGTCTCCAAATGTGTTGGTTTCACAGCTGGGGGATTATCTGAACACTCAATACCCCAAAGCCAGATGAGCTAATAATTAGCTTTCTATTTATCTCATGTTTAACATGCAGATTTGTTGAGTTAATTTTGCCATGACCGATCTCCTATATTTTCTTGAAACAATGGGGGATGCGAGGGACTCCTTCAAAACATTATGTATTTTTTTAATTTTCTGAGCGTCCTCAAACCAGACTCCTGCTGAGATAACTGCGCAATAGCTGCGATCATGATGAAAAATTCTTTTAGCTCAAAACTGTTTTTTAAAGCACACTTGAAATAAATTCAGTAGGATTTTGGCCGAGTTGACTCTCTCCTAATTATTCATATTTGTCAAATTGAGAAATGCCTCAGTCTGTCTGGGGTTCTGCATCTCGTGGAATTACAGCGCGATTTGTCACGACCTCGGCGAGCAGAGGGGCGAGCAGAGGGGCCGGCACGTCGCCGCTGCCGCGCTCAGAGCCCAGTTTCTGGCCTGTTTTCAAGGTGACAGCGGTTAATGACGCCGGGTACGAACAGAAGCGCGTTGTCAACAAACGCTGCCAACAGCTCCCGCACTGCCGAGGCGGCTCGGCCCGGGAAGCGTTTTCAGAAGGGTGTGGAGAACGTGTCAGGAGAAAAACGCTGGTCCTCGGAGCCCGGGGGCAGCGCTCGGGGCCGGCCGCGGGGGCTCTGCCGGTGCCGCTTCCCCCGCTCGGTGCCAGCGGGGCCCAGCGGGGACGGGACCCCCGGGCCTCACTTCGCCCGCGGCTCCGGGTGCTCGGCGCAGGGAGGGTCCCCTCGTCACCGGGGGTGCGCCGGGGTGTGCTCCTCGCCCTGCGCTGTGCCAGGCGGCACCGGGGGACGGGCGGGAGGCCCC
>VZRO01001163.1:30986-86250 GCA_013397915.1 Daphoenositta chrysoptera | reverse complement strand
TGCGACAGGCTCCCGGTGGCGGGGCCCGGTGGGCGCGATGGACGTGGGGGAGCTGCTCAGCTACCAGGTGAGCTCGGGCGGTCAGGCCGTGCTGGGCGAGTCGCGGTCCCCTGCGCTCCGGCCGCCAGCGCGGGGGTGCCCTGGTCCGTGGCCCCGCTGCGGCGGCAGCGATGCTGCTCCAGCTCCGGTGCGGCCGCGGGCCTGGGGCGGCCGCCGTGAGGGGCCTGCCCGGCCGGACTCGGTGCGCTCGCACGGGGTCTGGTTGAATTGTCGCTAAGTTTTGGGGGTATCTCCTCCTCTTCGGAGCAGCGGCGCCCGGTGGGACCCGGTTACCGGGGGCTCCGCGGCTTTGGCGGTGTCGTTTCGGCCACAGATGGGCGGATTGGTGCCCGCCTGTCCTGGAGCGAAGGCTGAGCTATTTCCATGGCCGTTCTACCATGTCTTTTTCTTCCTGTTTTATGACAAAACCCATTTAATCTCATTTTTATCAAAGTATTTTTTTTTAAGTTTTCTTTACAAGAGTTTTCCTTTACTCGCAGCATTTTCTTCCTCTTGCCCTGTGGCCATCGATTGCTCGCTGCGTGCAGGTATCGGGTGTGCTGGTTTATTGTCCCGGGAGCAGATGCAGCGTGTTCCCTGCGGGTGAGGGAACGAGGGTACGGCTTACAGTAACTTTTTGATACCTTGGCTGGGATAGTGTTGGGCTTTGCTTCAGTTCTCAGCCCCGGTGCAGCCGTGGGGTTTCCCTGGGTGAGGAAAACGCCCCGAGACATTCTCAGCCGTGTCAGTGTGGCCGGGTCTGCTCCTGAGCTGAGAGCACGGAATTCCGTGTGGAGCTCGGTGCCATCCTGGTGTGCCTCATTCTGTGGGCACAGAGGTGCAGGGAGCATCTTGCCGTTCACTCCATGTTTGTGCTTTGGGAATCAAAGCTGTTGTTTGGAGATGCTCAGGGAACAAGGGGAAGTTGCTGTTGGGTTTGAGAAGTTTCTCAGCAGTTTTCCCAATGGTATTGAAGTGTCTGGAGCATGGCTGTGAGAGGAGTCTGTCTTTGAGAGCTCTGCTGGATTCCTCCTGGATAATCTCCAGAATATTTCCTTATGTGGATTGCTCTGTCTCAAACATCCTTCCACATCCTGCTGCATCCGACAGCACAGCCCTGCTGGTCTGAGATCTGTCCCACTTCTGTGTTTCCCTACCTTTTTAAAATGCGATTTTTCAACATCCAATTAGAATTTTCCTTTCTTGCATCCCTTTGATTCTTTGGCCTTCTCCACCCCAGGTGGGGCTTAGCAGTGTCATCCCTTACATGTCTGGGATGCAGGTTAAGGCACAGAGGGATAAACCTGAATGAACTTTGTCATTTTTTAACCAAATTCCAGTTTGGGGTTTTGTTAGTTGGTTTTTCTCGTGCTCTGAGAATGTGAACTCACAGGATTCCCTCCACTCTGGAGGGAAGTGTCCATCCACTTTGCTTTGCTCACTTGGATTTTGCACAGCTTTCCCTTGGATGAGCTTTCAGCGCAGCGAGGGGGTGATTGCCTGTGACAGCAGGGCTGTATTCTGTGGAGGTAAAGAACTGCTGCTTAGCTGCAGGGTATCCAAATTTTAATTTCATTTCTTGCTGCTGAAATTGTTCTTAGCTGTGGGGAAAAACATTCTGCAGCTTTCAACCAACTGCTGGAATAGTCTCTGAAGGATTTCTCCTAGCTCTGTGCTCTCCTGGGCTTTCACCTGAATTCAGGTGGTTCTTGTGTCACTAGTCGACGTGATGCTTCAGAGTGAGCATTGGAATTCAGTGGTGCTGAATTCAGACCTCCAGAACTGGGTAAATTGGTGAGTACAGGTGAAAGAAGTGGAGGAGCAGAAGGCAGGCAAATAACTCTGATTCTGAGAAAACGAGGTTCCCTTCTGGGAGGGCATTTCTGGCTGAGAGGTGGGGGGAAATTGTTGGAAACAGCAGATTTTGCTGCCTCCCAACCTTCGGGTCAGGCTCTGCCTTCGGGGAGGGTGGCTTGAAGAAGATGGCCAGGCGAGGGTGGCTAGGCAGCTCACCCAGCAGCTCCTGGCCCACTCCAGCCCTGGATTTGGGAGCCTCCCTGCTCTGGGCTGAGGTCTGGGCTGCCTCAAGGTCTCCTTGGTTGTCCTCGCTGGAGGGGTGGCACCAGCTGCCGGGAGGTGGTGTGGTGCCTCAGCCCTCTGATTTTAATCTCTTGCTGCAAACGAGTTGGTCTTCTCAGCCTCCCTCAGCACAACCCAAAATAATTGCTTTTCTCTTGAACTGTTTTGAATTTTCTCCTCTAAATGTGTAATCTGTGCCCTTGCTTCGGCAAGATGATGTTCTCCCTCAGAGCCAAACTTGGCATGGAAGACTGCAGGCACCGTGCCACCAATTCAGCATCAAGTGTCTGCCAGAACGGGAAAAGAAACCTCTTGCAACAAAAAATACAATTAAACAGCACCTGGCCGTTTATACAAAGCTCAGGAATCCATAAACTTTACGTGTTGCTGCAAAACAGTTGCAGATGGTCTAAAGTGATGATTAAATATTGCTGCTGTTTGCCCAGATCCTCCATGTTTGGTCTCTGATTACAGAGGGTAATTAGGAGGACAAAGCCAACTCCGGGGCTATTCGGAGTCCTCTTTCAGTTGTCTTTTGGGGGAATAAGAGAGATTATTTGAATTCTCATTAAAGGCAGATTTCATCACCGCGAGTGATCATTACAGACTGCTAATTTCTTAATGGAATGTTAGTAAAATCAAATAGCAGAAGAAGCAGTGGCTGATGGGGTGAGATCTGACTTCACCGTGCTGGGCGATCTCGCCGTTGTCTGCTGGGGTTGAGTGCGGTGCACACGGGGGTGGATCTCCGTGTATCCATGGAGGCACATCGTCATTTCTGCTGCTGGTACGGGTGATTTACTGTCAATTTGCAACCTAATGGACGCATCTGATGGAAGGGGCAGTTCAGCTGAGCTGGTTGTTGGCTGCTTACATCATTATTACCCCAGCAGCTCCTCTGCTGCTGCAGTTAAAACGAGGAGCTGACAATGGCTCAGCTGTCTGCCTCATCCCTTGGGATGCTCTGCTCCTGGGAGTGCGGCCTCATGCTGCCAGAGCTGTCTTGGTACTCTCACTGGGTGGCGAGTGAATCCCTAGTTTACTTCCCAATGTGCTGTCTTTGGCCACCAAACCAGGGTGTCCAGAAAGATCCCTGTCCTGCATCTCCCCAATGAAGTCCTTGAGTGGTTCAGAGCCTCACAAGGGAGGCTGGAAGGCACAGGGTTCATTCCCTCTGAAATTAATAATCTGTATCCACGTGGGTACAGTGTGCCCCTGTCATTGCATTTGCCTCAGTTTGTGTGATTTTGGAGCTCTTGGGTCTCTGAGATTTCTGATTTTCCTGGGGTACTAGTTCTTCCAGTTTTTAGCACTCAGATGCTGCACCATTTAGAAGTGCTGTGTGTCACGCCTCAGGAAGAAAAAGCATAGAAAAGTGAGATTGATAGTAGCCTGGTTTATCACAAACACTGGAAACAAAATTAGGAAGTTATTGAAGATTCCTCTAGAGATTTGGGCTTGTTTTTAGGATCCCAAACTGACAGCTGCTGCACTGCTTTCTGAGTGGCTCTTTGGAGCGGGCTGGGATGTGGGCACAGAAGAAGCCGCATCATTTATGAAGATTTATTTCAGATTTCATTAACAAATAATTTCTGAGCTTCACAGTAATGAGGTTACTTACAAAACAGATACCTTAGTAATATGAAGCTCCTGAGTATTTCCTGAGTAATATGAAACTACTGAGACCTCTCTAAACCTTCCTGATGTTTGGCGAAGGCTGAAGCAATCATGATTCTGAAAAATGTGTGTCCCAATTTTGTGGGGTACTTAACCCTGATATTAATGTGCAATCACTGCTCGGAGGGAGCCCAGGGGCGCTGGCAGATTATTGTGCTGTGATTTAGGACGTTGTTTCCCTGCCCCTCATGGCACACGCGGCGGGTGCTGCTCCTGCTGCCCACACCGAGGGCAGGCTCAGCCTCACCTGGCTGTGCACAGACCAGGACCTGTGTCAGGTGTGTCTGGAGAAACTCTGTACCCAAAGGCTTGGCCCCAGGCAGTGTCAGCTCAGGGTAGGTCAGCTCACAGACACAACCAGTACAGGAGGACTACAAGAGAAAGATAATTCTCCCTTTCCCAATTACCAGCTTCTGTTTACTTTATCATATTTTATAAACAGTAGCTTTTTTTAAACCCTTTTGTATTCATTGGTTTTTGTGTGGTGCTATCAGTGTTAGATTTAAATGAAAATGCCTACTGAATAAATTACTGTGAATGCCCTGCATTCAACAGGAATAGAATTAAGCTTAGCTAACAAAACAACTGAAAAATGCTTTTCTTGTGCATCTTCTAATGAATTCCAACTTCTTGCCAGATTCACCTTAGCACAACTAAGTAAAATACCCCACATTTTGGTTATCAAATGATTAACTTTCTCTTTTCTACCAGAAAGGCAGAGCTTGTGCAGATGTGTGTGAAGCTGTGGAATTGGTTAAATAAATGTGTTTGGACACAATCTGTATATTTGCTGAGCGAAATGCACCAGGCTCAGTGCCGCAACCTATGGGCTTAATTCTTGCTGGTTGGTATCAGTCCTTTGGAAAACACAAATGCAAACCCAAGATGAAAATCAATGAACAGAAACTAATGCCTGCATTAAATCAGTTGTTCATGACTGTGCATCTCTTGTGGAATGAGCAGGACCCAGGTGTTCCACTCGGGCCTTGGTTTCGTGGCTTTAATAGTGGGAGCGGCAATGTTCTTAGCGAGGTTTTGCATAACATCAATAAGGAGAGGCAAAGCCTTAATGCCTGCTTAATAGCGTTTGCCCGGAATTCAATTACTGCCTATTGCCGGGCTGCTGGCAGCGTTAATGATCGCACGCGGGGCACTTCCGTGATTTATCATAATGATCCTGGGATGTGTGAGAGACGCCTCCCCCAGCAATGCATAAATACAAAAAAAGGTAAAATAATTGAGATGGAAGCAAGGGTGTAAATTCCGGTCTTGAGATTGTGTACTCAGAGGAAATGGGGTGGGTTTCATGATGCCGTTTTAATTTAGGGTTTTTTCTGGGATGCAGTCCCTTCCCATGGCACATTACTTTGCATCTGACAGACCCCCACTCCCTCAGACTCTTGTTACACCTCAGGCTCACCAGGAGCTTTGGCCCTTTTTAATGTTTAGAAATAAGAGTGAGGAATGAGATTCCAATTCCGAATTAGGAACATCGTGGCAAATCTTGTTGAGATTCTGATATAAATTTCAGGATTTATGTTGCTAATTGCTGTATCTGTGTTTGTGACTTTAATCTGTCAAAGGTGGTTTAGGATGAGTTGGGTATTACCGAGGAGTGAATGGAAGGACATAGGAAGGGCAAGGGACCCTTGTGCCATAAGGAGTATGGATTTACTGAAGTTTCTTTTTCTATGATGTCATTTAAAAGAGCACCTTTTTCTTTTCTTTATTGGATTCCTGGTTGCTTGGGCTTGTTTGAGATATTGGTTGTTGTCAATGACACGTTTGTTTCCTAATGGATCTATGTGAAATTATATTTTAATGTACCTAGAAGTTAAGTAATAGGAATCTGCTTAAAAAAAACCCAATCCACAAAACCCTCCAAGCAAATAAATTTTTCATTTTACAGAATCTCTGGGTATGCTTCCACGTCACAGCTATTGAATTATGAGCTGAGTAACTGCTTTAAAAGTGCATGGAGGCACTTCAGGAGAGTTTCAAGTCAGGAATGTACCATCCGTAATGGAAATGGCAGAGAAGATATAGGGAGAAAGGAGACAGATAACAGAGCTTGAACAGGTCTGCCTGGGAGCGAGCAGCTACAGCTCTGATTTGTGCTAATGTGTTGTCTGGGAAACTTGATTCTGCATCTTCCCTAAAGCAGTGGCAAGGTGGTAACCCTGAAATCAAGGTGATCTCAGCCAGGCTGCTGTCTGGCCTGCTTCTTAACTATAATTAACTCCTCATGTGCTTTTTGGGGCCGGGCGGGGGGGGCTTTGTATTTTTTTTTACATCTCCTGAAAGCAGCATTTTCTCCAGAGCAGGTAATTTCCCAGCTTGTCATTGGTACTGGGCTGTGCCGCTGGAGCAGTGCATGGCAGAGCTGGAACCACAGCGGGATTCCCTTATGAGCCTGCAAGGTTTATTGCCCTCTGCAGCCTCAAAGTTCCTAACCTGCCAGGGAGCTGGGAATTCCTGTTTTGATGCTCACAGTTGTGCCAGACCTGGCAGGAGAATGATGCTGTCACTTATTTCCTCTGCACCTTTCTTTGGATCAAACACGAGAAGAATCCCAGTCTCAGTTTAAAGCGGGGCCTGTGTTCATGGAAGCCTGGTGTGACTTTTGCCATTTCAGACAGAGGGTCCCACAGAGCAGAAGAGGGGGGCTGCCTGCCAGGTGGTGTTTTATATCAATTATTAATTATTAATCATTAACCATTAATTATTAATTATTAATATTAAATTAATATGGACATGTGTTAGACCTAATGAGGTTACAAAATCACCTACCAGGTGACTTGGGCAGTGATGTAAAGTAAAAGTATTTTTGTTACGATTTTATTATTCTTGATACATACTCTCCTTTTAAATAGTAAAGAATTAAGCTTTGTTTTGCTGTAGTTATAGAGCATGGAGTACTTGTGTTCCAGCTTGGTTGTCCTTCAAAAATACGAGAGACCAAATTTAATGTCCTTGTAGTTTTTGAGGGGAAAGTTTTTTGTTCTATTGCAAATGCTTTTATCCCTTTCTACCTGAATGAAAACGTGGGATTAGGATTAATGGATTTTTTCTTGTCCTCGGCAGATTACCTTTAATTTTGACAATCAACTAGAAATAGTGGAATAAAATAATAGGTTGTTCCAAGCAAACCATGATGGTGTGGGCACTGTTTAATCCAGTGCCAAGCCCCTGCAGAGCTGCAGCAAGCAGCAGTCCTCCTTGTCCTCCCTACACTGAGTTGGACTGATTCTACTTTTACATGTCAGCAAACTTCAGACAGAAAGATGGGGGTGAAATGGGATGCACACCGAAATTCAATATAATCTTGTATTTGTTGTGGGTAAAAAATTATCTTTCCCTGCTCGCTGCTGAGCATATCTGTCTGCTGGCTGTGAAATGTGGGGTTGTCTCAGCTGAGTCAGCAGGTTGGGGTTCCTTGATGGGCAGCTGTGCCCCACTGAGCAGGGCTGTTGGGCCACTCCTTGTCTGTGCACTCCTCGTCCTTGCTGTCTATGAAGATATTTTCCCGTGAATCATGTTCATAGATCAAAGAAGGTAGGATGTTGACACAGCTCTTGGCAGAGGCATTCATCTACTCGTGTGATGTTCCACTTCACTAAATTAATTTCCTTTCCAGTTTTCAGAGTTGTTAAGCGTCGTGTAAGCAAATCTTTTAAACAACTTGTAAGAATTTCCACAGTATGGCTTGTAATATTGGTATTCTGCTTTGCAAGGGTCACTAAACACTTGTATTCATTCACCTTCTATTTCTCTGACTTCAGCCTAACAGAGGGACAAAAAGACCCCGGGATGAAGAGGAAGAGGAAATCAAAGCACGTCGGAAACAAGCCAGTGCCAGAGAGCATGGTCGTCATAGGGAAGAGGAGTCTGCTGCCCTGGAAGAAACTGATGATGAGAAGAAGAAACTCCTTCAGATAATTGAGAGGGATGGAGAAGAGGAAGACGAGGAAGTAAGTCCTCTGGGAAGGGAGAGGCAGTGGAAATAACCAGACACCAAACCCCTTCTCTGTGATTTCCATTTCTTACCATGTAAGACTAAATGAGACTAAATGTGATTTTCCTGTGCTCGTACAGCTTCAGTTTGTGGGTTTGCTTTCCTGCCCTGCGGGGTGTTCATTAATTTCAAATTTCTCAAATACATCAGCTGAAGATTTAAAGCAGGGGAAAAGGGAGAGGGCTTTCAAGTCTAGTCTGTTTGGTCTGAGAATACCCAAATCACCTTCTAAAGTATATTTTTAGGAAACAGTTTCTGTGTTCTAACCAATTCCCTAGCTATTGTTCTCATCAGTACCCCCAGCCATGCAGCTTCTCCCCCTCTTTGTAGCTGTGCAGCAGCAGCAGCAGCAAATAAAAAAACATTCTTCTGTACAAGAAAGGTCTTGGGTCAGAGGAGGGGGGTAGCAGCTGTCAAGGGTAAATGATTTCAAGCCTTGGAGACAGAAATCCAATGCTGCATTGGCCTTTCTGCCAAGGGCCAGGGAAAAGATCACTTTATAAATGTGACACATGGATTGGTATAAATCTAGAGGATATTTGCTTCCTGCTGCCCGTGTCCTGTTTGATAAAAAAACAAGTGATATTCACTACTGCAGAATCATGTAGCTTTGTAAAATATCATTGTCCTTTGTCTACAGCATTGCCAGCATCCGTCTCTGAGAATCTCCCTCGGTTTTTTTGATGTTGAGCTATTGCCATGACAGTTGTTGCTGATAGCAAGGAAAGATAATGCAGGATTTCTGTAGCATTTGAGCTCCAGGGAGGATGGATCGACAGAACCAAAAGTCCTTCTGACTGGCTAGAGTCTTGTGGATTCCTGCAGTGTGCCAGTCCCTCATCTTTGTCAAGTGGAGTCCTCCCAGCCAGACATTTTAAAGGCTGAAAGTCCAGGCTTTCTTTAGAGCTCAAATCTCTTGTTTATTACTTTGGACAGCAGTTAATATAAGTGCCATTAAAATGTGCTTTGTCCCAGTAAATTTAATGGGAAGAAGCTAATCTGTAGGACACTGCAATACTGAATGCAAATTCAATACAAGATATAAAGCTGATCCTGATGGAGATATTGTAGTGATATGTGTTAGAGGAAGCAAAGAATCAAGGGGAATAGAGGGAAGCAGTGTCAGCATGTGTGGGTTGAAATCCCATTGCGAGAAGAATGTGCTTTGGGCACTGTAGTATTGATTAGCTGAATGGGGTGGTGACATGAGTGGGATGGCAATGAGACAGGTTGGGCAAAGGAACGAAGGAAATCCAATAATAACTGAAGGCTTGGGCTGGTGGTGTTATTGTATGGAGTTTGCTGAAGAAATGGAGGTTTTTTCTCTCATACCAGATTGCTGCTTAGAGTCACTGACCAAAGAATCTTCAACACCAGCAGGAACTCTTGATTTAATCCTGAGCAGGGATGGACACAAAACTCAGCTTAAGATATGAGGTTGTCTGTTTTGGGTTTTGTTTTGAGAGCTTGTTTTAAACACTGGTTGTAACACAGTCAAACAGAGGAGAGGGAAGAGGTTACACAGGGAAATCTATATCATCAATTTTTTAATAAAAGAAATGCATTAAAATCATAAACTAAGGAAAATGTTTGTAGCTGTCAGGGAGACAGCCGAGGTTACATTGCTGCTGTACAATAAATATACAACTCTAGCTGAGAAACACCTTAGGAGCATTTACAAAATAAAGAAAAAATACTAGAGTAGAATATTGATTTATTTTTTTTCTTTAGGAAAAGGCTTTAAGATAGCAGTGAAAGCTTATCCAAGTGAGGAAAATATGGAAGAACATAAATTCAGGGCAGTTAAATGTAGACTTAAAAAAAGCAATACCACAAGGGACTTTTGCAGAGAAGCTCTCTGTGGGCACAGGCTGTGAGTGCAGGTTTGCTCTATGTCTGAAGCAGAAAAGCCTCCTATGTGCTGGTGGTGCCAGGTAATAACAGGTGTGAAAGAACAGCTCGAGGTCCGAGCTGGAGTGGGTGGTGATGGTGTGTGAGGTGTTTGGCAGCTCTCTGCAGTGAAGTTCCAGAGCTGGCTGGAATTCTGAGGGCCCTGGGCCTGGCTGCAGTCCCACCACATTGCTGGTATTTCTTCAACCATTCAAAGCTCACCTTTCTGCCTTTTCTCATTTGGTCAGGAGGAACCTTTGGATGAAAGTTCAGTGAAGAAGATGATTCTCACCTTTGAGAAGAGATCCTACAAAAACCAGGAGCTGCGGATCAAGTTTCCTGACAATCCAGAGAAGTAAGACTATGCTTAACTTTTCCTTTGATTTTAGATGTAAGCCCTAAATCAATTACTGGAATATGGAGATGTTTTCAGTTACATAAGGCTTATGTAACAGGAGTTTTTGCCTTGTAGTTCTTCTAAATTCCATTTGAAACTGACTTTGTTAATTAAAAATGGCTTTATTGAGACTGTGGTGGGGCCAGTATATGGCTGGCAGCACAAAAACCATGATTAGCAATAATTAAAGGTTTCATCCCATCATTTGATGTGAAGGTGTTGTGCTTGCATACCAGCCAGAGGTCTGTGTGGGGAGGAAATAATTTCATGTTACCCAGTGCTGTGACGAGCAGAATGGCTGGATGGGCTTGGAGAGCCCGATGGGGTGTTTGTGTTCTAGAGGCCTCTTCCTCCCTCCAAGGTGTTCCGTTATTCACATTAAAGGATTTCTTCCTACACTTCAAGGCCATTATTTTTTGTCCAGTTTGCTGTCCTTTCCCTTACCCAGATTATTTTTATGGACTTCAGGCTCATACAACCCACATACTAATACGTGCTACCTAGGAAAGGTGCAGCGCTCTGCAGAATTTATTTTATAAGCAGACTTTTTCACGTGTAGCTACAGCATCTTGATTTTAATTTTTTCTTGAAATTCTAGAACTGATTTACAGAATTGGAACAAATCTGCTTATTTACTTTATGTGGATTATATAGTAGAAATGCTTATGCTGCTGCAGGATTCAACTTCAAGGTGCAGGCGTAGGACAGGGAGGATAGAAATGTTGGTGCCATGTGCACCTGGGGTGACAAGTCCTACCTGGTGTCTCCTGGAAGGTAGTGGTCTCTTCTTGCCTTTTTATTACCCTTTTTTGTCTTGCCTCAGGTTCATGGAGTCAGAACTGGATTTAAATGACATCATTCAGGAAATGCACGTGATCGCGACCATGCCCGGCCTGTATCACCTGCTGGTGGAGCTGAACGCTGTGCAGTCTCTGCTCGGCCTGCTGGGACACGACAACACAGATATCCTTCAGTTGTTAAAGCAGCTCTCATGGGAGAGGCTTTCTACAGACTTTTCTGTAATCTCTCATACCCTCTTTCCCAGGCTCCTGTAGATGTTTTTCTCTTCTTCGCACCACACTGAATTTATGTGTTGGTTTTTTGGTTTTTTTTCCCAGTGAAAGCCTTCTTTGTTCAAGTATTATTGATTCTGACTTTTTTTCTGTGCTGTTATTCTCCTTTCTTGTTTTATGACCCTTTCATCTAGTTTTGAGTGGCAGTGTTAGAGTGTGAACAGATGAGCAGCAGAGGAGAAGTGAAGACCTGGGCTTAGCAGTGATAATCTCAGACTGCGCAAACTTCGTCTGGAATAGCCCCAGGGAAAATGAAACTGTTTTACCCCTTCTTGCCAAGAGCTGAGCTGTCAGGCTGTCAGCTGTTTGTTCTATCTCACCACATGCTTCACCTGAGCTTGTAAATGTGCCCTCTTCATGTGCTCATACCTTTAGTTTGGTGTGTGTGGAGCTCAAGGCTGTGTGTGGCCCCTGTGGTTAAGTACATATCCAGAGACAATTCCATTTCCATGCTCAATGAGGTCTAGTGTCACTGAACCTAATCCCTCTGTGCACCTGGCCCTTGTACCTCTGAACCTCTGAGGGCATCTGAGAAAGAGTTTCCCATTTTGGTAGTGTTGATCAAAAACAGTGCCATTTTTTGAGTGTCTTGGTGCTTTGATGCTTAGCTGTCAGCTGGGAACTGGCACTATGCCTGGCTCACCACTGTGCAGTCTGTAAAAGCAGAGCTCAGCCCTCTTTGCTTGTAAAATATTCTACAGCAGATTAAGCTGAAAAATTGTTACATGACTTGGGAGATTGCGTGTCTGTGTCCTGAAAACACTAGTGAGTTTAGGGAGCAGTGAAGCCCCCTGGAAAGGGCACTGGGTGTTGACTTGGGATTCAAGCAGTCCTTTTTCCATTTTTATTGATCCATGGCCTTAGGAAGGTAATTTATTCTTTGCTTCTTTATGTGTAAAGCAGGAGATAACACTTACCAGCTTTCCTGAGGTGTTTTGGAATATACAATGTGAAAAGGCCTGTTAGTGCTGAATGTTGTGGTCTGATGCACAGATCTTGGTTTTCTTTTTTAGCACTTTTCTTTATAGCACCATCTATTGAGAATTCATAATTCATTCTTTCTAAGTGGGTGCAGTGATCAGAAGCTAAAACCAAAACATAAATATTTTATTGCATGCCAGTTTATATTAGAGAGCACTGCTTATGTGGGTATTTTGACTTGTATCAGGTAGAACCTTGATGTGGTGAATACTGGTCCCTGCAAAACTGTAAACCCCACAGCTTCCCTTATCCAAGATCTGCAAGGAAATGGCTCTCAAATAACTGTTAACAATTTATGTTGTACAGGGGGAAGCTCCTCCCATGCAAAACCAATTTCGTGGTTACTGTAGTTTAATTATTTATTTTATACCAGACACCACAGACTTTTTTGTACTATGTGCTTTTATACTGAATTTCTCATTCATAGGGAAAAAAGGAACTGTGGGAGTATTGACTGGGATAGCAGAGCTGTTTTCCAGATGAAGTGCACAGGAGTACAGCTTGCTTTGTCCTGTCAGCCATGGAAAGCTTTGTGCTGGGGTCAGTGCTGCTTGTCAAAGACTTGTCAGGGTTTCCACTGTGAATTCTTTTTATTTGGTTTGCAACTTGCCTGTCAGTGAGTTTATGGGTAGGAATTTGGCCTGAGAACTGCAATTTTGGGAAAACTCTATTTCTTACTATAAAACTGCTGAAGTGTTTTGAGCTCCACTGGAAGCAGAGACTGCTGCTGCTCACATACAGGGTAGAAGCACTATTAAAGTGAAGCATCTAGACATAAAACTGAATTGATACAGCTCAAGTTTTCTAATGATGTTTTGTTAAAACAAATGGGAAAATATTTTAAAATGAGTTCTTCAAGGAGAGAACTAAACAAATGACTCTTCAGATGTGATTTAAATGTGGTGTCTTGAGGGACTAATGCAAGGAGACAAAAGCAATGTCCGGGGGGAGCAAATAATCTGCTGAATGATTCATACAGTTTTACACAAAACATGTGAATGAAAGATGATCACCGACAAGATTTTATTAATGAGAGATATGAAAGCTTCAAGCGAGGCTTTGCTTTACTATCTTCTATATTTTATAGGACAGTTGATACTCTCACTGCAAGCCTCAACAGAAGCTTTCCAGACAGGAGTGGCCTGCATGATGAACTCTGCCGAGTTCTTTGCTGTGCACTCTCAAAAGAACCTGGTTCAGTTGTCTTCGTAGCACCCTGGAGAAACAGAAATCTTCAACTGATTCCTCCTTGAGCTTTCTCTCCCACGAGTTGATGAAACCCCATTCCCTCAATTTATCCTCATCCATCATGTACTAACCCCTAGACCACCTCAGTGGTCCTCTGCTCTCCCAAGCCCAATATTTAGAGGTCTCTCTTTTATTGTGAGAGCCCACAACTGAACAAAGTATTCTGCAAGTTGCCCCATGAGTGCCAAGGAGAAGGTAAGAATTCCTTCTGTTGACTTGCTGTTTTTGCTCTTGCTGGTGCAGTCTGTGATTAGCCTTTGTCACTGCGGTGACACTCTACTGAGGTGACACTTGGCTGAGGTGACACGCTGGTGACTTGCCTGCAGCTTGTCCAGCAGAAGGTCCAGGCACTCTCTTACAGAGCTCACCTCTCCAGCCAGCCCCAGGACACAGCTGAACTTCACTAAGAAAAGACAGATGAAAATACTTTTCCTGTTGCTGCTTGTGTGTCTGAGCAAATGCACAAATAGGAGACCTGGGAGCCGGTTTGTCAGCCCAGGCACTTTAGAGAGATCCATCACAGAGTGGTTATTTAGGACATGCAGAAAACCACGTCTCCTGCTCTGCCCCTGGGACACGGGCAGGATTGATCAGTGTGTCTGAGAGAATAGGGAAGTGGGTCTAATGAGCTGGAATACGTCTTGTCGTACAGGGGAGCTGTGCAGCAGGCAGGGGAGCTGTGTGTTATGCAGCCCAGAGTTAATGAGTGAAAATAGGGCTGGCAGAAGCTCTGCTGTTCCTGTGAGGGCTGTGGTTTGAGGAGCGTGCTGCCCTAATTGGGCTGGGCAGAGGGGGGTGATGCTCCTGCTGCTGGCGGTGCCCTTGTTAGGGGTGTGTGGATCAGGTTAGCAGGGCTATCACTGAGAGCAGAGTACCCAAATCACATTATTATAACTCATTTCTCTTTGCTTGTGTTCAGTCTTGACAATGCAGGACGGTGCCTCGTTAGACCAACTTCAGCATGTTTGATTTGAAAAAAATAAGTAGTTACCATGAAGAAACAGTAAAATTGCCTGATCCAGTAAGCACAGAATCACATTTGTTTTTATCATTCCTAATTGTTCGGATTCCCTAATTTTAGTGCTTGTGGGGAAGGTCTGCTGCAGTAGTCTGTGTACTCTTGTGTCTGGTATCCTGTGCCCTGCTGCTGTGGTTGTAATGCATTGTATCACCTCACTGGTAATGTATTGCCAGGTGCTTTGGGGTCATGTCATGAACACACTGGCCAAAGAGCCATCTGCTATTGATACTGAATGTGTCTGCCTCCCTGTTGGTTGTCCTTAACACCCAGCACATGTTTCCATAGCTGTGGTTGACTTGCTGCAAGAGCTGACTGATATTGATACTCTCCATGAGAGTGAAGAAGGAGCCGAAGTCCTCATAGATGCTCTTGTAAGTAGGAAACCCCAGATTATTTCAGTGCCTCAGTATCTGCCTCAGCCCAGCAATGAACACTGACCCACCTTGCTTTCTGCAGCTCTGGGTGTCTGTGCTGCCAACATCATGATGGAGATAGCCAGGAGAAGCCTATCCTGAACCTGAGACCACAATGGCTGTTCTTGATGAAATGCTAGAGTTTGGGGAGTGGGTGGTTGCACCATTTGCATGTTGTTGCACCACTTCTTTTTTGGAAGGAGCACTGTCATATTACAAAATCTGTGTGGGCTGGGAGATTTTTTGGTGCAGGGAGGGAGAATAAAGTAATAATGTTTGTGACTTGGACAGTGTCCTGTTGAAAACAGGAGCTTTGTTTGCATTTCCCTTCTCTCTTGTGGAAAAGGGTGACCTGCGTTCACCCATGGAAAACTGAAGTTTGTGGCAGGGACTGTTACCCAAAGGACAGTGATGCTGCTGTGATCTTTCAGTCTCACCACTTGCACAGGAGACTGGTTGTCTTCTACCCAGTAACTCTTGTTTCAAGTCCAAAAATCTGGACTTGGACTGGGGCATCTGTTGGTGATGGTATGATTTTTTTCTTAACAAGAAGTAAAAACTTGAAAGATTTTCATTTAGCAGAGCAAATGAATTTTAAGGGTGGAGGAGGGTCCAGAAGTAAGGATCCCTTTTGGTGTAGAGAATGAACCAGACCAGAAAGTTATGTAGGTGGGTAGGAGATACATTGGTTGGTGTTAAGTGTTCCCTGCACAGTTTACTCTCTGAGTGCCTCTTGGCCCCTGTGGGGGTGGATTTCCCCTTTTCCTGATGTTTGTGCTGGATGCCTCCAGCTCCCTGGCTGCAGAAGGGGGATACCAAACCCTCCAGAGAGGTGATGCGCAGCCAAACGTGAGTTTTACAGGTCTGTCCTACCTTGGAGCTGGTGAATTGCTTCCTTTGAGGGTCGCTATTGCTGTGTCTGGATCTGTAACTATTATGTTGAATTTGGAAGGCAGGGGATTCTTTTGTTTTCTTTGTTTGGCTGCTCTGTTTTCTCCTACAATCCTTCTTGTCCAGTCACTATAATGTTACCTTCCAAAGGTTAATGACAGTGCCCAGAGCCCAGTTCCTCCAGCTGGCCTTTGGGCTGTTGTTAATTACTCTGCCTTAGTGGGGAGATTGCTGGGTGAATGAAATGGGAGAGAGGAGCTGCTGGAGAAGATGTTTTCTATAAAATATGTGGAGAGGTAGTAAATCAAGTGAAGTTCTTTCTGTGTTTTCACTGTCACCAGCCCACTGATAATAGCCACGTTTAGAGGTTTCATTGTCCTCCTTGAAAGAAACAAGTCAGGCCTGTCTTTGGAGAAATGTTTAGATACCTGCTTTTTAGTTTACTTTTTTTTTTTTAAAGAAAGTAGGTAAAAGGTTGTAGGGTATCTGAAGATTGTTGCACTGTATTCCACAGCAGCCTATATTTGTGTTTTTTCCACATATTCACTGGGCCCAAAGCTGTTTAAGAGTGTTTGAATTGGTAATGCTATTTTATTTAACTGGTCCAACCTCATGTCCACAATGGAAAGTTTGCCAGAGTCAAGCTGGACTCTGTCCAATTCCAGTTTTAAAGGTGTATTTCAGGTGTGAGCTTTGTGATTCAGGGACTCCCCCCTGCCCTGTCTGGTTTTCCTTAACTCACTGAAGTCAACTTGGTGCATTCATCTTGAGAGGATTTAAATGCAGGACTTCAGCTGGTGATCATTCAGCTCTTGGGTTTGGATCTGTGGGTGTGAGCATTGTTCTGTCAGCTTTTTGTACTTGTTAGGTGGAAGGTCCAGCAGCAGTGCAGGCAGGCAGCAGTGACCAGCTGGGAGTGGAGCTGCTCCCAGAGCTGACAGTTCTCCTGTCTGCAGTGGTTTGTGAGCCTCGTGCTTCAGAATTCTGAGAGATTATAAATCAATCAGGTTAGTTCAGGAAATAAGACTGTGAACAAGGTGCATGTTTATCTCCTGATGCTTATCTGTTCAACCTGAAACACAAAAGTTGTTTCATTAATTAGGAAAAACATAGTGACAGATTTACATGATGATTCCTTCGTTTCCTCTGAGATTTTACAGCAGGGTTATTCATGTCTTCTGATTATGTCTGGCAGGGTGTTTCAGTAGGGCTCACTGGTTTTTATTATTTACCAACCTTTCCACCCATTCTTTCTCCTTCATCTTCTTGTTTTCTGTCTTGTTTCTTACCTTTTTATCTTTTCCATGACCCCGGGGATTTAGGTGGAGGGCCAGGTCGTGGCCTTGTTGGTGCAGAACTTAGAGCGCCTGGATGAAAGTGTGAAAGAGGAGGCTGATGGTGTCCACAACACCCTGGGTAAGTGGCTGCTGCACAGCCCCTCGCTTCTCTCTGTGGTTTGTACCAAAGGGGGTGAGTTATCCTTCTCCTTCCTTCTCCCCCTCCTCTTTTCCTCTTGGACGGCCAGCACTGCAGTACAGGATCTGGTGCAGCTTTTATTCAAGCACAGCTTGGAATCACTCGTCCTTGGAGCCAGAGTTTGTCATTTGTCCCATGGCTGCATGAAAGGCGCCTCTTCCCAAACCAGCTGTGTTGGGAGGTGCAGATACATGGATCACTGCACCAGAGGCAATCACAGAATGGTTTAGGTTGGTAAAGCTCTCTAAGATCACTGAGTCCATTCTTAACCCAGCACTGCCAAGGCCACCACTAAACCATGTCCCGAAGTGCCACTTCTACACAGCTTTTAAAAACCTCCAGGAAAGTGCTCCTCTGCTCATGTATTTACTATGTACATATCTGTGAGCTATACTTTGTTTCTGTCTTAACAATATATTTAACTTTCAGGTAGTAAAACATTTGCAGTTCATGGAAGGACATAATTGCCTCTCTGCTCCTTGATCTTTGCACAGCACAGAACCATTGCAGGGTGTTCCCATTGCTGGCAGTCAGACCATCATCCACTCCTTGCAGTCCTTCCTGACTCTAATCTCCCAGGACCGTAAGAAGGAGAGAGACTGGAAACATGAGGTTTGGTATTTTTGCTGGGGAAAAACCATCTGTTTTCTGTGTCTTTCTTCTCAGGAATCGTGGAGAACATGGCAGAGTTCCGGCCAGAGATGTGCACGGAGGCTGCACAGCAGGGCCTCATGCAGTGGCTGCTCAAGAGGCTGAAGGTGAACTGGTTTCCCACTTTCCTTCTACAGACCAGTTAGCACAAAAATTAGCTTAAGAAAAGCGAATTTTGCTTGTGTGTGTTGTAAAAGCTCAGTTAAGGACAAAAAGTTACAATTCAGGATCTGTGTCCTCAGCAGTTTTAGTTTAAAGAGATACACCTTGGTCTTGTCTTTATCAATGTCTTGTAGTAGAAATTGTCTCTTTTATCTTTTCATATGATTCATGTATGTTGGATTTCCATGTGTGAGATCTGTAGGACTATAAAAGCTAACCAGTGAGAGGGGACACTAATATTAACCATTTAATGGCCTTTGCTTCCCATGTTTCTAACACTTTTAAAAATGATGTCTATGTTTAAATGCTGCTGGGGGCAGCTTTTGCTTTGAGCTCAACTAATTGCCTTTTAAATTAAAAGCTGCTTTTCATACTCTGCATCTTAACTCTGTCTTCTGTGAAAAGATGCCTAAACATTCATCAGAAAATGCTGTAGAAAAGGAATAGATAGTTCAGCTGTCTCACAGAAATAGTAAAGGAAATGTAGCAAAGTAATTCTGGCTGTTCTCTAACCTGTCAGTAAGGCATTAACACTTCCATGCTTAAATGTCTGCATGATTAGAAAGCCTCTGAATTCCAGAAATTCTCCATCAGCTGTGTAAGTGCAGGTACCCCTCTGTGCACTTCACATCCTTGTTAGCAGAAGTAATCTGTAATTTCTCACTCCAGGTAGTAACATAATTATGTCCTTTGCTTAAAAAGAAAAAGTGAAGTTAATTTTAGTCTTGGCAGGTAGGTACTGCTGCCTGCCTTGGAATTGCTGTGGCAGCTGAAATTCTGAGAAACTTGGGAAAGCAAAACAATCCCAACTAGGATTCCCCTGCTTGGTTCCACAGAACATGAATGCTCAATGGCAATCCAGGCTTGTGCAGGGTGTGTCTGTTGTGTTCCCTGGCTGTGTTATCTCTGGGTTTGGGATGTGGGATCAGGCAGGGCTTTCTCTTACCTGCACAGGGTTGTGGGGAACTGATGAACCCCTCTCCAGGTGCTTTGGCTCTTGGCAGCGCTTGGTCTTGAATCTCTTGCCCTGACAGATGTTTTTGGGATTAACCCAGGATCTCCACAGCTGGGTAGAACTGCTGTAGAATGTCTGTGGGATAAGTTTTAAGAACAGGGTTCTGTCTGGGCAGTGATGAGTACATCTGGCACAGAGCATGAATTTCTGTTTCCTGACAACATTTCTGGTCTCATAGTTGTATTGTGACTCTCAGAACTGCCTCAGAAAGCTCAGGTGGAGAGCTCATAGCTCTCTTCTGCAAACACAAGCAGGGTTTGGTGATGTGTGCAGTCTTGGGAGATCAGAATGTTTCCCAGGATTTGCAGGGCAGCAGTTGTTCACCCCATGGCAGAAGCTGGCAGGGCTGTACAGCACTGAGCACCTTCCCTTCTCCTCCATGGTCTACCTGGGGGTGTCCCCTGGCTGCTGTAAATGCCATCCTCTGCAGAGTGGTTGGGGATCGTTTGGAATGAAAAGCTCTATTTAAAGTCAATTCTTGGTGGCATTTGGGGTTTTCCTGCTTCCATGTTTCCATGTGTTGCATGGTGCTTGCACACCGTGCTCTGTTCCATGGCAGCAGGGTGGGATGATTGGCCCAGCAGCCCTGCACAGGCAGGATTGTCCATCATGCTGCAGGGAGTTGCGTTTTTGGGGGAAAAAAACGGGTGACAAATGCTGTGTTTTAAGCCTAGGACTTCTGCTTTTTCCCTTCTTGAACAGTGGAGTATAAATAGCTGGTAACTGATGATTTTTAAACTTGTTTTATTTTATGAATCCCTCAGTAAACCAGGTTGCGTTGTTATCTGACTGGTTAATGTTCAGTCTGTTTCTGTAGATGAAGCAGCTTTGGCAGCATGCAAAAACATTGGATCCAGTTCAGAATCCACTCTAGGGATTTTTTTTTTGGGTTCAAATTCAGCATTTTGGTTTCATTATGACTTCTTTAGCATATTTGAGGATGGAGGGAATATCTGAAATGGAAGTTATGTGATTGTGCAGGCAAAACCCATCTCATGTTCTTCTGACTATGACCCTCTGATCCTCATATGAAATTCTGGCAGTTACTGTTTAATGTTACTGTGATGTATGTTCTGAAATTCTGGTTTTGCTGACAGGCACAGACTTCCAGAACAGGGGTAAGTGCCATGCACCCATGTAACATTGTGGAAAATACATCACAGGAAAGAGATTCTGTGTGGTAAACAACTGGAGACTGTTTTAGGGGTTTTGAGCCAACTTGGCCAAACCTACAGATGTAGGGCTGTGTGAAGGATCACAGTGGAGCTTCTACATGTGTGCATGAGCCCACACACACCTCCCATCACCCCTGAATCAGAATTGTTACTGTTCTGTCAGTGAGGAAAACTGCGAAATTACTGCAGTTGTGTTTTATTTCAAGTGCTGCTCATACATTTGGTGATTTGGTTAATGTGTTCTTCAAATCAGTGAGACTGCTGAGGGCCGTGCCCTGATGGGTCTCCTGTTCCTTCCCCCACAGGCTAAGATGCCTTTTGATGCCAACAAGCTGTACTGCAGCGAGGTGCTGGCGATTCTGCTCCAGAATAACGATGGTGAGCCATGCCTGCCATATCTCTGTCAGTGAGGGCAGAATCCAGCCTTCTCTCAGATCACAGCAGCCCTTTTCTGCCTCCAGCTCCCCTTTGCTCACTTTGCTCTCCCCCATGTGCTCCTTCGCCTCCACCCTCTCTTTCTCTGCAGCTTTTGTGCTCTGTCAAGCTGTATTGATTTTGTTTGCTGATGTATCAGTGTTAGATGGCTGTAAAATCTGACAGTTAGCTTCATTTTTCTCTCTCTTTTCCCCCTTCCCCCCACCTCCGTCTAGACAACAGAGAATTGCTTGGGGAGCTGGATGGGATCGATGTGCTGCTTCAGCAGTTATCTGTGAGTAATTCCCACACGCCTTCTCTTCCATCGGGAGACTGCCAGGCTGGGTGGGAGGAGTGGAAAATATCTGGGGTGCAGGTGCTGTCCGAGCAGTGCTTTATATTTGGTGAGGCATAGTCCCCAAATACCTTCCATGGGGTGTGCCATCCATGGTCAGTGAGATTAATCCCTTCTGTAAAGATGTTAATGCTGAGGTACTCTCAAGTTAAGTTATTTCGTTATAATTTCATGGCAAGTTGGAGGTAGGCAAGGTTGGAATCAGTCCATCTTCAGCATGCTCCACTCCAAGCACAGTGCTTGAGCTGGCTGAAGGTAATGTGTTCATAGCTCACCTGTATTTCTTCAGGTCGTGCTGCCTGCAGCACCCTCATGTATGAATTGTGTAGGAATTCTCTGGTAATCAGCTTATCCAGATACTTGAGTGTGAGTTTGCCCTTCCCCTTGGAGGCCTGTGTATTATCCTTTAAATCTTGCACCAGGCTGCTGCACATTTGTGGGTGAGGCAGAGCCAGGGCAGCAAAGGGCAGCAGCTACAGAGAGGATGCAGCAGTGACCTGTGTGATCACTGCCTGACACCTGTCAGCTGCTGGAGCTTTTGGTGCAGACTCTTCACGTGTGTTCTGCAACAGCACAGCCCAACATTTGGGGGTAATGTTGCTTTCTTTGCCATTCAGGTGTTTAAAAGGCACAATCCGAGTACAGCAGAGGAGCAGGAAATGATGGAGAACCTGTTTGACTCCCTTTGTTCCTGCCTAATGCTCAGCTCCAATCGTGATCGCTTCCTGAAGGGTGAGGGTCTGCAGCTGATGAACCTGATGCTCAGGTACCTCATTAGCACTCTGATTTCCTTCCTTAACATTGTGATTTTGATGTGCTAGCACATGTTCTGGCTAAGTATTTGTGGTTTTATTTTAAAATTTCTGTGTTAGGATATTTGTCTGTCTTCCCTTGATTTTTTTCCAGCAGGTAAGTAATTTGGACCTTCTCAGACATGGAATCTCCACTTTTTGTCTTCAACTTCGTTCCTAAGAACTGGGGTTGCCACAGTGGCTGCTGGAAAGTGACAGTGCAGATCTTTCATCTAGAGAGAATGCTGTAGGTCAGACCACTAACTCTCTAAGGATTTAAATGACCTTTATGAGGGCAGGAGAGGACCTTTGGATGTCTCCAGGGAAAACATTTTTCTTTCTCTTCTCCAGTTCAGGCTCCACTGTGTTGTGTAGCCTCTGAGCTGCTGAATTTTTCTGGATGCTGCTACAAAAATTACTTTTGTGAATGGGGCATAAGTTTGCATTTCTTGTGCTGTGCTTTGTCACACCCTGAACCTCTGGGGCTTCTCTGCTCTCTCTTCACTTTTCCTTGCTGGCCTGGCACCGAGTTGTGTCTGCTGGGCTGTCTGGCTCCCCAGAGCTGCGGGAGGGCACAGCGGGCTCTGTCTGGCTGTCCCCAGAGTGCCAGGCTGTGTGCTGGCGGGTTAGCAAACACCAGCCAGGAATGCTGAGCTCCTGCAGCTCAGGGCTGGGGAATGTGCAGCAGCAGGGAACTGAATAAATAACCCAACATGGATTATTCAAATAGGAACACTGGGTTTTCTTAAGGCTAATTAAGGAAAAGCTCTAAAACTAAGAACGGGAGGGAGGCCTGCCTCTGCCTGGAGTCCTAAGCTGCTAAACCAGCCTTGCAGAACTAATTAGTTGGAGTTCTTGTGCCATGTGGGTGGGACTCAGTGTTTGGATTTTTAAGAGCTTTTTACCCATTTTTTGACTCTACTGTTTACCACTCTCTGCACCAGGATCACAGCTGGAAAATTATGACAAGAGGAAAATTTCTCCTTGGCTGCATTTTGCCCCCCACAGTAGTTGCAAAAGGCTTGGGAGGAACAGAGTGTGATGGATCTGTCAGCAGCAACTCTGCTTGATGGACAGAGTTTCCAAGGCCTCAATCTGTGGATTCTACAGTTTGAGTGGGATTGGTAAAGTGACTGTGGAAAAAAACCCAACAATTCATAGAATTTGTTCTATAAGCTTCTGTCACTACTGTCCACAGGCATGTACTATACTGACAGCTGATTATTTTATATTTTTTTAACTCTTCTCATCTAGTTCTAGTGCTTAGAAGCTCTCACAGATGCTCAGTTTTTCTTGGACAGAGTGACTTAGGTGGCTGCAATCTGTTGTTGTAAATAGGGAGTGAATGGAGATAGTTGTGATTTGGAGCTGCACATCTGTATCTTCTTGATACCTTCATGATAAACAGCAGAGAACAGACATGCCATTCAGTTGTGATTGACCACATTGCCCACAAACAAGGCAGAGTATTTTTCTCTCCTGTTGGTGTACTCTGAAGGCTGGGGGCAGAGATCTGTTATTTTTTGGTTTTACTTTGGAGGTGGTTAATCACTGTACCACAGCCTGTGCAGATGAAAGGACAAATAGGCAAAGTTGAAAGTGTATTGACATGATGTGAGATAGATAAGCTGTGTGAGAATAAAGGTATCAGGCTTGAATCTCCATTACTGTCGTAGGGAACACAGCATTCTGTGTCTGGTGCTGCCTGATCCATCCAGCCAAGTCATTCCATTATTGATGGTTGTGCACAGAGACCTGTGGAGAGCTGCAGCAGCTTTCGATGAGTATTTAATATGCTCGTGATATTCCTACAGATAGTCATGAGAACAGGATGGTGTCTGTTGTGCTGAGCCTTAAAACGTGTGGCCAAGAGCAAAAGGTGATGTTGTACCATGTGAACTTCTCTGGTTTCTGAGGAGTCACTGGTAATGCCTGAAAATGAGCTTGATGGGGCTGATGTGCCTTATGTGCATGTCTATGGCCAGGACTGGGTCCTGGACTTGTGCTGTGATCTGGGACTTGCAGTTGGCCCTGAAGGAATTGGAGCTTTACCAAGCAGATACGTGGGAGGTGAGCAGAGAGTTTGGAAGAAGAGCAGGTTGAGAGGGATTAAGCTGGAGACAGCAGGAGTGAAGGAGGAAGTTTGGAAGCAGAATGAGAGCAGGGCTATATATAATTATTTAATTATTATATTCATATAGCATCTTTATAAAATACAAGATGGTTTATCAAGGTAGTAGCCACCAGCGGAAAGTTTAGAAGGGTCTCGTAGAATTAAACTAAATTTTATTTTTAGGTCAGGAAGTACATTTTAGTGCTCAGTCCCTCAGTCTTGCCTCAGTAACCTAACTGCAGTTTAGCCAAAAGAGAGGAAAACAGGCTTGTCCTGTCAGCTCCCTGGTGCACACTGACAGACAGCTTATTGCTTGGGCTGTAGAGCTGTTGGGTTTGAGGAGATGCAGCCGTGCTGCTCCCAGGGGATGTATCAGGGACATCCTCTGTTGCTCAGGGAAAATGACGTGTGGCTTTCCCAGCTATGAACTGAGGAGCATGTGCAGGCACAGAGACAAATACAGCCCAGGGAGCTCATGGGGACCTGCACCACTTGGGCCACACAGTGTTCTGTCCTGCAGCTGTGCTGGGACTTGTCTTGACCCTCAAGAAAAGCTTTTGTCTCCTGTACAGCAAAACAAGGTGGAAACAGACAACTCCATATGGCTCCCTGAAGCTCTTCTGTAGCTATTTCAGGGTATATTTTTTTATGATTATTAAAATCTTTTTATGTTTTCTTGTCCTGCTGTTCCTAATGACCCCTGGAAACATGAGCTGTCTCTTTACTAAATCTTCTGGTTAATTAAACGGAACCATTTTATGCACACTTTCCCAGGAAATCTAGTGTTCTGCTTTTACTGGTATATTGGAAAGTTAGAGGCTATGTTCTGCTAATGTGGAAAATCCAAATAATGTCAGCACCTCTTCTTTTTGAAATAATAGATGTACCAAGAGAGTTGTCTTAGATGGAAAGGTGTTAAAAGGAGGAAAACAATGGTCAGTGAATAAAGTTGTAATTCAGAGTTCCCATGAACACTGAGGCCCCTCCCCATTTGGTGATTCTCACGTTTGCTTGTCTGTGAATTAGTGTTCAGCTAAAAGTTCCCTCAATAAGCACAGATGAGACTAAGATAAACTGCTTGCCCTCCGGCAGAATAAATATTTCAAATAAAATCAACTCCAGACAGTCCAGGCAAGCAGCTATTGATCTCTAAAAGCCTGAACTTAAACCCAATGAATATTCCAGAGCTCAGCCCTGCACAGCCTTCCTAAATGCTGATCAATATGCAATTACTTCCCCTGAAAACATTTCTGGTGTCATCTGGCCTAAGGAGTACTTTATTTTTAGCTCTCTGTGGTAGGGATGTGGGGGTGCCAAACAACCCTTCTGCACAGCCCTTGGCTGGTAGGGGGAACTCAAGAGTTTGGCTCCACATGGTGCCCTCCCACCACGGGGTCAGAAGTGCCTGTGGCTGCACTGGGCAGGGTCACTTTCTTTCAGGCTGGGGTGTTCATGTATGGGAGTTTTAGTTTGCATGCTGTTAAGGGCTCATGAAGTTAGGTCTCTGCAGGGAAGTTGTTCTCCACAGTTCTCTGGAAGCTTTGAGGATCATTTTCAGGGCATCCCTGTGTTACTGGTGTGAGGTACCACTGCCACCATTCTGAACTGGCATTAAAGCAGAACCGCCAAGAGTCTCTGTCTGCCTCCTTCCGTTGTGTGGTTCCTGGTCATGGGGTTTCATTATAGCTCACCCAGCTATGCTCACCAAACTTACTCCTTTATTAAATTAAACTATTGTTAGATCTAAATCCTGATCTTTTTGGTGTGATAGTATTTGCCTTTTGTATCCAGCCCAGCCTCCCCTTCTGTTTTGTGCCAGTGTTTGTAAAGGAATGAAGAAATATCTTCTTCAGTAGCCAAGAAATAAGAAAATAAAACCATGACAATAAAGTACATAAAATGAAATAAAAATAGAAAATAAAAAGAGATAAAAGACATTAAAAAAGAAATAACCAAGACAATATTCTCAGCCACAGTTTTGAAAAGAGTTATTGTTGATATAACGTTTTGGTTTCTAGAAGAAAAATCTTGCTCAGAGCTTGTGCTCAGACTCTTCATCTTTTCCCTGTCATGTTTCTTTCCCTTGTCTCTTTAAAGTAGGGTGCTCCAAAGCTCCTCATGTCCCTATACAATTTAGTTTGCCTCTTTCTTCTCACAGAGAGAAGAAGATTTCCCGCAGCAGTGCCCTGAAGGTGCTGGACCACGCCATGATCGGACCAGAGGGCACAGACAACTGCCACAAGTTTGTGGACATCCTTGGGCTGAGAACCATCTTCCCTCTCTTCATGAAATCACCCAAAAAGATAAAGAAAGTTGGAACAACTGAAAAAGAACATGAGGGTAGGTGTGCTTCCAGATCCTTCTTATTGCCACGGAGGAGGTGAATGGACAGCCAGTGTCTGAAAAGTACCTGCAGGGAGGAGGGAAAGGCACAGCACCCATCTTCCCAGGGCTCCTCCTGCAGCTTTCAGGTCTGGGTGTCCAGCCTGCTGCTCCCTGTCACAGCTGGCTGTTGAGGGCACACTTGTCCTGCTTGTTTTGGTATCAGTAGCTCCTGGCGATCCCATTTCGTGTGCTGTTAATAAGTTATTTTACTCCTGTAGAGTCTGTTGTTTGAAGCTCTTACTCTGATGCAAAACTCTTTTGAAAAGAGTAATGAGGCAACTACAAATGTCACCTCAAAAGCAGTGTTTTCATGGCTCTGAGCACTGAAGTGTGACTGGATGAACATCAGGCATTGCAGAAATAAACTGCATTGCTTTTGAAGTTGGTTTTTTTTTTTTCCTTTTTATATTTTTTAACTCTCTGCCCTGGAAAACTCTGCTTTAACAGAGATCTGCTGTGGAATAAAACTGCGATTACTGTGGGACCTTATGCTGAGCTGAGTGGTCAGTCCCTCCTGCTCCTGGCAACATTGCCTTTCCCATTTTGTTGGCCATTGACTGTCTTGGAAGAAACTTTAAATACTGCCAGTGATGCTTAAGGTTTTGTGCCAGTTGATTGCTCAGCTCAGTCCTACAGAGGGTGAATATTGTCAAAAGCTGAAAAGGTATGAGTGGGTCTCAGACACGCCTAGGATCCATCCTGAGCTCTTGCAGCAAACCAAGGGAAAGTGGAAGGGAACAGCAACAGCATGGGAGCTCTAAACCCAAATCCCCTGCTGTGGGACTGTCCTGGCAGCTCAGGTGGCACTCAGGTGTTCTCCCAAGCCCAGGAGGGAGGTGCTGTCCCTGCAGAGCTCTCTGGGTGCTGGCTGAGGCACCAGCTGGGACTGAGCAGCTCCTTTCTCTGGCAGAGCTGCTGAGCTGGAGACAACTCCTTGTCCTCCCTCCTGAGGACAAGGAATGGGCAGTGGCATGGGCTGGGCATATGTGTGGCAGTGGCTGCTTTCCTGGCACAGGTGGAGAGCAGGGGCTCATCTGTCACCCATCCCCAGAGCAACTCACACACCAGCTGACAGTTCTGGTCACTTTATCTGCCTTGTGTTGTCTTGGGTAGATAATGGTGAGGGGGAAATGCTGTGGTGTGGTCTGGGGTTTATGTAATGGACTTGCAGAGATAGGTTTGGTTTCTGTAGGTTATGTAATAAAATTGCAGGTTTATGTAATAAAATACGCAGTTGTGCTTCGATGGATTTAGGGGATGTTTTGAAATTTTCATTTGCAGTGTGGAAGTGAGGTTTGTTTAATTCTTCTTACTGAGAGAAAGCTTCAGCGGGAATAGGAGGTTCTGGGTAGAGATCTGAGTCTGTGGCTCATGGCATTGACTTAATTTTTCAGTTTTGGAAAGTGAGCTAATCTCTTCCTCATCTGCTTCTTCTGGAGACTGCAGTTGATACCTGTGTGCAGTCCTGGCTGCTGTGAGGATTAATCTGGAAAGCCCTGACAGGGTCAATTCCTGACTATTTCTGTGATAGCGTGAAAAACCAATCTGCCCTCGGGAAAATGGAGTGATCCATGCAAACAGGCTTTGTATCACACCTCCATCTCATTAACATGCAGAAGAAATGGAGAACATTAAGATGAGTCCAGAAATCAGTTCTATTAAAATAAACTCTCCCTAAAAGGCTGTGGTAGTAAGTCCAATTTTCTTTGTTTTGCATCACTGGGCAGGTGAGTTACTGAATTTCTAACAACAGGAGGTAATAGAGATGTTCAACAGGGTTCCCTGGGGCCTGTCACACCGTTGTCCTGACACAGTGTAAGCAGCACAGTGTGTGCTTTTACTCTGCTGAGTGTTGCCCCAACCATGCAGTAGTTGCTCCTGGGGGGAACATGGCACAGGCTCCTGGGTGCTTCTGGCTCTAAGGGAGATGGTGCAGGTGTGGCATGATGGAACTGGTTCCCTCTGTGCTGTTCTGGTCCCAGGAACATGCTGCTTATTGCTGATCTCTTTGTTTATTGATCAAAAAGAACGCTCATGTTCAGTCTGCTCTTGTCATCTTTTCTCCTAAAAACTTCATCCTGTGTTCAATCTGTTTTAAAAAAATTAATTAGAACAATCTTCTATTAGGAGAGCTTTCATGTGTATGCCAAATGGAGGAAGAGATTCCTTTAAAGGATTCTCTGGAATGGCTTTGCAGCAGTGGCATCAGTATTTATTTAAAGCAGCTCTGAGGAGCTGGGCTGTGCTCTCCTTCTCTGTGTTGCTGCTGGGGTGCTGCTGTCGGGCTGGGCACCCCAGGCTGTGCTGTAAAACAGGAACTCCTCAGTGGGCTCTGAAACCTGGGGCCTAATTACAGCTGCCTAAAAACTGGCCTTGCTAAAATGCCCCAGCACTGGGTGAGGCACCAAATAGCTCTGCCTGTCCCTCTGTCCCTTTGTCTGCAGTGGCTGAAGTGCCACCAGGCTGGGGATCCTGGCACCCACTCTGGCTCCAGGTGCCTCACCTCTCCCAGGACACCCAGTGCTCCATCTCTAGAGCACCAAATCTTTTGAATGTATCTGATGGTTGTAGGAAAATATCCCCTTGTCTTTATTTTATAGCAGTGGTGCTATTTACATAAGAGATAGTCTATAAAACCATGTTTGTTTTATTGTCTCTAAGGCAGTGTTCTGAATGTGACAAAATAATAAATACCTTGGTGAAAAAAAATCTCAATGTGACTTGCTGAGCTTTTATTTATTGCATAAATTTATAATCCAAATTAAATTTGATAAAAGTAACTTCTCTGTAATGTATTTCTTCCTTTCTAAATGCTAGCATAAAGGTGTCAGTGCTGGTTAGCTACATTTTAAACACTGTCAGTGTTTAAAAATTATTTTACTCTAGGGAGCCTGTGAACAATTTAAATCCAAACTGCACGTATTTATGCTTTATGTACACTATGTAATTAGGAAAAAAGAAAGGGAAAATTTCTTAACCATCTTTATGGATGATCTGAGCCTGAAGATTGGGCCTGTGGTGTCTAACTGAGTGTGCATTATCTACACTTGAATTTTGCCTGTGTTTGTACAGATCATTATATTAGGATATTAGGTTTGGGAGAAAAAACTCGTTGGAAGCAATTTCCCTTTTTCTGAGGCAGTGAAGCAACTCTAACCAGAAATATTTTGCAGCTGAAGACAGAAATGGCTCAGAGTTTTCCTGTGTCTGTGAGGTTGCAATACTCATGTGAGTGCCCAGCTGGGTTGGACAGGCAGAAAGAACCAGCCTGGCTGTGCAGGAGGTGCCGTGTTGTGGTTGTGTGTTGGGAGCTGGGTAAACAGTGGTGTGCCTTTAGTGTCTGTGACTGCAGGGAATGGACAGGAATCTGGCTCTGGGGGGTCCTTGGCATAAATAGAGGGTAAGATTTTAAATAACACTTCTGTGTTGTGACTTTTGAACTGTGGGGTGTACTGTACTGAGTCTGCATTCCCAAAACCTTCCTGTTGCAGAGTTGAGGGTCAGGGTGTTGTCCCTGTCCATGAGGGTGCAGTGGCTCTCAGCACAGTCGAGTCACAGCGTTGGATGCTGGCTTGAAATTCTTGAACAGTCTCAGTGAGCTAAAAATGGAGAAAACACAAATTCCTCCTGAATTAGAGAGTCTGTAGTGAAGCAATCATAGCTGGCTCGACAGGCTGTATATCCTCCTGCTCTTTCTCAGGATGGTTATTTGCAGCCGAGTTTTGCTCACTTGGAGAGTGTAATGAACTATAAAAGGATGTTTGTCCAATTCATCTTCATTTAAATGCCTTCTCTTGTCTTAGATGTCAGTTTTACTTAGGAATGCTTAATTTGATAACCTGAGAATTAGTTCAGCCAATTTCCAAAGGAGAATTCCTGTCGCTGGGGTGTTTTGCTTGTTTGCCCTCTATCAATAACGAAGCCTCTTTCGGAGATCCTCAGCTATACCCTCCCTTTAGAAACAACAAAACCTATTTCTTAGTAAATACACTTTTACTCCTTTGTGACATGCACTAAAGGCAGCAGAGCCCTTGGCATGAATGTCTGCTGCAGAACCAGGTTCCCTGGGCATGGGGAAATGAAACATGGCCTGATAAGGAGCTATCGTTATTAACTGAGCACCCTCTGCCAGCCAGCAGAAAGTGTTTTTCTTTCGGTGGTCTTGAGGAGTGAGCACCCGGGGAAGGCATCAGTCTGTTTTAACAGAACTTTATTATGCCAATTTGTTATTTCACCATCACCATCCGACAGGAACCTGTGATTTGAGTGAGCCATGATGCTGAGAACAGAGTTAAATTTATCTCAATTAAAGTGAGCGTGCTCTGTTGCAAGAACATCAGAAAAATAAACTTTCTCAGTCAATAGATAGAATTTTGTTTTACGTTCAGCTTGATGGCTGGATCCAGCTCACTAGGGCTGTTGCATGTGGATCTTTTCCAATCCTCCCAGGCCCCCCTTCACCCATCCATAAAATTGTTGTTTCTTGTTTGTCTCAGTGTTTTAAGATAAGATTTTTCTTGGCAAAATGCAGTGATACTTGAGTGGGTTGCTTTCCTGAAATGCAGATTATTAATGCACGTGAAAACAAGTCAGGTTATCAGATGCTACACCATTGGAATAGCAGTTCCCAGTGCCACCTGTGATACTGGGGTGGGCCAGGGGCTTCATCCAGGTTTCCCAGCAGCCATGAAGCCAGAGTTGTGTGTGTAGGAGGGGTAGAAGTATCTCAAATAACTGGCTTGCTTTTTTCTAGTGTTTTCCTGCTTCTAATTAGAAACTACAATTTATCTTAAGCATTCTTTACAAGACAGAAGGCTCTTAAATGTGTTCTGCTGGGTTCACCAGCTCATCCTGCTTGGCCTCCAACGGGCTGCTGTCCCTGGCATCCAGAACTGCCCACTGTCCCCTTCCTGCAGGATGATGCTTGCCTCCTCTTCCTCACTGTTGAGCTTCCTCCCCTGCCAGGCAGATGTCCATTATAATGAGATGTAAAAAGAAAAAAAAAAAGTGGGGGGTGGGGATAATAAAGGCAGAGGAGTGTAATGTTACAGCTTGATTTGACAGGACCTCCTGCTGTTGCAGCTGCCAGTGCCAGCCATGGAATAGATTAATCTGTATTCCAACACGCCAAGCTGAAGTCAAGATCGATCTAATTAGGGTGTTTTAAACACTGCTTGCATGCTGAAGTCTGTGCCTGTCTGGAGAGGGAAAGGCTCCTGAGAGCTTGAGGTGATCCTGGGCTAAGCAGGACCCTGGTGCTGCTGCAGGAAGCACATGGGATGTGACCTCCTAGAGCCAGGGATGTGTCTGGCATGGTGCCCTGCAGGATTGGGATCGCGGGGAGCTGGCCATGGGGCAGCAGCAGTGCTACTGGCAGACGAGAGAGAAGCCTCCCATCTTCCCACATCCATGAATTGAGGGGATTTTGGGATGTTTGCACGAAAAAAGTTGTTCTTGATGCATAGTAGCTGCCAGCTGGTACCTGTTCTTTCTGTGAAGGCACCTTTGTGGTGCTGAGCATGGCTCAGTTTGCTGTTTGCTTCTCAAAGGAATCACATTTAGCCATTCTTTGAATTGGGGCTCAGCTGCAACCTCTGCCTCTGGCCTTGTCTGTGTCCTCCTTGGAAGTGATGCATTTTATGCAGGCGATGTGGACTTTGGCTGAGTCTTACATTCTTATGGAGAAACTCCCAGAATATTCCGTAGCAGGGAGGCTGCCTGTGGCTTCACCCCGGGGCAATGCACAGCTCGTGGCCTCTGTCTGCACTGAGATCAAGCCAGGCAGCTGCAGGTTCTGCATTCTGGGGACTGTGAACAGCATCAGCTACTCACCATTTCCCAAATGGGAACTTGAGCAAATATTGTGATTATGGCTTTTCAAATGTTGCACATGTGAGATGGAGATCGGGTCAGTCCATGGGAAAATGGGGAGACCCCATCCCTGGGAACCTGCACCCCAAGGTTAGCGTTTCTCCCTTCCTGTGGCTGTGCAAACACTTTAATCCACTGAATCATGGATTCAGCCTCTCATTCCATCAAGCTTTGCCCTCACTTTGGCCAGTGTCCTTGGCCATGGATGTTGGTATTTATTGGGCCAGGACTTGCATTACGGCATAACGTTGATTTTGGGGTGCATCATAAAACACACTGGTGCATTATTTTTCAGGAAGCTGATAAAAAACCAGTTTAGATAGTTCAAAAATATTTCTGTAAAATACTTCTTTGAACATTTTGACCAGGCAACTAAATATTTCCTGGATTTTCTGCAGTGATGTTGAAAGAATAACCTTGTTCTCAAAACCTCTGTGTCAGCTCCTTTAGACTTGTCAGTAGTTTTAAAGATTTTATTGATAAAATGGATAAATATCTGCATATGACCACCAAAGCAAAAATGATGGTTACAATACATTTCCTAGTAAAGGAATACTGGAAAAAAGCAATGAAGATAGATCATTGGTGAGAATACAGCTACTAAAATGCTGCATCAACACTTCCAAAAAAAGGTTGGGGAAAAAAAATAGTGTGACATACAGAATGCTGGCTTCTTCCTAAACCAGCAGAGCATATGTTGGCATATATAGGAGAAAAAAAAAAATCCTCATTTTGTTGAATTTCTTTCACCTTAAGAAAATGGAATCTTGCAAGAACTTGAAGGTTTTTACGATACTTTTAACATCAACACTTAATTTGGTGTCGCTTTTTGTGGAGTAACAGTTTCTGTGCAGTGAGAGCGCGCGCTGACACCCCCGGAGCCATCCTTCACCCCCGTTAGCCTGTCGGAATGACGGAGCAGCCGCACGCTGCGGCCACCCGATAAACCTGTTATCTGCCTGCTCCTCCTGCCGGCAGCGCTCCCAATCTCCTTGGAACATGAAAAATTGACACCACCTCAGGCAGAAATCTGTTTCGGAAAGGAAGCTCCATTTATAAGCAGCTAATGAAATGGGGGGCGTGCGCGCGCCCGTGCGGCCTCTCCTCGTGCTGCCCTTGTGCAGGATGCAGATAATGCGTGCAGCAGGGAGCACAGACACCCTGGCCAGGCGTGCCTTCACCTTCCAGGGCCCAGGCAGTGGGAGCAGGAGCTCCCAGCAAACGGAGTGGTGTCGCTCATTGTTTGTGCTGGACTGATTGATCAAGGCTGCTCGTGGCTCTGGGCTGGGCAGCGCTGGGGAAGTGCATGGTGTGACAGCAATGAGATGTTGATCCCTCTCCTCTGCACGCTGTCTTTCCCCCTCTGAAAATATCACATCTTGAGTCCCCATTGCTCTCTACCACCATGGGTGAGAAAGTGTTTATGGCCATTAATTTTCATCAGTCTTAACCAGTGAGATTACAGTGAGGACATCTTGGAGAAGCTAAGTGGTCTAAACCACCAGGTCTGTGTTTGATGCAGACCTGCAGGTGGGAAGTAGTACTGACTGGTTTGGAAAGGGGAAGAGATTCCAGCCCTTCTCCTTTGCTTTGCACCACTGTGCTTGGGCTTGAGGCAAGTGGCTCAGTCACCTCTCAGAGTGGTGGGACGTTGACACAGGTGTCTCCTGTGTGCTTGCAGCCTTGACTTTTTACTTGCCTTCTTGGTTTGTGCTGAAAAATATGGCCCCCAAGTGCAATTGAGAAGACTGTAAACATGTTTATTTGGTCGTTTCTGGTTTGTTGTGGCCCATTTATATTCATTGATGGGGTTCTCTGTAAATGAAAGTGGTTTGTTTGAGAATTTTTCCTCTAGCTCATATCACTTCAGTCTCCACAGGAGCACAGTTATTCTTTCTCCAGCTCTTTGTTTCAGTAGCTGTCCCAGCCTTGGTGACCTGAGGGTGACATTTGGGTGACAGTGCTGGCTTTGGCCAGGGCTCCTTTAGGCCCAAAATAGGAGGCAGCATGTGGTGCCTTTAGGCTGTGATGGAGGGTCCCAAAACGTGTGTGCTGCCAGGCAGGCGCACGGCCTGGGGAGGAAACCAGAGTGGAACTTGTGCTCTCTGTAAGGTGCTTTAGGTCCCTGAGGCAGAGGAGGAGGAGACCTCACTGGCTGGGCTGGCATGAGGAGCTGTCTGCTCCCTGCAGACATGGCTTGTGGCTCTCACTGCTGCTCTGTCTCCTCTCACCGTGATGGGAAGGAACCGGGGTTCTGCTTATCAACAGCTACACACTGGAGTGCTAATAGTAAATTTAATGGCATGTTACAGAGGGAAATAAGCTCCTCTTCCTGATCTCAGCATGCAATTTTCATTTTGTATTTCTAGAACATGTCTGTTCCATTCTGGCCTCCCTTCTGCGAAACCTGAGAGGGCAGCAGAGGACACGGTTACTGAATAAATTCACAGAGAATGACAGTGAGAAGGTGAGTGTTGAATGTGTGTCTCAGTCTCTGGGCTGCCAGGCTGGGAGGGTTCTTGCTCAGGGCAGGGTGCCTGGTGCACTCACTGAGTTATGGAAAGCCATCATTGTACTTGCCTGCAGAGACTTGTGCTGTCACAGGCCTTTGTTCTCTCATTCACATTGTAGCTACAAACTGCAAAGCTGGACATTTAGTGCATGGCCTCCACATCACCTGTGCTCTTGTTTTCTGGTGCTCTTGCATGTGGTAGTAGCAATTCTGTCCTGGGTTGTGTCTCTGCTGAAACCTGGCCGTAGAAGACAATATGCAGTATTGCATCGTGCTGGCTCTGAGATCAGGACAGCGTGGAAATGCACCAGTGTGTCTGGTGAAGCTCTTTTGCAGAGAGCTTAGGAGTTGCTGTGGTACACATTTAAGATTCCCCACTCCTCTCCTAGAATGTTTCACTTTAGTGGTGTTTGCTTTGGGAAATTCTTCCCAAAATATTTACATGGTGGTGGATAGATCAAAGCTTTGCAGAAAAGAAATAGCAGCTTTTGCAAACCAGGGATCCCAAGGGATTTGTAAATTCTGCCACTGGGAAAATACTAGTTCCTTACTATTCCTCATTAGTGTGTTTTAAAGGTGTTTTTCATAACCTGTTCTACCAATTGTAGATAATTACTGGATAGAATTTCAGCTGCGCCAACACAGTTCAGAGGAGAGTGGGAGAGCTGGAACAGCCAGCATAGATAGACAAGTCCACTGGGGAAACCAGAAGCCTGGAGGACCCCAGCACAGAGAGTGAGCTGGGGACACGTGTCTGTTTGCTGCCGTTTATGTGGCACTGATGGGACCGTGTTCCCAAATGGGATTTCATCCGGATGCCTGCAGCCTCAGCGTGCTCATCCAACCAGCACTTGTACCCTCCTTCTGTAACACCTTGCTTCCCAGGAGGGACAGAGCTGCCTGTTGCTTTGTGATGGCTGAAGCTGGGGGGAAAACAAAATTGCATGAAGGATTAAAGATGATTGCACTGGTCTTTTTTCTTGCTTTACATCTCTCTCTTCTGCCCTTGTAGGTTGATAGGCTGATGGAACTGTATTTTAAGTACCTGGATGCAATGCAGGCAGCTGATAAGAAGATTGATGGGGAGAAACATGTATGTATTGCTTAAGTTTTGCCAGGTCATGTCTGTAACACCTCTGCATAGCTGTGTCATCTGCACAGGACTTCTGGCTCAGCCAGTCACTGTTCTCAGGTGTGCCCTCATACCTGTGCTGTTACCTCTTAATTCCTATTGCCTCACTTTCCAAGTTCCAGGTAACCTCAGATAAAGTGGGCTGAAAATTTCTCTGCAAGTGCTTCTGGCTGTCTCTTGGAGTGAATTTTACTAGAAGTACCTAAGTCTGTGCTTCAATTTGCCTTCACTTTTACCTGGCTGCAGTCCTGCTTGGTTTGGCAGATGGAGAGCAGGTGAAATGCAGAGAGACAATTACATGATAATGTGCGAGGCCTCCTACCCTGGGCTGTAGAGTTGTGATCAGCAGTGAGAAAGTGTCTGTGTTGATGAGTTAGCTGAGGTGCAGCCAAGGGCTGTGTGCTCTCTGCACACCAGCAGTGAATGTTTGAGTGACACCAGCCTTGGTACCGCACAGCACTTTCTTGGAACTGAAGCTGGAACAGACCTTTTGAAAGGGAACGAGTGGCTGGAGTCAGGAAGCAGCTTGCAGAGATGTTAGTGAGCTTGGCCAGCTTCCCACAAGATTATCTGTATCCGTGCTGGGGAGGGTGTGGGATTGATTGGTGCTGATGGAGAGCAATGGCTGCAGCTGCCGTCCCGTGCGCTCTGCGAGCAGCCCCCCACCAGGCCCCGACAAACAGCTGCCTGCCCGCTGCCAAGGCTGCTTCTCCGGGCACTGCCAAACATTCCGAGGGCATCAGAGCGCTGCTGCTGCTCAAAGAGGCACGGGAGGGAGTGATGAATGGAGCTGCTGCTGCTGCCAGCACTCAGGCTCCATATGGACAGCGGCGGTGTCACCACTGAGCGGTGGCCTGGAGGAAAGCAGCGTTTACCCTTTCCTGCTTTCCTTCCGTGCTCTGTCCTTCCTCCTCAGAACAGGGCAAGAAATTATTTATTCTTTACGTTTTGGTGTTGGTGTGGGGGTTTTAGAACTCAAAAACCAGAATGGGTTTTTTTGGTTGAAGCCTTGTAGTGTTGGAGCTGCCTGTACAGAGCCCAAAAATTCCACATGCAGAGTGAGGGTGTATGCCCTTTTTCCAGGAACACACTGGAGCAGCCTGCAAACATTAACATCTGTAGCAAACATCTAGCACAAAGCAGGAGTGGAGGGAATTTGAGTGTGAAGAAGCTTTTGTGGAAGCTCTTCAATTAATTATATTAACCCGTTCGTGTCTACTAATGCACGAGAGAAGTAAAACTAAGGAACCTCAGATTCTCCTCCTGTATCCAGAATAAATGGACCTCAATTCTTTACCTCCTATTAGAACTAACAATAGGATTTGGCAGAAGCATCTCATGGGTGCAACATATTGGGCACAACATGTATAAAATATGATAACTGAAGTTCATTCCTAACTTGGAACAGTTTTGGAGAATTATCATTTGCTTTATTTTGTAGCATCATCAGATGGTCAGTGGGAGATCTCAGGGTCTCCTGAGACCTGAAGTGGCTCAAGTGTTTTCCCCACACAGAAGTAGGCAAAAGCCATCCTTCTGTCTGTCACATCACAGCACTGTATGGCTGTGACAGGATTTATGGGGCACTTTAATGTTCCTTGTTGTGGCACATGAATCACTGAGGTGGATCGTATGAATGCATTAGAAACTGTGCTCTGTCACTTGGGGGGCTTTTGACCTTCCCCTTGCAGTAGAGGACATAGTACCCCAAAAATCTGGTACACAGATGCTCACCCTTCTCCCTGTCCCATAGAAAAATGATACTTGGTGAGATTTTACAGGTTCAGCCTACTCTGACGAGAGTGAGATCCGAGTCTGATGGACAGAGTATCCTGGTGTAAGTCTTGCATTACAAGGAGTGAAAAGCTGATTACACAAGGAATGACTGAGTGCTTTATCTTTAGTAGTGCAGCTGGCATAAGAAGCTCCTGCTCTTGCAGTTCTCCTCTTTTTTATTTCTTTTAGCTTGACTTATTTTAGTGATCTGGTTTATAGCCCTGCTTTTCAGCCCATGGCAGTGATGGTGGGGGAATAGCTGAGGGTGGAAAGGAGGGGAGGAATTTCTGAAGCCAGGTGTTTTGAGGAGAAACAGTTGTAATAATCTGTACCCTGATCTAGACTGTGAAACAGGATGAGGTCACCGAGCCCCTTCTCAGTGTTACCCCCTTGTTTGCTTCAGTGGAATCTGTTCAGAAGGGTTCAGAGGTGATAACTTGGTGATTATCCTAATTGCCATGTGAAACCCAGGAGCAAAGTCCACGAGAGCGTTGTCTCCAACACCTGATGCCTGTCTTAGCACTTTCCTCAGAGTTTTTAGTTAATGAAAATATCTTCTCCTCTCAATTTCTTTAATTATTTCTGTAGGAAACGGTGCAACATCCTGTGGCCTTTACCTCTCTCTAAAATGAGGTATAATTATGGGTGGCAGCAATAGCCTTGATGATCTCTAAAGATGGTAGGAAATGACAAGAGATAGTTTAATATTTTTATAGTTCCGCAGAAAATTATGCTCATCAGGTTTATTCAATAAAATATTCTCACCAGACACTTTGTGCTATAATGACTTACAAATTACATGCTAATTGTGCTACAGTTCAGCCACTCCATTCCTTGAAAGGAAGAGGTGGAACTCCTAGGATGAGCGTGGTATCCACAGGTGGGGATAACAGGTGGGGATTTGTGTCAGCCCATCCTTTCAGTTTGATGTGGAAAAACCGAATTGCCTGGAGCTGTGCCGAGGGCAGGGCGTGATGGCTGTGAGTGTGGCTCTTAGCCTGTGGTCTTAAGGCCCCTCCTGAGCATATCTTGCATCCCTCAGCTCTCCCCAATGCTACAGACAGAAAGTAGTAAGGGGAGAGACTCCATCCTTAGAGTGAGAGACACGTGGTGGTTGTTTTGGTGCACAGCTAATTGTAACGTGCTCATTTCTGTCCACCTGAATTGGCCTCGCTGTTCCATGTGGTGAGGATGTAAAACCAGGATCCTGGAGGTGTTCTTTGTTCTTGATCAGTACCCATTCCTTTTGCTCTGCCCAGCTGTGCAGTGCGTGCTGGAAGGTGAGTGATAGACGAGGAGGGAGGAGGATGCAGAAATCTCCTCCAGTGCCTGGGTGGAGCAGTGTGATCTTTGGTACAGCACTGGCACATCCATCGCATCTTTAGGCTTGGACCTTGACACCTCAAGGCCTGTCAGTCCTGCCTCATTAGTGTGAGAGAAGCTCATTTTAGCTTCACAGAAGCCCATCTTATTGCTGTCTTCTCCCATCAGCAAGGGGCATCTCAGTACATATTGCTGGCAGATTAGAAATGGCACCTGAGCGCTCATTTGGAGGTTAGCGACTGACAGCTTTGAAAGAGAGACCGAGTGGGAAGGGGGCTGCTTGGTACTGTACTGGAGGCAGATTAGCACTGAAAGGGTGGCTGTGGTTTTAAGAAAAAAAAAAAAGACTGTGAAAAGGCACCTTAAAACTGTACTTGTCTTCTAATTCATATCTGCTTAATTTACTGGCACAAAATAATCTCCTCTGCCGAGAGGGGCTGTTAGAGCTGCCGTGTAATCAAGACCGCGGCTGCCTGGATCCAGCTCCTGTGATCACCGGGCTCGGATCAGAATACAGAGCAGACCTGGCCTTTGTTTCTTGCTCTGGAGATTCAGAGTCCTGGCCTGTGGATGTTTTTCTGCTCAGGAATTTAACACTGTTGAGCAGAGCAGCCAATGAGCCTGTGTGCAGTGCAGGGTGTGAGTGGTGGTTCAGGAGCGAGCGTGTTGTCTTTCTTGAATCTTTTTTTCAATAGTTCAGTCAGTATTCAGCTCTCTCACTAGCCAGACTCATCATTGTTTAGCTTTAGAGACCAGATTTGAGCCATTTGGCATGGATGTAGGGTGAGGGAAGTCACTGCCTGCACAAAATTGGATTTTTCTATTTACTGGCAAGAGCTCACATGCAGGCTTTGCCCAGTCATGCCTGTGTGCATGATTTTGAGAACCTGGAGTAAACGACAGTCATGCATGTGTTGGAGTCTTCAGGATCTGTTGCTAAAGCATCACATCTGAGTGTAGCCAAAGCAGTTGATTTCACAGCACAATTAAGAAGGCAGTGGCTTTTAGACTTGTTCTTTTACTGGCAGACTGGATTTCTAGAAGGAAAGGAGAACTATTTCACTACCTGAGCTTTCCTCTCCCTTTCGGGAGGAAGTGAGAATCAGCTGTCTAAGTCACTCCATCACATTTCTGTCCAAGGAGCATCCATTTCCCCCCTCCAGGGCGAGGTGCACAGGGCTCATTTTCCTTTTCATGCCTAAAACTCTCAACTCGCCCTTAGATGCGAGGGCTTGGCTTGACAGAACAGCCCAATCTGGCAGCCTCAGTCAGCTTTGGTGGCAATGACCTTGTGTGTGTGCGTGTGCCTGGAGCACGAGCGCCCGAGGAGGCGCGTCCTGCGGAGCGTTGCGGGCGCGGAGCGCTCGCAGGTGATGGCTCTAATGAGGAAATATCGCTCCGCCGGCGCGCCCGCCCGCCAGACGGCTGCGGAATAAATCACAGAGCGCAGCGGGGCTGACGAGCTGCTTCCTTTGTTTGAGAACGAAACCAGAAGACAAACCCCAAAATGCAGGAGGTGACGCAGTTGTTTGGGCCTGTCAGCCCCCGTGAGGATGGAGCCAGGCACGTCCCGGGGCCAGCTCGGAGGAGGCCGCTCTGAGCTCACGGCCAGGCGGCTCTCGCCAGTGTTTTGAAGAAGGTGGGCTCTCTGGACGTGAGGGATGGAATGGAATGGAGAAATGGAATGGCCTCTTGCATTCTTCCTCTGGCCTCCCTCTGGGGAGGTCTCTCTGGTGAAACTCATGTAAACATAGGAAGGATGGTGGGTCATCATTCCTGTGGGAGTCAGCACTCTTTGGCTAAAAAACCCTGCCCTGGGTCTGCCCTGGCAGCACCCCTTACAAACACAGCTGGAAGAGCCTGGCTGGGCATGGAAAAGCTGTCCTTGTGCAGGATTTTCAGGTGTGTTTTCTCATCTATCAGTCAATCATGAAGCTGGAAGCTCGATAGGTCTTTGAGTGTGCTGAAGTCATGTTCTGCACTGCCGAACAGCACCCTCAGATGGCCAGTAAAAGAGCAGGTTTTGTTCCATTCTCACAAAGAACTTGTAAATCACGGATACATGGGTCTGTTCCACAGTCACACACTCTCACCCCTCAATGTAGAAATGTGATTTGTGTGTTTAAATTAAAATTTTAACTTGCAGATGGACACTTTTCATGACCAGCAAAGGCAAAACTTCTTCAAAACTGAATGAAATGTTTTGTGAATTTAAATGAATTATTAAAAATACTTCTTCAGCGAGAAATATATAGCTGATAACATTTGGGGGAACAAAACAATTCTTAAGAAACCACAAACTCCACCAACATGCTGTGAGAGAATCCTCACACTTTTCCTTTGTGTGGCTTCATAGGACATGGTGCGTCGAGGAGAGATCATAGACGATGACATGGAAGATGAATTCTATCTCCGTCGTCTGGATGCTGGGCTCTTTGTGCTGCAACTCATCTGTTACATCATGGCAGAGATCTGCAATGCCAATGTTCCCCAGGTAAAGCTGTGTACAAGGCTGGCAGATCATCTCTGTTTCCATTCGTGGTGCAGGCAAGGCTCTAAATCCTTGCAAATGCTGCTTTGTTGAGTATTGTGTCTCTAATTCCCTTTTTTGGGAGAAAACCTCCTGTTTATTGCGCTTGTGTCCATACAGCTCCATCAAGTTGCAGCAGATAGGAGGGCATTGGTGGGGACAGAAGCTGATTGTTGTCACTAAATTCATATAATCTGTATGGGTGAGGTCAGGGTTTGAAATGGAAAGGCCCTGTTGATGCCACTGCTGAGGGAGCAGTGGAAAGGGACCTGCTCTTGGGAGGTCTCACAAAAGCACAGCTACAGCTGTTCTTGATCTGTGCAAAATGCTGCATCTCTGCTTCCTCTGTGGATACGTTGGGGTTTGTGAATGCATTATGTGGCTTCTTATTTCTGTGCCATGTGCCTTCCTGGGTGTTCCTGAGCAGATGCTGAGGGCTGCCAAGACTGAGTTGGTTTTTGTGGTCCTCAGGTCTCTGCTTATCCCTCAAAGTGGGAAAAAGTGGGGCTGTGCATGGACTTGTGTTGCGCTGAAGATCTCTTTCTTCTCTTTCCTACTCCCCATCAGATTCGTCAGAGAGTCCACCAGATCCTGAACATGAGAGGCAGCTCCATTAAAATTGTTCGACACATCCTGAAGGGTGAGTAGAGATATCTCTGTGCGAGTGTCTCATCGCTACCAGGGACAGCTTGGTCATCGCTTTGCAGGATGAGCCTTCACATGTAATTCTCCTTGGCTTCCTGAGCATCTCCAGGCAGCAGCTGAGCAGTGTTCTGAGATCCTGGCAGGGCTGGAATCACCCTGATTAGTGGCGTGCTTTGCTTTGCCTCCGAGTTAGGACACTTGCTGCAGCTGCTGTCAGAGAACAGCACATCACTCCATGCTTCCATCAGCTCCAGCCTGGCTGGAATTCACTGCTGACATTAACGTGAGAGTAAATATTTAAGGGAAGTGTACACGCCTGCTAGAGGGAAGAATAGTGGAGTCTCATCTTTCATTAACATGGCCCTGCACTTTACCATCTGCACCATATTAGTACCCGTGGTGTATTTGTCTTGTTCTTAGTGTCAGTTTAATATGGATTATAGCATTAAAGTATCCTCCATAGCTTTAAAATGTAGCTGTTGTGATTTGCAATCCCAGTTTTAAAGTACTGCTTGTTATTTTTAATGCTCATGGTGAATTAGAGCAATGCCTGTTTGAGCTGTGGCCCTCCTCTGTAGCCTGCTGTCCTTCAGCAGCAGCAGCCAGTGAAACTGGGGGAGAGGAGGGCAGGACTCAGCCTCTTCCCATGGCCCCTCGGAGCTGAGAGGCTTCGTGGGAGCAGGAGGGAACCAGAGCTGCCCAGAGAACTTGCTTCCTTATGGAGTGTGTCTGCTCCAAAGAGGCTGTGTTGTTTACAGCGTGGGGTGAGGGGTCTATTTTTGTTCTGGAGGGAAAGGAAGGTTGGCAGCATTTCTGGGATACTGGACTATGGGATGTGTTTCAATGTTTCTGCTCTCTTTGGGAGCAACAATGTTCTCCTGGGCTTTTCTTGCCCCCACTTCAACACTGGCAGGTACACACAGCTTATTTCCTGCAGAATCTGTCGGTTTTCTGCCTTCTTATATGCAGGAAAAAGGAATCAGGAGGCTGGCTGGTATGACGAAATTAAGAGTGATTTTCTGACAGTGTGAAATTACCTGCAGCTATAGGCAATCTCTTTGGCCCTTGTCCTTGGCCACGAAGTGCAAGTTAATGCCTGCTGGTGAGCAGGGGGTCTTCTTAGGATGTCTGTTCTGATTTTAATTATGATACTTGAAAATTCCTGCCTCTGAACCGCCCCTTTCCGATGTGGAGTACGGCACACGTCCACGTTCAGCTTCCCACACTTGCCCTGGGCCGTGGGTCCCTGAGGGAGTTGTCTGCACACCTCACTGGATTTGCACACCTCACGGTCACGGCTCTGGGTTGTTGATTTACATACCAAGCTGAATTGGAGGGCAGCTGCATTAAAATTTCATCCGATTCTTTCTTTCCCAGACAGTGACTTGCATTGTGAAACTTTCTATCGGATTTTGCAAGCTCGGGGTCGTGCTGGGTTGGGTGCTCTCAGCAGCACCACGTTCCCCACCTGCAGGGGCACATTGGCTTGTGAATAATGCAGGGATGGGTACAGAGTTTGGGCTCTGACTGCAGCTCTCCCCAACTCTTATACTTGCCAGTTTTAGAGAATTTAAGAGACAATAGTCAAAACCTCAGTGATAAATTTCTTAATGGGCCCTTGTGAAATCCTGAAGGGGGACCCTTCAGGCAGGAGCAGTCTGGGCTCTGAAATTTGAGCTTTTCAGTAGTTATGCACAGATTCACCAGCTTTTAACTGCAGTGACACCAGGGACATGCACCTGCCTCTCTGAAGGAGTCAGTTCCCTGGACACAGCTTCCCAGGGAAGCAAAGGGGTTGGAGCAGGGGTTTGGACGTGGACCTTGCAGTGTGCTGCTGCGTGCTGGGGCCAGCAAGGGACTTCCAAAACTTCACTGGAGTCAACTGCACAAGACTGTATTGCAAGTGATCAGGAGCTTGAGCCTTGGCTGGAATGTTTCCAGGCTACTTCCCAACTTGCTCTCAGGACAGATGAGGACTGGTTTATTTTTACTTTTTGTTCAGTGTTTTGCTCTTGTTCAGTTTTTATTTTCTATTTTTGCATAATAATTAGGTGCTCAGTTTTTAGTTTGATTTTTATGGCCTACATATTCTCCATGTTTCTCTGGCAACCTGACAGCTGATGGATCCCTTGGGGTGGCTCAGAATTACTTACGATGCAAGCAAGGAAGCGAGACTGTTTTCTTATGGTAGGGCTTTCAAGGGGGAGGAGTGGGCAGGGAATAACGGGAGGCTCATTAATGCATTTCTGCAGGCTGACCAGTCCTCCCACACTTCCCTTTTCTGGAAGATCAAGCATTTCTTGCAACAGGACAGTTAGTTTATGCTTTGGAAGAAAACAACTGAATGGTGTGTGCCTCGGCTAGGGAGATGTTTTGGGGATGGAGGCTGGATTTGGGACAGCAGCAGTGTCTGTACCTTGGGGAGGTGCCTGGTCTCCATCTGTCACTGGGAATGGAGTGAAGCACAGGCCTCTCTGAAGCGATGCTTGGCTCTGGAATGGCAAATCTCCCTGTTCCTCACGGATGCAGAGGGACTAGCCATTGCTCCTGGCTCCCTGGGGAGCTCTGTCAGAGCTGCTCCTGCTGAGGCCCCTCCCCAGGCCACACCTGGTGCCAGGTGAGCGGCACACTGGGAGCTGGGCATGTGGAACGTCATCTGCACATTCCAGCCCTGCTAGCACAGGTGAGCACAAAGGAAGGGTCAGTGTGCTCTGAGGATGGAGCTCAGTCTGGCTCATGGTGCCTCCATCTGTGCAGGCTCTGGAGCTTCCAATATCCATTACAAGCCTCAGTATTTCCCAATTGATTTTTACTGTTCTGTAACCATTGTATTTTGTCTAATGAAGCAGAAACCAATCTTGGGCCCTTTCCCTTTGTGTAGCTACAGCAGTGTGTAAGCTCTGGTTAACTGTTGGCAGGGGCAGCTTACATTTGATTTTTTTTTAGCAGTCTCAGTGAAGTGGTGGAATTTTAAATAAAAAAGTAAATACATAAAATCTCGGTCAGAGATTTACTTTTTTAAGCCTGGTTCTTGGGGTTTTATCTGGTGTCTTCAAGCTGCTAATGCTTCAAATGAGCATTAGCAGCTGTCATAACCCAGTAAACATTCTGCCTTGGAGTCACTGGGGCATTAGTCTTACAAAGCCTAGATGTTTAGGAGGAGAAATGCTAAGCTTTTGGACAAGATAAGAAGAATTTTTGTCTTGTTTTTGTTTGGGTGATCTCCTGGTACAAAGGAAGGGCAGTGTCATTAGTGGCACTCGGCAGCTCCCTGCTTGAGCCCTACCTAGTCCAAGCAGTCTGGCCATCCTTACAGCTGGGGGCAGAGCTGCTGGCTGTGCCAGGCTTGGAGACGATGGCTGTCCCTCACCTGGGCTGGGACAGGTGGGAAGTGTTGCCCTTGGGCTGCAATAAGCTGCAGCACTCACACCCAGTGGGGATGTTCCAGAGGCACTTACCCGATGGAGCACGGAAGGGGCTGCTGGGGACACAGCCGGCTCCTCACCCGCTCCTGGGGCACACTGCTGGCACAAGGCTCTGGTACTGCCTGAGGGGATGGGGAGCCTGAGCTGAGTGCCAGCCTTGGCTGGGAAGGGGACCCCATCCCTGTGCCCTGGGATCATCTCCTGCCTGAGGTTTGGGTCCCCGGTGCAGCCCTCGGCCAAAGCACGCACAGCACAGCAGGGCCGGGCTGCCCCGCAGCCATCAGCCTGTACACAGGGGGCTGCAAGGGATCCGTCCTTGTAGGAGCTCTCTGCTGCCTTCAAGAGCTGTGGAGAGCAGCTCCTCCATCCAGGGAAGGTGCCCTGAGCTGCTCCTTTTGCTGGGACAGCGGGCAGCTCAGGTTCACCTGTACCAAACCTCAGCGTTACCACCTGCTCACGTTTTACAGGTACTGGAGCGGTTTATAAATATTAAAAATATTTTTCCCAGAGGCCTGGCAAAGAGCTCTACTGCTTTTACATGGAGAGAGAGAGAGAGCACACAGGAGGGAAGACTCCCACATCAGCTAACTTCTGCCTGTCCTCACTGCTTTCAGTGCTCCTGTAACAAAGGCTTTGATGGAGCTCAGAGCGTGTAGCAGTGCTAAACGTATAAATATTAAAGCAAACTTTCTACAGCAACTTACCATTCAGTGCTGAATACAAGCTGTTCTGTTTGTTTGGAAGAAGGCAAAGAATGCAAGCAGGCGGAGGCAGGGAAGCGCTGTCTTAACCATCAGCCTGCTCCTGATTCCCTCAGATTTGTTCAGCTTCTTGCTTCCGCAGCTCAGAACCTGCTTTTCATTTTTGCTTTTTAAACCGTCTTTGAAAATGCAGGTTCTGGTGGCAGGAAGGAGGGAGCTGGTAGGGGATGAGAGCTGCCAGCTCCAAATGAATGTCAGGAAGAAGAGCTACAGAGGGAAGGTTTAGTTCTGTGGTGTTTGGCCATGTGCATGGATAGTCAAGCCTGTGGTCAGGGTGTGGTGTCCTCTGCCTGATGACCAGGAGTTTGGTTTGTAGTTAAATCTGAACTGGTGGCTTTTCTTCTCTGTGGTTAAAAGCACTGGTAGATGGAAGACTTGGGGGTCTCCTCAACAAAAAAATCCTCATTCAGGATGCTTGGACAGCAGGCAGGTTAAACCCAGGGCTGGGAATGATTAACAGTTGTCACAGACCCAGCCTGACCTTCCTGATGACACTCAGTGACCAAAGGGACCTAGGAAGACAGTGATTTGGAGTGATTTATGGTACTGTTTGCATTTCTTGGGCATAATGCCATGATTCCCATGCCAGGGAATGGGTGCTCCTGGGTGCTGGTGTCTGCTTGGGCCAGAGCAGGGAGTTCTCTGCCTCTGTCTGCCACAAAAGCTTTAATTAGGGTTAGGGTTAGGGTTAGGGTTAGGGTTAGGGTTAGGGTTAGGGTTAGGCTTTGGGTATGGGTTAGGGTTAGGGTTGACCTAATGAGTGTCAGCAGGTTTTTGTTATGCAAAGCTTTGACCCTGGGGATGGGCAGGATTAGGGTTAGGCTTAGGGTTAGGGTTGGGTTAGGGTTAGGGTTGACCTAATGAGTGTCAGCAGGTTTTTGTTATGCAAAGCTTTAACCCTGGGGATGGGCAGGAAAACCATCAATGCTCCTTGCATTAATTCCCATGTGGGTGTTTGCAGTGGCTGTGGGTGTAGGTTCCGCTGTGGTGTCCGCAGGAGTTGTTTTCCTTGGTCTGTTCCTGCTGCACTCAAAGCCTGTGTCCCTCTGCTCTCTCCCTGCAGAGTACGCGGAGAACATCGGGGACGGGAAGAACCAGGAGTTTCGGGAGAGCGAGCAGAAGCGGATCCTGGATCTGCTGGAGAATTTCTGAGGCTCGGGAGACACCTCTGTGTCTGCCCACAAGGACGTGGCGCCAGTTCTCCCTCCTTCTGCCCCTCCTCCAGCCTCCATTGCACGATGAAAGTGATGTTTCTGTGAAACTGCTTCTAAATGGGATTTGGGAGATATTAAAGATAGTTTGCTTTTTTTTAGTTCCTGGTTTGTTATTTGAGCAGTGTTCTGGGAGTGGGGCTGCAGCCGCATACCCAGCACAAAGCCAGTGTGAAGTTCCTCGTGTTTTTTCCTTTTTCTCCCTAAATCAAGCTGCCAGGGATCAGTGTGAAACAATACAAATGTATGTGTGACAGGGAGGGCAGAGAGGAAGCCTGGGTGGCTCAACAGACTGTTTGCAGGTTATTCCAGCCTGATCCATTAATGAAAATGTACAACCCTTGCTCTGACGGGAACCAGGGAGGCTGAGGTGGTGGTGTGTGTCCAGTTCATCCCTTCCTCAGTGGCAGAAAAGATCCAGGAATCGGCCACATCAGCCATGCCTGTTAACTCTTCCCAAAGTTGAGTGGGAATTGAAAGTAGCTTCTGCACAGGCTGGTCACTGTTCCCTCCTGAAGAGGGAAAACAGGGAATGAGTCCATTGGAGTTTTACATAGAACTAAGGGTGAGGGGAGGTAAGCAGTGACATGCCCAAATTCCATCACCTTCCTTTTGCGGTCAGCTTTGGGTCTTGGCTGTGCTTGTTCAGTAGAAAACCAGTGTTGTGGTTCCTGGACATGGAGATAAGCCCTTGGAGCAGCAGTGAGTCCCCAGAGCAGAGGGAGAGCCCTGCCTGCCCCAGGGGAAGGGGCCACAGCTCATTCTCATCACCCTCTGCACCACAGTGTGGTTTTGGGTGTCATTGTGCCAGACTCCGGCACGTCCCTGAGCCGGGACCCCCAACTGGGATAGGAAGTAGCAGAGGATATTTTCCTGCATCCTCTTTTCTGTTGCTAAAGTTAATGACTGTCATCACAAACCATCGTGGCTCCCGCAAGCTGGGCCGTGCCTAATTTAGAGAGATTTGCATGCTGGCAGCATTCATTTTTTATCTCCAAGAAAAATGCATTGTCAGGGAAGCTTAAAGGCTTCTTTCAATCCTGACTGCACAGGCACTGCTGGCCTGGTGCTATTGAACGCCTGGTGTTCAGGGGATCAGCATGGAAGTCGTGGCTTCAGCAGCCACAAAAAGCTGCAAAAATACATTTTTTTGTGTAGAACTTGTCAAATCCCTCATTTCTTTCTTCTGTTTTCAACCTGCTTCCTTAAAGGTGTTTTTTCCTTTAGCTTTCAGGTGTGTTTAGGTTTTTACTTTAGTCTGGGAATCATTCCCTTTCCACACCAGTGGAGTTGTGGTCAGAGCTGGTCTCTGGTTTCCCTTGGAAGGGGACTGGCTGTTCCCTCACACCACACTTGTGTTGGAGGAGCTGAGGAGAAAGGGAGGGATGTGAGACAGGGTTTGAGGCAGAGCAGAAAGGGGACTTAGTGAATGTGGAACAGCCTCAGCTGAGAAGTGGGGCCATGTATCTGGGGGAGAAAAGGGCAGGGAAGGTCCTGAGAAAACTGCAATAAACTGCCTGAGGGCAAGGTAAGTTTATAAATCTGAGTGTACATTTTAAACCCGATTTTGCTGTGTTTGCTGCACGTGTGTGTGTACATGTGATGGTTTCCATGCACAGCTGGCGAGTTCGTGTGGGTGTGCAGTGCACGATCCCTGCTCTGAGTTGGCTCCTCTCGGATGGGGAAAACCTCCTGCAGCATCTGCTGCGAGTGAAATGTCCCTCACTGCCACGGTGGGCTGTGCCAGTGAACTTGGGAGCACTCGCAGCAGGGGACAGGGGCTGGAGGAACCAAAGGCGTGGTGTGTGGTGTGTGGGTTCCCTGGACTCCCTGGGGAGCAGGGAAGGGTCCTGGCACTGCTCCAGCTGCCAGCAGTCTGCTGTCCTGGATCAGGAGAAGGAACGGGCACAGCTGGTGATGGGGCCTGGGCCTCAGCAATATCCTGCAAGGTGGTGTTCCCTCTGCAGGGCCAGGGACATGGTGCCACCCCTGCACTGTCCCTCGCAGTTCTCAGGGCTGCACCTGCTGCACCTGGGGAGCAGGAACACCTTACCGTGAGTATTTTTGTCTTCCCCAGGTGAAGGAGGAATTTGTGGGATTGGGGAATGGCAGTGTGCCCATCCCACCCAGCCCAGCCACTGTCCCTGTGATGGATGAGGGTGCTCCAGATGTTGCTGAGGAATTTGTGCAGAGATGGTTCCTGCAAGTCAGGCTTTTACAAGGTGGATGACGAGTTATTCTCTTCTAATTTCCGAGCTCTCTCAGAGAGAGGCTCCCCACTGCTGCAAACGAGCCCAGTGAGTTGTGATCCTGGTGATCACACCAGGCCCTGCCATGCACCCACACCCCGTCAGCACACCCCACTGCTGGGAAGTGCTGGATCCTCTGTCTTGATCCTTGGGATGGGCTGGGGGCCCACCTGGGTCCACTGTTATTAATTAAGGTAATTATTCAGCTTAATGTGCCACTCCTGGCCAGCTCATCTGTGCTGTCATATTGAGCAGCACAGAACAGCCTTGGAGGTGTGAGGATGGGCAACCCGAGTCTTGGCAGTTGTGGAGAATGACGTTATTGTAATTGGGGGAGGATTAAAAGGTGGAGCTAATAATAGAATTCCTTGAGGAAGCATCCGTACGCTGCAGACAGGGGAAATTGTGCCCTGGTTTAACCCTGCTGGTTCTGTGGCCCTGGAACAGCAGCATCACTCTTGACTTTTGAGCTAAATGTGGGTTTTGGGAGAGAGTGTGGGAGTGGCACAACCCACAGGCAGCACCCACGGGACTCTGGGCTGCTGGGAGTGATGGCAGGGACTGGGTGACAGGAGCCTGGTGGCCTTGGCTCGTCTTGAGCCCTCAGCTTGTTGAGCTACACTCCTGTGCCTGCTCTGCTCTCGGGATACCCGGCCAGCCTCTGCCCAGGGCAGAGGAACGTGCAGGGACAGAGACCCCTCTCCATCCCACCCCTCCCCGGGCTGCGTTTTCCTGTCTCTGATTGTAAACAGATTTGACTAAAGAGGTAAACGAGAAGGTAATTAGAGGGAACGTGATGGATGAGGCACTCTGGTGATGGGAAGCAGGAAACTTGCCCTCCAGGAGAAAGGAGCTGGGAGGGTGTTCTCCAGCAGAGCACCCGCGGTGCCTCTCGCTTCCCTCTGCAGCAGATTCCCGGGATGCAGTGGTGGGAGCTCTGACCCCTGGGGACACCCAAGGCTGCCCCAGGCTGAGACGAGCTGTGGGCAATGGCTGCTGCAGGCAGGGATGAGCCCTTCACCCAGACATCTGGACTTCACCAGGGCAGTGATCCAGGTCTGGTACCAGCTGCACGAGTCTGCTGAGCACCAGTGCAGGATTTAAAAGGAGGGAAGCAGCAAGGGATGAGGGAGATGCTGTCCTCAGTCTGTGGGGTTGTCAGATTCTTCTGCTCCATGGAGGCACTTGCCCCAGTGGGGTTTGGTTGGGCTGAGGCCAGGCTGGGTTTGGGTGGGGCTGGGGGAATCCTGGGGAAGCAGGTGTGGGAAGGGGGACGAGGGGGATGGTGACACCATCCATGCAGTGGGTGACAGGGTGGGAGCCCCAGGGCTGGCAGTATTGGGGAGGGTGGGAGCACTGGTTTCCTGCTGCTGGCAGTGTTGGGAGCTGATGGCATTTTCCCCTGGCCACAGGAGACAGGCACCGACCGCCCTCACTGTGTGTCCAAATCCATCTTCAGCTCCGCTCCCGGCTGAGCCTCCCTAAACGGGGAGAAATGAGTGTAAATCATGGCCGAGGAACATCTCCTGATATCCCAGTGGAGGGACTGAGGCTGTGCTAAATACAGCGAGAGGCTGTCAGCCCTGGGAACAAACCATCAGCTGCGAAATAAGTCACTTACACTATTGATTTTTTTTTAATATTTTTTTTTCTTTTAAGGCCTTGCTCTCAGGGAAAGCTTTTCTCCTGGGACAGGAAATTATTTGGAGGGGAAAGGGCTGGTTGGTTTGTGGTATTTTTTGTTTGTTTGTTTTTTTACATTTAATTTTTTTGGTGCTTAATGGTTTGGAAAGAGGGAACTGCTCCACAATGACTGACACCTGTGATGTTGCTCCCCTCCATCGGGAACCTGGCTGTGGGTTCTGCAGAGGAAGGAGTTAATGGTCTGGAAACGGGCTTGAGTTCTCTGAAGAAATAATTCTTTTCAAGTCATTTTCTTCTGAATTTTATGCTTTGGAGACTTCCCTGTGCGAGGGCTGCCCCGGGCAGAGGCCTTTGAGTCCCAAAGCCCCCACGTGCTGGGGGGAGTTCCTGCTGCCTTTCCTACGTGGTGCCAGGACTCCCAGGGCTCCCCTGGGTGGGGGGCCAGGGACACAGGGCTGTGACCATTCCAAACCATGCAGGGGGACAAAGACACCGCGTGTCCCTGCCCAGAGACGCTCCCACTGCTCTCCCAGCCAGCTTGTGCCGCGGGGAAGGGCTGTGCTGGCAGTGACACAAGGAGCCCGTGGTGGTGCTGGTGTCTGGAGCAGGGTTCCCTTTACCCAAAACCCCTCTCCTGTCGGTCTGTTATTTTTGGTGCTGTTGTGGCTGCCGTGGTGCGGGTGGGTGGGTTGTGTTTGCCCACCTGAGCTCCCACTCGCCGCCTCCCCGGCTGCTCCCTGCACGGGGGATCCCGACAGGCGCTGCCTCCGTGCCTGGCTGCGCCCGGGATGATTTGTGGCGGAGCAGGCTCTAATGTTGCCTGGCGGGAGCATTGTTTTCCTGCAGCGCACGCAGACCTTTGCAAATAATCTAATAATGCAGGAATGTCAAACTTCAGCTGTGGAAGGAAATCCTTTTATACAGGAATTGTCAAGTCTCTAAACAAGTATCAGAAATGAGCTCGGTATCAATGTGGAGGGTGTTTATTCTGCCCGTCAGAGAGATGAACAACCCAATTCACTCTCCCAGGCAGACGCAGATTCGAGTGTTGGCTCCTGGACCTCAGGAGAGCTCAGTGCTGAGCCTCGGGGTGCCCCCGCACGAACCCTTAAAGAGGTGAATTTCAAAATAATGCATGAGGCAGACCCCAGTGCTTCAGCAGCTCTGGGGTTTGGGGTTTTTTTTCTTCCAGTTGCTGGGCAGCGTTTGCTGTCAAAAGGGAACACGGGGTGTTGGCATTGGAATGAGCATGAGCAGCACTCGGGAGCCAGCAGGAAGGACCAATGCTCTTGCTTTCATTCTGGGTGTCCTTGCGCAACTCCAGGTTGGAGCTGTGCCTGGGGATGTTCTCTGTGCCCCTCCGGGTCTGGGGGTCCCCCTGAGGCTGATGCCCCATGAGGTGCTGCCGATCTGGTTGACCCCATCCCCTTCCAACCTCATCCAGCTCTTCCGAGCTCCACTGCACCCTCCAGCACTGCAGGTTGGACAGGTGTCCCAGGGAATTCACATGCAAACCTTGTGGGCACACGAGCTGCGATCATGGTGGATGCGGTGCCGCTGGGATCTTTGTGGATTCACTGCATGGAAGTGCCCGCTGGATTCCTCCATCTGGAGAGTGCCCCCCCGAGCAGAACCAAGCAGCGGGCAGGAACCTGGCACTGACAGAGATAAGGAGCGTTTCATCCTCGAGAGCGAGTCCCTGGGCCCGTTCTGCTGAAAGAGAAGCCCTGTGAGGGAGGCGCCGGCTGCTCCGGGCAATAACGAGAGAGCAGATAAGGGACCTCATTACGCAGCGGGTGCCGCTCTGCTCCGGGAGCCGCTGGCTCTGCTCCCGCCGCTGTGTGCGAGCGCCCTCCCCCGTACCCCTGTCAGACACACTGGGGTTCTCCGGGGCCGCACGGCTGCACCCCCAGGCAGCACCTGCGCGAGGCTTCCTCACCCATGGATTAAAATTGAGGAGGAGAACCAAACCTTCCCAGTGGGCACCGGCACTTCCCTGCCTGCTGGGCCCTGCACAGCCCCAGTACCCGTTTTTCATCCACTGCGATGGCAGAAAATCTGCTGGAAATGGGACTTAATTCAGGCTCTGCCTCTGGAGGTGTTCCCGGCTCCAGGAGGAATTTATGCTCTTTGCTTCTTCCTGGCGTGATTTAAATATCTCTGGTGGCACACAGGAAGGTTTCAGCCTTCGAGGTGCAGCTGCACGGCCTCAGCCCCCAGAGGGGGCCGTGCTGCCCTGGTGTCGGGGTGCAGGAGCTGGGCTGGAGCCAGGAATCCCTGCCCACGCCTGGGATGTGCAGTTTCCACTGGGTGACATCTCCAGCTCCTGCTCTGGCTACGTCTGTGGGTGGGTGCCTCTCAAAGTGGGGTGCCAGGTCTGGGGGAGCACAGTCTGTAGCTGCCACTTCAGTGTGGGTTTGTTTTTATTCCCTTGCTGGCCAATGGCACAGGTTGGACCCTGGGCTGGACAGCAGCCACAAGGCTGGGCCAATCACCCAAAATGTGGAGCACACGAGTGCTTGGCCTTTGCTTCTCCTGTTGCACTTGACCCTGTGCATGAACCCTGTCTTTCAGTACACAAACTCTGTCTTCCAGTGCAAGAACCCCCTATTTCGGGGGTTTGTGAACCCCATCCTTTGGTACATGAATCCCCTGTTTCAGCGGGTGGGTTCTCCCTCCACACCTGCCTCTGGGAGATCTGGTGCTTTTGCTTTGTCGGGATCCAGCCCAGAGCTGCTCCCTGCCACAGCTGTGTTTGCTCAGCAGCTCCAGGCAGCTTCACCTCGGGACTCTGTCACTGCTGCTGTTGCCATCCCAGAGCGGGACCCTCTGATCCCAACCAGCCACGGGAACTCTGAATGCAGCCGGGCATGGCTGTGACACCCATTTGTCTGTCTCCGCTGCTCCCTCCTTCCCTCAGCTTTTAACTCCGGAGGGAGTAATGAACTTGGGCAGAGATCAATGCTCTGCTCTGAGCCAGGCTTTATTCTGACATGCAGCAAATGCTGCAGCAGGTACAACTTTTTTTTTTTCAGTTATTGATTAGTACCGCAGGTACGAGGGAGCACAGCTCCTGGCCAGGGACCTGCCTTGCTGGAGGGGAATGGGAAGAATACCCCTATTCCTTCTTCTGGAGCCCTGCCAAGGGGAGGGTGAAGAAACACAGTCGGTATTTTCAAATCCAATTTAAAAAATCTCTTTGTAGCCAACATCTGTCATCTCATGGCAGAAAACACCTGAAATAATCTGATTTTTTCTGTTTATCTGGAGAGCAAATAATATCCTTTTGATTGCTCTGTTGCATACAGATACTCTCGTGTGAGTAACGTCTGCTCTGTGCCTCCCCTGGTGCTGAGGTCAGTGTTTAGGACAGGGATAAGGCACCACCGGGCCCCTTGGTGAATTTTAGGCTTTTCAGAAGACATGTATGGATTGCACAGTTGCTGTGACCCGCTGTGAGGTGCAGCTCTGGAAGTTTTGGTGCTGTCGGGGGTTTTGGCCTCAGGATTTGTGCACCCAAAGGGACATGGGGATCTTACTGGTTCCATGAAATCCTGCTCGTGGCAGGAGCAGGGTGCCCGTTCCAGCTCTCTCTGGTGCCACCAGCCACGCTCCAGCTGGACTCTGAGGGTACGCGTGAGCTTGCAACCCACCCCGGCTCCGGGTTTTGCATTTTGAGACAAATCGTGCACAGTCTGGGACAGCGATCGGGATACACGTGGGGGGACGCGCGTCCTTTCCCTTCCCGTAACCTTTCAAAACCCCCTCGAACCGCCCCGGATGGGCCCTGGCCCTTGTCGGTGAAGCCGGAGCCCGGGCACGGCACCCGCCGGGCACCGCCCCTCCGGCACCGCATCCGCAGGCGCTGGGGCCGTGCTGAGATGTACTGGGATTGCGCTGGGCTCAGCGGGACCGGGCCGTGCC
>VZRO01001163.1:0-29475 GCA_013397915.1 Daphoenositta chrysoptera | reverse complement strand
TGCCCGCCGTCCGCACCCCGTCTCCGCGTGTCTCACGGTGCCGCCGCCACCGCCCGCACCCCGCGCCCGTGAACCTCCCGGTGCCGCCGCCCGGTGCCGCCGCCCGCCCCGCCGTGTGGTGCCCCACGCCCCGGCAGCGGGGCTCCCCCGCCTCCTCCCTCTCCTCCGCTCCCTCCGGTGCACGGGGGCTCGGCGGGTCGGTGCTGCCGAGCCCGCTGGGATCCACCGGGGCTGGGGAAGGGGAGCCTCTTCCTGCATCCTGCACCCTCGGGTGAAGAACCTGGCGTGGGGGCAGCTCCCTCGTGGGTATCGAGAAGGTGACAGGGGACCAAACCCCCTCGGAGGAGGCTGCTGAGACCCTCCTCGCTCTCTGGAGTGACACGGGCACGTTCAGTCTGAGCCCGAGGAGTGACCACGGGGACAGGCTGGGTGCCCGGGTCCCAGCTCTTCCCCCTGCCCAGCTCCGGGGCCTCCCGTGTGCGGAGGGACCCACTCTCTGCCCCAAGGAGCCTCCAGGCACACGATGCCTCGGGCCATGCCGGGGTGGAAGGTGTGCGGTGTCCCGCAGTTTGTGGTGTCCCGCAGCGGTGCGTGGGCTGGCAGGTAGCTGCCTGCCCAGGGAAGGGGTGATCAGCCTCTGCATTGGAGGGATCACAGCAGGAGAGTTTCCAGACCTGCCGGGCTGGCATGCCAGACGGAAAGGTGGGTGAAGAGCCTCCATTAGCCACCGCTGCTCCCCTCAGAAATTCAGCAATAGGCAAATAAATAGTGAAATGGTCGCTGCGAGGGAGCAGGGAGCCAAGGAGAAGAAATATTCTGGGAGGGCGAGTGCACTTTGGAGCCACATTACAGCTCGCTACTCGAGCAGTTCTGCAGCAACTCACTTAATCACAACAGAAACCTTTATTAACGATACTGAAAAGCAGTGAATAAGTGGGTCATGTATAATAAGCCATTTGTGTTCAGTAGGTGAATACCAATTTGATAAAAGCTGTGTGTGCTGAAAACCTGTATAAATCGCTGTTTAGCAGATCGGAGATTGATCATTTCATTACTGGCTGGTGCAGCTTTCCCTCCACACCTCGAGAGTCCGGCGGGTTGGAGACGTGGAGCGGGAGAGGGGCTGTGGCCGGCGGGATGGACTCGGCTGGGGCTGGTGGGCACGGGCAGGTCCTGCCGGGCTCTGCCCGCAGCAGGCAGCGCCCAGAGCTCGCCGCCATCTCTGCCCGGTGCAGGAGGCCTGGAGGAGCCTCCACGGCATCGCGAGGCTCTGGCACGGTCCCGGAGTGCCTTCACTCTTCCTTTTAACTTGCCCACCCCCGATGCAGCGAGGGAATTGACCATGAGCAGCATGTGTGCTCCGCGGGCATCGGCGAGCGGCCGTGAGCACCCCTGGGGCACCGGCGGCTCCCCCACCCTGCCACCCCACTGTGGGCAGCGAGGTTCTGCTCGCAGAGCAGCCGGGGCTGCGGGGAGCGAAAAGTCACAATCAAAGAAAGTCCTTTACCTGCCCCCACAGCAAAGGCTCTGCCTCTGGCGAGGATGGAGCCAGGATGGGCTCCAACTGCCCCGTGAGAGCATCTGAGCCGCAGGATTCTTCCCACCATCCCTTCCCTACCCACAGTGCTGCCTCTCCCCCTTCTCTCCTCTCCTCAGGCTGGCGCCTTCAATTATTCATGCCCCCCATTGCAGCCTGTGCACGCTGGGCTGCTGCCATCGGCTTTCTCATGCGCTGGCTGGGAAGCTCCAGCCGCCTTCCCAGCCTGCTGGCTCTGGAGCGGGGCAGGGGAGCCGTGCCGTGAGGAGGAGCAGCCCAGCCCGGCTCCTTCCCGGCACCGTGTACAGGCGGGATCGCCTCCCCTCAGCACAGCCGCGGCTGGAGGCTGCAGGGAGCGGGGCCCCGGCTCCCCAGGGCGCTGCCCTGCTCCGTCCCCGCACACCCCGGTGATTATTCTATCAATTACTTTCATAAACACTTTGCATTCTGCCGGATTTTTTCACACTTCCTGATGGGAATTCTCCATGCCGATGTGTTTTTCCTGCTGCTGTTCGTGAAGTCATTCAACGCAATTACATCTGACACCTCTCCTCATCAAACGTCTGGGCTTTCTCTTCCCTTGAAGCGGCTGACAGACGACGGGCCAGACACTGGGAATTATTACGTTAGGACAGTGACAGCTAATTTTAATCATAACGCTCCGTGTGAGCGAGGCAGGAATCCACCGACAGCCGGCACGGCTGCACGCGGTCCGGGAGCCGTGGGCAGCACGGCGGGGCTGGAGCGGGGACCTGGAGCGGGGACCTGGAGCGGGGACCTGGAGCGGGGACCCGGAGCGGGCCAGGGAGCTGCAGGCTCTGCACCGCTGCCTCCTTCAGCAGGGGCTGCTCCGGGGGCCGGATGGGTGCTCAGCTCGGCACCTGTTTGGCTCTTTCCCCTTCACGGCTCCTCCGGGATTTTGGTTCATGGTGTGGGTGGGACTCGCGCACCTCGGGGCGAACAGCCCTTCCTGGCCCTATCCTCGACAGGTCCTCTGGCTGTCTCCGAGCTCATCTGCTCCACAGCTGTTTCCGCTCCTGCAGGGCTCTTCCCTGCCTGGCTGCCCCCTCCCCAAGGCTCCATCTGCGGTGGGTGCCCGATTGAGCACGGGGGATGTGTGTTGGTCTCGGCTGTCACGGGTGCATTGACATCTTTTGTGTTGTGCTCCTGGTGAAGCTGGGTTGGGATCAGCCCAGCAGAGCCGGGCAGGAGGGTGCCGTGTCCATGAGCACCGGGCACTGCCAGCTCTGTGGGATGGTACCAGCACCGGGGTGTGGTGGGGGCAGCTCTCGGCGGAGGCTGCCGGTGCCGGTGGCTCGTGTTTTGGGTGCTGGGTGTGAGACCAGGGGGTCTGATCTTCAGCAGAGCAAAGCTCCTGTGTGCCCCATGCCATTCCTGCTGAGTGATTCCTGTTGAGAATCCTCCCCTGCCTGCTGGGAACCTTCCCCTGGCAGAGAGCAGCATCAGAGCGAGTGGTGGCTGCAGGACGGCTGCACACATGGCTGGAGCCCCACCGGGAGCTGTCAAAAAAGGCCGTTTTAGGGCTTTGCTACTTATAATATCAAATAACAGCTCTTCCTCGAGCCCCTTGGGAAGGAATTGTCTGAGAACTGCGACTCCCCTGGAACCAGATGGGAGCAGTGGGTCCCCTTGCGTGAGCAAAGCTTTGTGTAGCCGGGGCCAGTCTGGAGCGACTCACCCCTGACGTCTCTTAAACATTAGGGGAGCGGGAAGGGCTGGGAGCAGGAGCTGGGGCAGCCCAACTCGATGGGGCACTGTTGGAAATATCTGCAGTTTTCAAGGTTAATTCCAGCTCCCTGGTGAGGTGAGTGTTGGCCTCATCACAGTCACTGAGTTAGCTGGATTTTTTTTTGTTGTTGTGTTAAATTCACATGCTGCAAATTTGAGCTCCTTCTGCTGCTCATATGACAGTAAAGAGGGGCAGAGCAATGGCGCTGCCATCCCCAGCGTGTGGTGGGAGCCTCCCGGCCCCAGCCGCGGCCTCACCGCTCCAGCCTGACGCGTCTCGTGGGAAGGGAGATGGCTGGATGGCTGGAGGAGAGCAGCGCTCACCGCCAAAGCCCTCTGCCCGCTCAGCTGCCAGGGCCGGAGCCACCTGCCCTCTCCCAGCAGAGACGCGGCCGTCACGCCGTGTTTATGCAGCGGTTTGCACCGCGATGTGTTTTCAGCGCCCCGGGGTCAGCATCCCCGCTCGCAGGCTTGTCAGGAGGAGACGCATCCCCAGCTGCTAGCGGCGCTGCGAAGGGGAGGGGAGGGAGGCTGCAGCCCGACCTGTGCGGCAGCCGCTGGCAGATCCGGTGTCCCCGTGGTGGGGACGGTGCGGGTCACACGGCCGGTGCGCTGGGGTGGTGCCCGGGCCTCTTCTGAACCCATCCGGAGGGTGCCTCCCGTGCCTCCCGATCCCCCGGGATGGCTCTTGCTCAGGCAGGCTGTGCCGGGGGTCCGGGGGGCCCTGTGGCAGCCAGGAGGGTCCATCTGATTCTGGGTCCCTGCCCTGTCCGTGTGCCGGGATGTGCCTCGGGTGCCTTTGCTGCCCCTGAAGCCGGGGCTGTCGCTTTCCATCAGCCACGGGAGCTGTGGGTTCCTGGGACGGGGAGGGTGTTTGGGGTCGTGGATGTCTGGCGAGGGGAGGGTGCCGGGGGTGCTGTGGGTGCCCGGGGAGAGTATCGCTGGTGGTGGATTCTGTTGGACACATTTGCTTTTCCTGCAGCGGTGCAGCACAAACCCAGCAGGTCAGAGGCCCCACGCCAGGGACGCAGGGCAGGGTCTGGATGGACACGCCAGTGGGCAGGAGCAGGAGCACGGGGACGTTTCATCTCCCCCAGCCCCTGTCCCCGCCCAGCGTGGGGCAGAGCCAGCCCCAGCCCGCTGCCTGCCACTTGTCACCCCACCAGCCCGGCTGCAGCTCCGGTGAGGGGCTCCAGCTCAGCTGGGCAGAGAAAGAGGCTTCTGACTCCTGGCTTCGGGAGAAAATCCCTCCCGGAGCAGGAACCTGCGCTGACCGGGTGATTACCAGGCGTTCGCAAATGTCCGATGCGTATTTAATTGTCCTCCGGTACATCTTTATACAAACATCGCCCGAGTGCGTGCCCGTGGCGCTGCTCCGGTCGTGTCTGCCCTTGGTGCCTTGTGGGGTGTGGTGGGGGGTCCTGGAAGCTGGCACAGCTGTGGAATGGCAGGCAGCAGGCAGAGTCCTGGAGAGCCTCCTGGGGGCTGCACGGCTTTCTGTGCTGCCTACGGACGGGGCAGGGGGATGGAGCGGGGGTCTGCGGGTCATTTCCAGGTACTCAGGACAATGCACAACCTGCCCTTGCCCCAGCACAGCTCCATCCCCGCTGCCGGCCGCCCCCTCCCCGTGCAGAGCGTGACCAAGGTGAGGGATGGTGCCCACCGCAGGGAGGGAGCCTGCAGCCCGTCTGTCTCCGCTTTATGAGAGCACCAAGCTGTCCCAGCAGGCGTTTTCAATTCCGTTTATCTGTGTTTCCCCATTGAGTTCATTTTATTTCCCCTGATTTTTGCTTTCTGGAAGATTTATTGATCCTGGTGTTCTCAGTTTATGACAGGTAGCAGGCCATAAAGCACATGGAGCAGCGGCCCCCTCCCTCCTGCTGCGGGGACGCGGCACCAATGTCAGCGGGGGGAGAGGGCCGGGGCCGGGGTGGGCGGGGGACCGGGACGCTGGAGGGACAGGGCACTGGCCAGAGTTGGTGACTCGTCCAGCGTTCACGGGAGCGGTGTCCAGGCAGCTTGGCTGACCCAGAGCAGAGTCCCTGCCCGGCCTGGGGGCTGCCGGGGGGATTCTGATCTCCACTCGTGTCCCTGTGAGGGGCAGGGCTGGGGGTGCAGGGAGTCACCTCTGTCCAGGCAGGGCCGGGGTCCACAGCGTCCATCGGGGAGGGCACACGGTGCTGCTGGAGGACACGTCTGCAAGACATCCGTCCCCAGCAAAGGTGATGACCCTGGGTATCTATCTGAAGGATCTGTGCTCCTCTGGATGCGCTTGGAAGTGGCCGAGCTCTGGGGTTAATTACTACGTACGCTTCTCAATTAAAATCGGACAGAAAGAAGGCGCTCGATTCAATCCAACCTTTTCTCAGCTTATCTGCCAAATTCCCATCTGTGGGAGCAGATTTTAATTGTGTTCACAGTAATTTGGACCCGGCTAGAGCCCTCAGGGCATCACCCCGCCCCTGCACTGCTGGAGCTGTGGTGTCCGTGGGGCTGGTGCAGGCTCTGCTGGGACCCACTGGCTTTGCCCTTTGCTCCTACCAGCAGGAATTCTGTGGGGCAAGAGCCTGATCCTGGCTGAAGCCAGGGAAGGGGAGGGTAAGTGCTGGTTAATGGCTGGACACAACAGCCTCAGCACCACTGTGGCTTGGAGCACAGAGGAACCCTTTGTCCTGTGCCAAGAAGACCCCCTGCTCCTCCCACAGCCCTCGGTCACCAGAGCTGCTCCCTCGCCTGGGGTTCCCTCCACTTCCCGGCACAGAATCCATTCTGGGTGAACGGGATGTGGGAGCGGTACTGGGACCCCCACCAGGACACCCGGCCTTGGTAAACCCCAGCGCTGGGTATTTTCCTCTGTTCCCTGCTGAGATGGATTAAAGGAAAGCGATAAGTGGATGGGATTTCCATGCGTCCAGAGGGACGGGGAGATATTAGAGGTATTAACTTTTTGTCTGGGCTGATAATAATTGGTTTTCAGAGGGATAAGGGCTGGAGACAGAGTTGCTCCCGACAGGCTGTGTGTCCCAGAGGGCTCCGGTGGCTCCGGTGGGACCTGCACTGTGGCTGTGAGCCGGCAGCATGAGGTGGTGAGTGAAGACAGGAGGCACTGGACAGCCTCTGCAGCCGAAGCAGTGACGGGGCTGTGCCGGGGGCTGGCAGCCCTGTCCCCGTGCCGTGCCACGGAGAAGCCACCGCACCGATCGTGGCAGCAGCGTTTGCCGGTGCCCTGCGCGCTGGGGCTGTCTGTACGGAGGAACAACAATCTCTCCAGAGGAGATGAAAAGAATTCTAATTACATCTCTGAACAATATTTGTTTTGAGCGAGGAAAGCAAACCATATGGCGTGTGGGAGCCTGTTTGGGGCCGCATTAAGCGCGGATTTGTTTTTCAGTTATGTCCTGGTCTGAGTGAGATGCGATCATGCTCTTTTTATTTCTTACACCTCAGAGGTGCAGCGGGTCCCGCACTCACTCTGGGGCAGAGGTCTGAGGGAGGCTGTGGCAGTGGGGGGCCACAGGCCACCTTTCCCCCCACTGCTCTTTACAAAGTGCCTGCAGGGACAGGCAGCTCTGCTGGGGGTGGGGAGGGGACACCGGGGTGGGAAAGGAGAAGCTGGGGATGACAGGGACCTGTCTGCTGTGCTCTAGGGGCCGGGTCTGTTTGGCCGGGGAAGGATCCAGGCACTCCTGGTGACCCTGCCTGTGTGGCCGGCGGCATTGTCCTTCCCTGGGACAGTGGTGTGTCCCCGCAGGCACCCACAGCCCCTGCTCTGTCTCCAGCAGCTCTCTTCACCGAGACCCCGCACGACATGACGGCGCAGGCGGGTGAGGATGTGGAGATGGCGTGCTCCTTCCGCGGCAGCGGCTCCCCCTCCTACTCCCTCGAGATCCAGTGGTGGTACGTCCGCAACCACAAGGACTGGACGGACAAACAGACGTGGGCTTCCAGTCAGGTAACGCTCCTCATTCTCCTCCTCCACTGCAGCACGGAAAGGCAGAGCCCTTCAGGCAGAGCCCTTCCCTGCTCTTGCCCAGGGGAAGGGCTTTGTTTGCAGCCACTGTTGGGTTTTGGTGGGGGACCCCAGCTCGCTGCAGCATCCCCGGTGCTGACCGGGCCTGCAGGGCAGGATTTCACCCTCTCTGCTCTGACAGAGAGGAGCCTGGGGATCCTGTGGTGCAGGACCCTGCATGGGCTGCTCAACGTCCAGCTGCACTGAGGATGCTCTGGGCTCAGTGGGGCTGGGCTGTCCTGGCTGCCCTTCCCAGCCAAGGGGCTGCCCGGCCCATTGCCATGACCCATCCCAGGCTGAGGCTTCATTTTAGTGCTTGTGCCTTCACCTATCTCATCACCAGCTCATCCCTCCTGGCCCCGCACCCTCCATCCCCCCCTTGTTCCCTGTTTCCCTGTGTACTGGTCCAGCAAACAGCCTCTCTTTATTTCTCTCTCTGTTCACACAGAGATAAGGGCCAAAGAATGGGAAACAGCTTTGGGGATTTTAATGAGCCTTTATTGTAGTGTCTCTGGCAGGGCTGCTGCTGGTGTTGCCATAAATTGAGAAGCCTCAGGGCAGTGCTGCCGGGATGGGGGGAGCACTGCCAGGGGTCAAGGGTGGGCAGGGTCACGGGTGTTGGAGGTGCTGGGAATGCACAGCCAGTGGCTGCTGGAGGGGAGGATTAGTGGCAATGGGGCAGGTGCTGGCAGTGATGGGGACAAAGCTCCAGGGGCAGGGGTCACTGCTGCAGCAGTGATCAGGGCTCCGTCCCCACTCCTGGATCATGGGGAGCACCTGGAGCTGAGATGCAGTGGGACCTGTGGGTGAGCACCCCACGATCCCTGGCTGCTGTGCTGCCGCTGGTTCCTCCCATCCTGGGCACCCCGTGTGGCTTCATCTGCCCTGGGTGCCTGGGTTTGCTGGGGCTGAGCTGACCCTTCCCTCTTCTCCCTTCTCCCTCTTCGTCCTTGCTTGGGGCAGCCATCCTGGGCGTTGGAAGGGGTCCGATGGGATGAGCTGACCATTTCTCTTCCCTCTCTGGTCTCCCCCTTTTCCCACAGCTGAAATCATCACCACCAGAGGAGCCCGGGAAGGAGGCGACAAAAATCAGCGTGAGTTTGGGTGATGGTTCTTGTGGGGGGCTGCGCTTGAGGGCTCACCAGGACACCCCGCTGGTCCCAGTGCCACAGGCTGGGAACACCAGGGTGGGAGAGCTGGGTCTGGGTGACCAGGCTGAGGGATGCCCTGCTCTCCCTGGCACCGAGAGGCACAGCCTGGACCCCGAGCCTCGTCCGGCATCGGAACGACACTTTAATGCCAGGGATAAAATAATCCAATTGACTCAGAGGATTAGCATCCCAAAGCCATTTAGGCTCACGTGAGCAGAATGAGGAGCCACTAATCAGTTAAATAAAACACTCTTGGCCTTCTGCTGCCAGGTGTGTGCCCCCCTGGCTCTCCCTGCCTCGGGGAGCTCTGCGTGTGGGGGTGCCACAGACATGGAGCAGTGCTGGCAAGCTTCCCACTATCACCTGGCACTTCCATTTTTCCTTCACTGAGTGAGCAAGGGGGAATGGGGTTGGTCAGGCACCTGTGGCTTCTCAGATGGGTGCCCCCCACACCCAGGATCAGTCCCTCATCCCTGGGTAACCCTTCCCAAGGGAGGGCATTGCCTTTCAGTGCCCATCTGCAGGATCAGCACAATTCTCTTGCTGGTAACGAATCCCCCTCCAGGGGTCATGTCCCCTTTGATTAATTCACACCCACAATCCATATCCAAACCTAGGATCTGTCCCTCACCAGGGTGCTGTGGCTCCCTGCCCCACAAGATTTTATGTTCCAGGACTGCTGCTGGAGCAGCCAGACCCCAGGCTCTGCCAGACCCCATCTGCTGAGCTCAGGGGGCTGCTGCTCCCTGCATCCCACCCACGCCCTGCTCCAGGGGCAGGAGGGGCCAGGACAGGTGCATGGAGCCATCCTGGGGCCAGCACTCCCTCTCAGCTTGCCCGTTGCATGTTTCAGCATAATTAGGCAGTTAATTGCACGCTGGGATGGAATTGATGGGTGTGCGAGTGTAACCGGGATTTATTTTGCATCATTCGAGGCCTCTGCTGCCTCCTCCAGATCCAGCCAGCAGGGAGAGGCTGGAGCTTCAGACCTCTTTTGTTTGTTGTTATTTCAAATGTCCTTGATCATTAAGTGTTTATGGAATGGAGGAGGTAAATGAGCACGGGCGGTTCTGATGGAACTTGCGGTACAGCCACAACAGCAGGTGACTGGGAACCAACAGCAGAGTCAGACAGTGAGAGGGGTGTAAATCCCTCGCAGGAGCCACCGTGCCAGGCACCCCTTGGCCGTGTGTTATCCACCAAACACACCTGGTGCTGGAGATGCTTTGCAGGGATGAGGAGCAATGAAACACGATGGGTCTGGGTTTATTTTTTCCCCCTTTGAATCCAACGGCACAGCACAGGGCTGAGCTGGGGCTGGGCACAGCAAACCTGCCCATCCTGGCCGTGCCAGGGGCTCTGCCCCATTCCCACGGGCAGCGAGGGCTGTGGCTGCCCTGCCTGTGCTGGCAGAGCCACAGGAGTTATGGCCGGTCATAAAATCCTCCCTCCTGGGGCTCAGTGACCTGCAGGGTAGCGGCTCCATGGCCACTGGTGGCACCAGCAAATTGGGGTTTTATTTTATTAGTTCTAAATTTCTCAGCCATTAATTTCAGTGACTTCTGGCTCTCCCGACGAAGAGTTTTTTTTTTTTGAAGCTCCTTTCCCACGACAGTCTCAGCATCTGGGCACACTCACAGTGAGGTCTGGTACCTCCTGCCCCTGCCTTGTCCTGTCCCCCCAGACCCCCACTCCCAGCGATGCAGGATTGGGGCTCACAGCTGCGTGTGGGCTCTGAGCAGCCCTGAAATGCTGTTTGGGGTGGCTCTGGCCGTGACCTGCAGCACCAGCTGCCTCTCAGCACCCCGTGGTGTGCAGGGCAGCTGAGCACAGCAGCCTGTGTGTGCTCATGCGTGTTTGTGTGTGCATGTGTGGGCAGGTGCCTTCATGTGCCAGCACTGGATGCCCCCACAGTGCGGGGCTGAGGGGACACTGAGGGGTCCTGGTCCCCACGCTGCCTCCCGCACTGTTTGGGGTGGGTTTCGCCCCTCTCCAGCCCCGTTTCCAAACACCATAAAATCCTCAGCTAACAAATGCAGCGGCGAGTAGAAAAATGGCCTTTGCCATCCAGTGTGATTATAGGGAACAGAGCCAGGGGCCTCGGGGTGGGTTATAAATCTGATTTATTGACCCAGCCCAGAGCAGCCGCGGCTCTGGCTAGTGAGTAAGTCTTAAATTTCATTGGGTGATAAATACTGAGAGCGAATCAATTTGGTAGAAAAGCTAATTAGCCAGCGTGGTTCCGCATCGATCTCCGAGCCCTGCGTGGCCGGGTGCGAGCCAGGGCTTCCATCATCCTCTGGGCCCAGGCTGGGGCTGGGTCCCCCCGCACCAACTTCGCCAACCTTTCCCATGTCCTCCCCGGGACACGGCTGGGACGCGGCGTGGCGGCACACGGCCGGGGGTGGCACTGGGCGTCTGGGGGGGCAGTGGGAGCTCTGGGGACCCCCTGACCCCCGGTCTGCCCCGATGCAGGTGGTGAAGGTGGTCGGCAGCAACATCTCCCACAAGCTGCGGCTGTCGCGGGTGAAGCTGGAGGACGAGGGGACGTACGAGTGCCGGGTGATCGACTCCAGCGACGGCAAGGCGCGGCACCACAAGGTGAAGGCGTACCTGCGGGTGGAGGCAGCGGGGGGCCCGGGGCACCCCCAGGACACCGAGCTGCGGGAGGCAGAGCTGGCCGCGCCGGGCTCAGCCCACGCACACCACCACCACCACCACCACAANGCGCTGCGGGAGCCGGGCCTGTCGGTGCCGTGGGCGCATCGCTGGGGCCGTGCCCGGGGCAGGGCCTGCGCCCTGTGGCGGTCCCCATCCCCCTGGCCTTGTGCGGGTGGGCGCCGCTGCCACCGCGGTGCCGCGGGCTGTGCCCTCCGTGCTCCCAGCTCTCTGCCCAGCGGGACCCTCCAGCCCGCCGGACCCTCCCTGCCNGCTCGGTTCCAGCCCCACAGCGCGTATCTAAGTTCCAGCCTCCATCCTCCGGCCCGTGTGTATCCCCTGGCCCTGCCCTGCCTGCCCCGCAGCCCCCAGCACGTCAAGGCCTGAGCTCAGCAGAGGAAGGACGGCACGGCACACTCCTGGCATCCTCCTGGCACGGCACGGCACACTCCTGGCATCCTCCCGGCACAGCACACTCCTGGCATCCTCCCGGTACGGCACGGCACACTCCTGGCATCCTCCTGGCACGGCACACTCCTGGCATCCTCCCGGCACGCTCTGGCATCGCTCAGCCAGGCAGCTGCCCGTGCTCCGTGTGTGCCTGGGAAGCTGTGCCATCGCTGGCCCCTTGCTCCCATCACTCCTCCTGCCCCTCGCATTTCACAGAGGATGGGGGGCTCATCCGCCAGCCCCGTCCACCCTGGCCCCCTCCCGCCGCCCGTGCTGGCGTGGCTCTCGGCCCCCTCCCAGTCGAGCATCCCTCCCTCCCTCCCAGGCCACAGCCCCGCGCTGCCCCGGGCAGGCTCTGGCCCACGGGCTCCTCTGTCGCAGTGCAAACAGCAGAGCCCGTCCCTGCTGCCCCCACGGGTGACCACGGCCACTGGGGACAGAGCCGTGGGGAGGGACAGGGGGGTCCCGAGCCTCCCCGCCCGGGTGCCGGGCGCTGCTCCCCTGCTGCCCCCCAGCCTGCCACCATCACACCTGCTGCAGCTAATAAAGCTCTTTAGACGAAGCCTCTGCGGGTCTGTGCTCTCTGTCCCCGGTACGGCGAGGGGACACGGCTTTGGCACTGCCTTGGGTAGAGAGGGGCAGAGCTGGGGCTGCTGGACTGAGGCTGGTGGGGATGGGGATGAGGGGGGACATCAACACCGTCACCTGCAGCTGAGGGCTCAGAGCATTAAAAAGCTGCAGCTGGGGAGCTCCTGCCCAGCCTGGGAGCTGCTGGCCTGAGGGGTGCAGGACACAGCGAGGTCCCAGGTGAGCTGGGGATGCTCCACGCTGTGGCCATGGGGTGCTGGTTCCTGTCGGGTGGCTGGGTGGGCTGCCGGGGTCCAGCCCTTTTCTGTGCTGCCAGGTGCAATCCTGACATCCACCTGGGCACCCCGACCAAATTTCCAGCCTGGTGGGAGGTCCCCAAAGCAGGGTGTTGGCTGCCCCTGGGGCCTGGCTCTGCCTCTCCAGTGGGAGAACAACGCCGAGCAGTGGCAATGCCCAGCCTGGCCCAGCTGCCAGTCCTGCAGCTCCTTTGCAGCTTGTTTCTTCTTGGAGTTCCATCATGCTCACCTCTTGCTGTGCTGGTGAGAAGGAGAAAGAGCTGGTGGCTCTTTCTGACACCAGAGGTGTCAGCCTGTGCTGGGGGCAGGAACAGGCAGAGGCGGCTGGTGCCTCTGGAGCCATGGTCACCTCTGCCACCTGGAGAGCTGTGGTCTCAGGGAGCAAAGGGCACTGGAGAAAAATATTCAGGACCTGCAGGGCAAGGAGAGACTGCTGGTGCAAAATTCCACTTTGCTGTGCCGTAGCAATCCCTGGCAGAGCTCTGGGGTTGGGGTTGTGCTCAAATTCTACCAGTCAGGGAATGGGATTGCTGGGGGAAGAAAAGAGATTGGGATGCATAGGTCACCAGCACAGCAAAAAACAGGCCACAGCAGAGTGCAAGGAAGAGCCAGGGACACGCTAGGAAGGGCAGGAGGCTGCAAATCACCTCAAACAGGGAGTAAACAAATCGCTGTGCAGTGTAGTGATTTGTAAAACCTGGAGGTAAGCTTTAACAATAACAGGTTTTATTAGAAGAGATTAATTTTGCTGAGTTTATAGGAAATCTTGGGGGCAGGAGTCGAGGAGAGGACCCTGCTGGATCCGTGTGCACGGCTCAGCAGTGGCTGGTGCCAGAGGCTGTGTCTGGGATGGTGCCCCCAGCCCTGGCTGTGGTGGACCCCCATGGTCCTGACTGTGTTTGTACACGGAGGAGGTGGCTGGACACGGCTTTTTCAGCTCCCTGATCCCAGAGAGGGTGGCTGGAGCTGGGGGGAGCCAAAGGGTCCCCACCCCAGTGTGTTGGGGGCTGCTTGGTGGAGGAGGGTTCTAGCAGGGAAGGCCCTGGGCTTGTGAAGGGGCCGAGCTTAATATGCAAGTCACTGCTGGGGAGGAACCAGCCTCATGAAAATGCCATTTCCGTGCAGTCCCTCTCCCAGCCATTATCCTGCCTCAGACAAAAGCAATTTACTCAGCCTCCAATAAAGCAAGGGCGATAACGAAGCTGAGAGGAGCTGACTGTGACAGGCAGGACAGCCCCTCCTGCCACCAGCACCCACCTGCTGGCTGGGGCAGAGGCTGTGGGGAAGATCTCTGGGATAGCACTGTGAATCACAGGCTCTGGTGGGGGGCTCTCGGTGCTGTCAGCTGTGCCAGAGCCCGGGCTGGGTGATGTGGATGGTTCCTGGGCACTGGGCAGTGATGGGACAGTGCTGCCCTTGAATCCCATGCCTGTCCTGCAGGATGGCAAGCCCTGGCATGGGCAGGATGGGTCCTTGGAGTCCCCACCACTGCAGAGCCGAGCTGAGCGAGGCTGGATGCAGCATCTGCACCTAATGGATGAGTTTTGTCAAGTGCTACAACAACCCAGAAAACTGCACCAGCCCCAGGGGTGCTTGGAAACCAAAGGCAGTATTTCACCTCCCTGCCTGCCCTGTCACAGCAGCTCTGAAGGCTCCTTTGTATAGAACCCAACCAGCGTTAAGCACTGAACAGATATTAAAAAAGAGTAAAGCTGACCTGCAGCCCTGTCCTACTGGGTAAAAAGCCACTGACTTGTGTTTTCCCTGGAGAAGCAACCAGGAATAAAGCCTGAATAAAACCAGGGAGACAAGGGGAAGTAACTTCAGCTGAGGGACGTGGGCAGCAGAGGTCGTGCCCTTGGACCCACCAGCAGAGAAACATTTTGGATGCTCACCCAGGATCCCAACAGTTATGCACAAAACCTGCTCCATGTAACAATCTGTTTATTGCTTTGGTTTTTGTATTTCTGAACTTGCTTCCAAATTTAGTCAAGATCTGCCCTTTTGCTTCAGTTGCATAGAACTTCCCCGAGTGTCAGAAGGAGCCTGCTGCCAGGAGCTGCTCGGGTGAAGCTGAGGGATCCCGGAGCTGGTGAGGTCTGGGAGCAGCTGAGCAATGCAGTGCCCGTGGACAATCTCTGCCTGAGAGCCTGGGGATGTGGGAGCTGGAGATCAGGGGGGAGGCCCCTCAGCAGGGGGAGTGAGCTGACTCCAAAGACGAGGCATCCTCTGCTCACTGTGGTACCTACTCTGACAAACCATGGCACTGCTGGGGTGCCATTGTGCTCACAGTCCCTGTCACCACCAGCACCGTCTGACCATGGACAGACACAGAGGCTGTGCTGGGGCACAGGCAGGTGCTTCATCTAATTCTCCTTGGGATGGGGTTAGACATGGCCTGAGGAACCATGATCTGGGCTTGGGAGATGTTGTAAATCACTCCCAGGTGTAAATCAGGGCTGGCTGATTCTCTACAGAACCTCACAGAGAGTGAGATGGAGAACAGAGCACGTTTGGCTGCCTCCAGCCAGTCTCAGCAAACTGCAGCTGTGAGGAGCAGCCCTGATGCTTCTGAGAGGACATGTTGTTCTTGCCAGTAACACAGGAGAGGACTTTATTGGAAATGCACTTTAACTTCTTCTGAGATTAACTGGTTTTAAAAAGAACAGGTTTATAGTGCACCCCAAACAAGATTCTCTTTCTGCGAAGGGTAAAAGCAAGAAAAAGCTTTTGCTTTGAGTTGTCATGACTGGCCCAGCTGAGAATGGGAAGGATCATCACAGCTGTGAGGAGGTCAGAGAGGTGGGGGGGCTAAGGGGGCACCCCCCAAGGATCATTTCTTGAAGATGACTCACTCTTCATACTGAAGAATTCGGAATAGATGTGCTGTTTTCTCTGCATATGGTGCTGGTGAAGCACAAGTCAGGAGAATTCAGGGTCAGGCACCCACCTCATCCTCAAACACTGCTTCAAAAAATAAACCTTCTGCCACGGGGACGGTGTTTCAGCCAGTGCCCCGGACTGGGCAGCCCTTCCTTTGCCCCTGAACCATCTGGGTCCTCAGTGACGGTGTTTTCCCAGGCGAGCTCTATCCTGGTGGTTCCTCTTCCCCATCCCAGCTGCTGCGTGGGTCTGTCAGGGAGAAGATGCCTCCCGTGTGCCAGTCCCGGGCCCTGTGCCCTCCTGCTGCTGCAGCCTCTGCAGCAGGAGCAGCACGTTGTCCGTGAGCTCGTTCCGAGGCCGCCCCATCCCGCTGAGCTTCACGGGGCGCAGGCTGGCGTGGGGGGGCTCGTAGCCCTCGGGGCAGCACACCTCGTTCAGGAGCAGCCAGGTGCTGTCAGGGTCCACGTGCATCAAGTGCAGGAAAACACTTTGGAAAACAGCAGGAAGAAAGGAAAGAACAGTGAGGACAAGGGCTTTTGGTTGGCACCCAACAGGGTTATTAAGAGCTAAGGAAAGCTTTGATGGTGTTGGCAACCTCCGGCAGCTGCACAAATTCGCCTCTTTACAGAGGGCAGCGCAGTGGCCCCTGTGCCTGAGAGAGCAGCTCTGTGTCTCACAGCCACTGGCACAGGAGAGAAAAATATTTATGATACTGCACAGTCGCTTATGGACATCAAACAAGCAGCTGGTGCAGAACCGACCTGGCTTGGTGCTGGCACTGTGAGCTGTTGCTGGCACAAGCCTAAACCTGCCTCTCCCACATGCTGGGGAGGTGACTGTGGGGAACTGCATGTGTATCTGGGATCTTTTGGACAACAGCTCCTGCAGAGATCTTGGGAGAAGATGTCTGTGTTGTTCACCACCCTCTCTCTTTTGGGGAGTGAGGGAGTTAACCCATCTGGGCTTCTCTGCCTTTCCAGAGGTGGCAAACCCAAAGGTATTTGGGGACAGCTGCCCAGGCTGGGCCCCAAGGGAAGCTCAAAGCTGTATTTGAGGGCTTTTTGCTCAAGTGAGGTCTGCCACCATCCCAAGTCCTTATTAGCTGCCTCCAAATTTTGGTCCTTCTGCACTGCACCTTTCACAAAGCAGGATTTTAAACCAAAACCAAACACAACCTTCATTAACAAAAGAATGAAGGAAAAGAGGAATCACAACTTCCTCTGCAGATTTACTGCTGTGTTGATGGTTTTCACTTTGCATTTCCATACCTCAGTAAGATGGGATTTGCCTTTCCAGCATGCCCTTCACACGGGGCCCCAGCTGTGAGCTGCTGGGACACAGCTGCTGCTGGAGAGCTGGAAGCTCAAGGAGTGAAAGAGCAAACGCTGATTTGTGTGACCTACACTTACCCACTCCGTCCTGCCAGTTCTCCCTGCAGCAACCTTTGGGCTCAGCTAGGTTTTTGTCAGGCTTTAATGCACAGAAGGTGTACTGGGCTTAACTGGTATTAAATTCTCTGGCTGTGTCATGAACAAAATTAGACTGGAATTTGCAAGGTCTCTTCCTGAATGGTGCTGAGAGCTCTGTGAGCACCAAAGGCACTCAGCACTCACCACACCTATGGCACAGTTTTACAAGATCCCAGTAAAGCCCAGCCATGTGTCTTCAGGTCTCTAGTTTTCACTGAAATCATGGAGCTGTGAGGAGAACAGCTGCCAGGTGAGGTAATGGGAAATCAGGTAGGTCTGTCTCTGCTCCCCCATGAAGCACAGGACTGAACTCCCTCTCTAAAAGCAAAGATCACCTGCTACAAAAGCCATGCAAAATCCAGATCTGATTGCTGTCCAAATTTCTCCTGGAAGAACTTTCATCCCTAAAGTGAGGTTGCTTCCTATGTAAAGCAGGGAGATTTGAGAAGCTTTGAGAAGCTCTCCTCTGAAAAAGAGTGCAGTGCCATGGGTAACATGAAAGAGCACAGACATGAGATGAAGGCAGGAAAGAGCTCCCTCTCCTCTTCACAATAACCCTGTGGATGTGACTCGTTACTCCAGGCACAGTCAAATCCATTGCTTTTGCCTCTCTGCCATTAACACCTTGCCTGTCCCTCAGTGCAGGTCTCTGAACAGAAGAGGGAAGATGTCACCACGGTCGCTGTTGGCAGTGTCCCCTCCCAAAGGTGCTGGCAGTGCCTATCTGCCTGCTCCAGAGGAACCAGTGGGAATGTGCTCTACAGTGATAGCTGGGCTTGGCAACAGCTTCCTCAGCAACACGACTTTTTTCTGTGGCTTGGCCAGATGCAGGTGAGCTCACTGGACTCCTCGTTTCCCTGGCTTGTTCCTGCAGCTCTGCTGACTGGAAGGGGAGGACTGGCCCACTCAGTGCCAGGGGCTGGCAGGGGCAGGGTGTGGAGCTCTCACCGCTGCCATCGCAGCTCCAGCTCTCCAGACACTGCCCTGCCCGTGCCCTCAGCTTGGCTGTGACAGCAGCAGCACACGGCTCTGTCTGCCAGCAAACACCAGCTCCCAGTGGTTCCACCCAGGTTTCAATGGGCTGCTGCTGGTGGGCAGCTGCAGAGATAATCCTTGCTCCTTATGGCTGGGATGGGAGCAGGCAAGGACAATGAATTGCTGGGAAGTGAACGTGAGAATGGGGAATATTGTGCAGCAGGCTGCTGATCCCCAGCACACACACAGCTGTAGCTCTTACACTCACAGCACAGACACTTTGCTCTCCAACCTCTTCCCCATCAGTTGCTCCAGGGAAAGCGACCCTCAGAGATTATCTAGACCCTGGAGAACTCACTGCCTCTGGTGCCCATAATGGCTTGGGGCTGTGATTATCCCTGATAGCCTGGAGTGCTCTGCAGCTTAAAGAACAACTTGACTTTTACATTTTCGAACTAACTCTGGGGTAGTTTCCAAGCAACCTGTTTCCATAGCAAAGAATCCTGGGGTTAATCCAAGTTTGTTTTCTGTTGTTGCCTTTTTTTTTCCCTTAAATACCACTTTATTGAATTTTGCCTTGAGCATGTGGCTGTTCTGGTGTGCTTCAATCCAGCCTGGGAGTGACAGCTGACAATGAGTATCCAACAAACCACACAAGCAAACCAAAAGAGGTAAGCTGAATAATCAACCTTGATATCAAAAAAGGTCCCAAAGTAGCTCATATTTGTCCCAAGTGTGCTAAACTTATTCTACTAGCACAGAGCAGTTTAGCTATTCTGTCACTTTGTTTTTTCCCAAGCTCCAAGCAAAGCCATGGCACAGTGACCAGACTGGCAGAAGGACAAGGCTTCCTGGCTTTCCATCCCTGCTGAATGTTTAACTGGATACAGCTCACCCCAGGCTTTGGTAAGAACTGAGGAAATTCTTTTGGCATCTTAGGGGGAAAAAAAAATCATTCCTATCCAGACTGTTGACTGAAAGGTCATGGGCTGCAAACATTTAGTAGGAATTAAATGTAAATTTCAAAACAGTCCCTTGAAACTGAAAGAACAGAAAACTACTTGTCAGTTTTGACAGGGTCCAGTGACAATTTCCTAATCTCTTTTCCTTCAAGGTTTTATTCCCTGAAGTGAAAAGCTTGTCAGGGATGATGCAACTTCATAAATTGATGAGAAGCTCAGATTTACATATTGTAACTTTCAGTTTCCACCATCTCCCCCCACCTTGTTCCTAGTGCTGGGGTCCCACACACCCCCCTTGCTCAAGGCTTTCTGGGCACTTCCCCACTTTGCACTGGCTCATCTTCTTCAATGAAGGCAAAGACTTTTCTAGTGCTCCTTGGCATTCCCAAACTCTTCTTCAGCAGGTTTGGTCCCTTTGGTGATTTTGCATTTGGTTTTTTGTTTGTTGTTTGTTTAGTTTTTTAAAAAGCTTTGGGTAATACTCTCCTGGAATACTCCCAGCAGTCATCTCCTAGTAAAGCCTATTGTTATTGTCCCATTTTCTCTTCCTCAGATGTGCTGGAGTTCTTTTTTTCCCAGCATCTATTTTTGCCTGTTGAGTATTCCATGAAGCTGCAGTTACAAAAATCACTTACTCCCACTGCTTCATCTAATAAAGCTACAGGGTCCCATAAATGGGATTAAGCAGACTCCTTGGGGCATGATAACATCCCTGGATGATAGCCAAACTCCCTTTTTCCTTTTTTTTTTTTGTGGGGCTCAAGCACCTTGGCCAAAAATTCCTGCTCAGCTCTTTGCATGCCTACAGAATCCTCATGCAGTCAGTGTATGATTTTTGGAGCTACAACTGACTTTGCAAGTCCTGACCTTGTTCTTGACAGGTCACAGCCCACCAGTTGAATAAGAATCCTAAGAGCTGAGTAAAGGCCAGTTAGTATAAATCACTATGGCAAGCTGATTCCAAACATCCTTTTACCTCATATGATTTCTGCAGTGATAAAGCTGAGTTATGTGACGTATGCTGGCGCTCAGGCTGGGGCTAAGATTAGTTCTGGTCTATTTGTTTTTAGAAGCATTTAAAATGCAGAATTTCTCATGTATCAGGCTGATAACGTTGCCCTTGCTTAGATGGAAAGGGCCTAAATGTGTGACAACCTGTGTCAGTTTGCAGGATTACTTTCAGGCACACGGAGAGCAAGAAGGGCCAGAACTTACAGGAATGTGGTGGTTCAGCAGCTGGAGAATAGAAATGGAAGTGTGGCTGAGATGTGATTCTTATCCTAGTACAGCAGCTGATTGTTATGGTGCAAACTGATTTTGACTTTTCCAGGCTGAAACCTCTTATCAGGGCACTACAGTTAAAAGTGAGTGTGATTTGATTAACTCTGATCCATCCAGGCTCCAAGACCAGGGATTGCATAGGACTAAACTGAAAAAATTAAACCCAAAAGAAACCTCCAAATGCTGCCATGTGCATGGTGTCAGGCCAGGCACAATGCATGCCTCAGTGCATACATGTGTCTGGTCAGTGGAGTTAAACAGGAGACAGCAAGGGCCTCTGTGAGCAGCTTGGTTCACTGACATATGTGATGTTTGGTGCATCAAAAGCATGGAGGGAGGAGCGAATCATATGGCATTTTTCCCTTAAAATATAATAAAAATAACATACGGGAGAAAAATATTACTTGCCCTGAACTTTGCTGCCCTTTTGCTCCAACAAGTGAGCTCACTTGATCATACAGCTTCCAACAGGGCTCATTTCGTATTACCCCCACTCCTGCTGGTGGGGGGAAATTGCACGGCTTCTTAAGCTGCTTGGTTAATGATTTAAAAGCTTCAGATTCCAAATATCTAGATAAATCCTGGCGTTCTGCTTTTCATCCAGCATTGCTTGCACAGACCGAGGCATTATTGCATTAAGGGGGTGCACGCCCACAGCCCAGAGCCCCTCTGCAGAACAAATGCTGCCGGAGCCTGCTGTGCTGCCGTGAAAGCCTCCAAGGTAAAAATAAACCTGCTCCCACCCGAGCAGGGATACAAACAAAGGAATGCTCCAGCTCCGGAGAGCGCTGGCTCTGAACTGCTGCCCAGCCACACAAAGCCCTTCACACCCTGCACCCCCGGGAGCCTGTGCTTTGTGAAAGGGAACGGATGGGCTGCACTTCCCTTTGCTTCCCTTTCCAGCAGCCTGCCCTGGAAATCCGAAACCGCAGAGCCTGCGGAACCTGCTGGTTTCCCCTCCTCTCGGGGGAGGGCAGGGCTGGCCACACAGGAAGCGGGGGGCTGGCTTTTACCCCCATCCTTCGGCAGAGGGGCTTTTTGATTTATGTCCCGTGTTCTGTACCTGGACTCGTTTTGTCTCCTGAAATCTCCGGCCTTGGTTCCAGGTGACAACGTATGACAATAGTGATTTCTTATCCTGACAGCAGAACATGCTGAGCAGGATTTTGTACACCAAGCAGCAAAGTATGTCTGTCAACGCTTCCTAGGGCTGGAGTGTGCTCACCTAAACTGTTTTTGCTCTTTTAGACTCTCCCAGCCTTCCCAGAGCAACACTGGTGCCAAGACTGACAGCTTCCCAAACAAACTCAGGTCCACCTGGCAGAGCCTGGGTTGGAGCCCAGGGAAAATGGAAGGGTAACAGAAGTAAATCCCCCAGCCTGCAGAAGGCATTAAGTGATAAAATACAGGGGAATGCCTGGCACATCCTCTTCCATAGCTGTCTTCCCTCTGCAGTTTGATGCCACCAGTGGGCCAAGAGCCTCAAGTATTTGGCTAGGAAAAAGCAAGTAGCACATCTTTCCTTCTGTCCCCAAATGCACTGCAAGGTCACCTGTAATGTCTGTGCAAGCTGACAGCTGACCTCTCTAACTCATTTTGGGGAGTAAATGATACTTCACCACAGAAAACTTCCACAAGAGATCCTCTTTGTACAGGACTTGAACGTGATGGAGGCTGGAACAGGAACGGTGCAAAAGGAATGGGATTACCATGCTCCCTCTGTCCCCCATTATTTGTACACCCAACACATCTGCATTTAAGAGACATTACCTCTGGGCAGCTTCTTGCAGTTTCACAGGTTGCTTGGCGCTGAGGTAAATCAGGCAAGCATCTGCCACTTTATTCAGGTCACTCTCGCCTGCAGAAATGGAACAGAAAGAAGGGTAGGAGGTGACCTCCTCAGCAGCTGTTGCCTAATGGAATCAGCTCCAAATTGGCAGCACAGGCTTCTGAGCCTTTGAGCTGTCTGACCCAGAGCTCTTCTGACCTTGCCTTTTAAGCATCTTGCTGCAAAGCCAGGAAAGCAATCAAGGGCACTGAGAGGAAAAGAGCGACTAGCCAGCAAACCTTCTCCCTCATCAAAGTCCGCTCCGAAATTTCACTTGGAGAATTTCAGAGAGTTTCATTCAATAGAAGAGTGTGATGTGCTGGATTTCAAGGGTCACCCAGAGATAGGCCCACAATGGAACCAGTCAAGCTGGCCAGAAGTCTGATCTGGGCTCCAGTTTGTCCGGTAAGAACAAAGCGTGGCCCAACAGCCCTGCAGCAACGCATACACTCTGTTCTGTACCCTCTTCTCAAGCACAAGTGGGATGAGCAGTCAGATTTTGCCTGTGCTGGGAACCTTCTCTCCCTTTTGTCCACCAGGGAGTAAAGAGTGGCCAGCACCTCTTTACAGAGCTCCCCAAGAGGACAGATTCAGGCTGGAGAAGATCAGGAAATCAATTCTGTGGGCAGCAGGAGGAGAAGCAGCAAGTTGAGATGAGAGAGTAAAGTCTGGCAGAGATTCACACAACCTGTGCTTCCCCTGGTACTCACCCATGTCCAGCCTCTCGCAGAGAGAGCCCAGGCCCTGCAGCACAGCCAGCTGCAGCTTGAAGGCCAGCGTGTGGCTGTACACAGGCCCAGCTCTGGCACTCGCTGGGGCCTGGCTGAGGAGGGAACTGGTCAGCTTGGGCAGGACATCTTTGGAGAACCTCTGTCTCAGGAAGTCCCCACACGTTTGAGCCAGGGTACACAGCACCTAAGAGAGACATCAGTTACAGGGGACAGTGCACACACTGGCCTGGGAGGAGCTCAGTGATCCACACCAGCCTGGGGACTCAGACATTCCCTCTCCCTGGAGAATTGTTTTTGCAGGTGAGAGCATTGTGACCACACCTGCCCCAGTTTCCCCATAATGAGCAGAAGGTGAATGTCTGCGAGGCTGAGTGAGCTGCACCCTGCTCTGCAGTGTCACCTGGCTGACCTCCTGGGCTGCCCTTCCCTCATTAGCACAGCAAAGGCAAGAGCAGCTGTGCAGTCTTACTCAGAATTAGTGGAGGAGTCTCTGATGGAAAATGCCATTAAATATCATTATATCCTTAAATCTCTTTTGTGGTGCAGACAGCATATCTTTCCAAGCACATCAGCAAGCAGAAAGGCCAACAGGCCACAGAAAAGGGCACCCAGCACTACTGGTGTGTGCCTAGGATCAAACTCAAACTGGGTAGAGAATGGCCCTAAATGCATGTAAAAACAAAGGAGAGTCCACGTGGCCAGAACACTGATCTCTCTTTTGGAACTTCACTGAGCTCATGGTCTCAGTGTGCAGGACTGAGATGCTGGTTATGTTGTTTTACACTGATATGACACTTCTTGTCCTGGAATTCAGACAGGAAGACACTTTGGGGGGAATACAGAGAGCAAAACCCAAGCTGGGTGCAAATTGTAGTGAAGACTTGAACTTTACAATAGTTAATTAGTTTTTCTGTAGCAATCTCTATCTCCTTTTAGGGCAGGCATGTGATAGGTATGGCTATTCTGAGATTCTGGTGCATGGTTTCTAGAATTTGGGGAATCAAAACTCTCTTTATTCACTCTGAAGGATTCCAAAATGAATCTCACTCTGCCCAGCAGATGAATTCCTCTGCAATGCTGGGGCTGGCAACCCCTGGAAACATGCTTTACCTGCCAGCCTGTGAGTCAGGAGGAGAAAGGAGCCAGCTGACAAGGTCAGGAGCTCTTTAATCATGTCATTACAGGGCCAAGTCTTTGTTTAACCTCTCCCCTCACTTGCCAATGCCTCAATGGTGAAATGTTCCCCTATCTTCAATCTGAGACTTCCAAAGAGGATACTGGGACTGTGGATCCAGCAAGGCCAAGCTGCACTGTATGGTGCCCCTAACATCTGCTCAGGCTGTAGAACTGGTTTTCTCATCCCTGCAATAACCACCAACATTGCTGCCTCCCCCAGGAACAGCATCAAGGGTTTACCCGTGGACAAGCTGCAGTGGGAGTGGTACAAACCCACCCACTGCAGGGCGGTGACCCCATGCTCCAAACCACATTTAAACATCGCTGCAGGAGCTTTGTCCTCTCTCCTGGGCTGCAGCACTGCCTGAGCCACTTCCTGCCCAAGCCCCAGCTGGAAATGCTGCTGGCAGTCCCTGCCATACCTTGAAGGCTCTGAGCACTGCCAGAGGGTCGTCACTAATCAGCCGGGTGACGAGAGCTGGCCAGACACGGTGAGCCATGGGAAGCAGATGGTTTCCATGAGGATGCAGCACAGTTACACAGAGCTCCAGCACGTCCAGGACCTGGGCAGGAGGGGAGGGAACAGACTCTGAGTGCTGCAGTGCCAGACATTCAGGTGGATCCCAGCATCACTTCAGGAAGCGGGGAGGAGGGGTTGGATAGCAAAGGGTGCGGTTTTACCGCAGCAGGAACGGGGACAAGTGAACAGGGCTTAGAGATCAGGCCTGTTTGGAAAGGGACAAGCACTGCAGTGACAGAACCTGTGCAGGGTACAGAGCTGGGCAGGATTCCTGCCCTGATCCCACAGGCTGAGCTGCACGCTTGGACCCCACTGCGGCTGTGGCAGCAGCATCACCTGGCAGAGCTGGGGCCGCTGGGATAGGAATCTGGGTTATGCCTCATTTTTCTCTCACTTTGCACTTTAAAAGGAGGCCACCTTCAAAGGGTTTTCATAATTAGAAAAAAGCCAGGCTTTTAGCCCTGCTTATCACCACCCCAGCAACTTCAAAAACATTTATCAGCCTGTGCACTGCAGCCTGAGGAAGGGGGATGGGAAGCACAGATGGGAGAAAGATGCTTCTGTTTCCTCCACCAAAGGACAAGGCACAAGACTTAACTGTCATGGGCATCAAGGGAAAGTGCCCGATACAAAGCCACCATTAAGATTCTGTTCCGCCTGGCAGCCATTCCTAATCCAGAGTGCTCCCAAAAATCTATCTCCCTTTCTCTTGCCAGGCTTGGAGGCTCTGTCCTGCTGGAGCATATGGCAGCACAAACCTGGGGATGGCAGGGAGCCCAGTGTGCACAGTGCACACGCTGACGAGCTACCAGCCCCTCCATGGGCACCATCTGTCCCCTCGGAGCCGGCGGTTACCGACCTTCAGCCGCACCCGGAGGCTCCCGTCAGACAGCAAGTGGATGCACCTCTCCATCACATCCCTGGCCAGCTGAGCGTGGCTTGGCATTGGAGCTTCTTCCGTGTCAGAGCTGGGCTCTGCCTTAGCAAGGGGAACCTCATCTGGAAGACAAAACCATTACTGAAGCCATGAAAATGACTTGGGAGCTCTGGGAGATCACAATACCCTGAACCACTCTGCAAATTCCCGAGTAAGGCCTTTGGTATTTTTTAATGTGCTTGGATATAGTTAAGCCTATGAGTTCTGTGAGTTAGTGTCTGGTTCAGTTAAGAGCGTGGGGCTACGGAATGTTCGCTTTCTTTACTGGACAATGCAGCTGGTCTGACATTTGCAGTCTCTGCTCACCATGGACTTATTTCCCATTGATTTTTATTAAAAATGAAAAGCCTGGGTATTTAAAGATGAAGTATTTAAAGGTCAGGATTGCAGCACAGCCCAGTAAAGACTAAAAAGTTCCCTATATGAATGTCTGAAGTGCCTGCCAAGGCCAAGTGATAAGGGAGCAGTGGCATAATTAGCCAGGAGAAAATAGTACAGAGACTCCCAAGGGAGCACGAGGAAAATGCATAGGATCCTGGAAAGAGGAAACTTCAGGTCCTGAACCCAAACGAACTGTTGTGAGGTAAGGAAAAACACAGTGTGCTTGTGCCTTAGAGCTAGAGAAGCCTTGATCTGCAAACATTTGGCTCCCCCACGCAAACAGAACAAAGCAAGAACACCCAACATCACTTTACATGAACCAAGGTCAGCCCAAAGAAGACCTGAGACTGTCAGCCTGGTCCCAAGGCCCCCACGTGACAAAAGGACACCTCAGAGGTCACAGTCTCTCTGCAAGGTGACCATGCTCCTCTCCAGCCACACAGAGCACTGACCTGCCTCCTCCTCCTCCAGGTCAGGAAGATCACCCTCTGCAATCTGCTTCTGCCTGACATAGTCAAGGAAGAATCGTTCCACTTCTTGCCTTGTCATTGTCACCTCCTGCTGCCCCTGGGGCCGAGCCCTGCTCTGCTCCTTGTCAGTCTGCCTTTGCTGGTGTTCCTCAGCGCTGGGCATTCCAAACCACTGCACTGCAAAAGAAGAACTGACATGTCACTGAGCAACCATGATCCCCTCCTGCAAGTCAGCAAGGTGCCATGGATTCCACGAGAGATGAGATGGCTCTCACATCTCATGGGATTACACCTGATCCAGGCATCTGCTGTCACATCCCAGTCACCACCCCGATGGTATGGGAACCTTAAGATGGAATATATGCCATGTGCTCCTACAGAATGCTCATGGGAGCAGAGAATCCATCCTTTCTCAGCCATTAAAGGCCATGTTCCTGTGAAAGGCTGCAGGCCAGACCAGCTGGAGAGGGAAAGGTACTGGTGATCTTTGCTCGAGCACTGCCCCAGCAAGCAAAGCACAGCAGCCATCCCACTGCAGCACCTTGGCTACCTGGAACATCCCATGGCAAATGGAAAGGTCCAAGACAACTACCCTGAGTGACAGCAAGGCTGAATTACACAAAGTAAACATTGTTTTGGTACCTAGAGCTGTCATGACTGAGTGGAGGACCCTGAGGAAGGTGGAAGCCTGGCTATTGTAAGACTGATCTAGCGCAGACAGGACATCTTGGATGACATCTTCTACCAGTGGCAGCAAGCTGGCATCCGAATGCCTCAGCATCGTGTCCAGGACCTGGGAAGCACGTGGCTGATGTGCCAGCTGGCGCAAATTCAGGGAAATCCCGTTCACCAGATAGTCAGAATTCTCATTAATCAAACACTGCACCGAGTCGTAACCGCAGGCCTCACATATGTCTGCCAGTGTCCCCAGTGCTGTCTCACTGATGAGCAGAGTCCTGTCACCAGCCTTTTCCAGCACAGGGTAGAGAGCTGAGAGCAGCAGCAGCCGGAACTCCTTCCCGAGGACAGCAGCGAAGCAGCCGACGCCCTCCAGCTGGATGCAGATCTGCCAGATGTTGCTGTTCATGGTGCGGGTTGTGACCGGGGGCTCTGGGGACACAAGGAGAACGCTGCTGGACGCCCCTCCCGCACGGACAGCGCGTCCCGAGTGCTGCACCGAGTGCTCAGGGCTGCTTTCCTCCGTGTCGATGCTAGTGACCAAATACCAGTTCACCTGGTCCATGTATTCATCCAGAATGGACGTTATGGACCCTTTGAGATCACCCACGTTCAGCAGAATGTCCCTCTCCTGCAGGACGTCCACCCCCACTCCGGCAGCTCCCGTGATCAGCTCGTTGAGGATCATGGCTGCCTGCTTTCGGTACAGGCCAGACTCATTGTACAGCCCCATGAAGTGATCCACAAGCAGGTAGAGGTTCCCGTAGTAGCCAAGAACACGACACACTTGCTGAAGGAGCTGGAAAACCTTCTCCTCTGTGAAGAAGCGGAAGTATTTCTTCTGGCACCTGCCCTTCTGCACACCCTGCTGCAAGGGGCCCGGGGGCCCAGGGCGCCGGGCCTCCACTATCTTCACATCTGTCACGTCCAGCTCCAGAACCTGCACCAGCGCCTTGGACAGGCGCTGCAGGTGGGACACGGAGTTGAGGACAACGTTAATCTTGGGGCCCAGCAGCTTCAGGTAGCCGAGCAATAAGCTCAGCGTGGAAACCTTGCCCATGTCATCCTGAGAGTTCATCAGGCGGGGAAGAGCTGTGGCAAGGGAATGGAGGTTCTCAGAGAGGACATCAGCAAGAGCCCTGTTCTGTGCCACAATCCCCTGCTCTGCGATCCCTCGCAGAACTGTGTTACACCTGCTCTGGACTTCACTGTTTTCATCATTAACCAGCCCAACCAAGGCCTTTAAGAGGTGACTGAACGAGTCCACCAGTGACTGACTGCAGTTCCTCAGTAAGTGGTGGACCAGCTCTACCAGCTCCAGTCTCACCTTCCAGTGGGGGTGAACTGAAGAAGATTCAACCACTTTATGCAAGAGAAGAGAGAGTTTTTCAGCAGTGCTTTTAGTCCAGTCCAGTCCTCTGTGGATCATTAGCTCTGATATTCTGCTGTGTTCCACTGGCAGCTTTTCCTTACTCTTTGGGATTCTGGCTAGCTGTTTGTCAGCCATGACCAAGCCAACAATCAGATAAAAGAGTCTGATGGCAGAAACGGTGGTTTTGTGACCTTGTTTGATGTCTCCAGCAATAACCCGAGACAGCGTAATAGAAATCCCGGGCAGAAAAGAAGCAAACAAATCCCCACATTGCTGTGCCTCGTCTTCATCCAGGTCTCGGTGCTCCTGGCAGTCACACTGCAGAACCAGGACCTGCAAGCACTCCAAAGCAGAGATCTTGATTTGCTTTGCTTTTTCTTGCTCTGCAAGCGTCAGAAGCAAAGACACAGCAAATCCTAAGAGCGGAAGAGTGGAAGGTTGGTACAGAGACAAGATAACATCCCCGTAAGCCGAATGCATCAGGGTGTGGAGCGCCTGGATCACAGCCAGCTTCAGCTCCTCGGACAGCGGGGCGGCTTTGCCCGAGCTGGGAGGGGGAGCGAGGCAGGTACAGAGCTCCGAGAAGAGCTCCTGCAGCAGCTCCTGCTTCTTCACGCACGTCACCGCAAGCACGGAGGAGATGCACTGCACCAGGCTCTGCACCAGCCGCTCCTGCTTGGGCCCCGGCACCCGCAGGGCGAAGCGCAGCGGGAACAGCACGTACTCCTGCAGCTCCTGCAGGGCCGCGCCGCTCACCCCGGCCAGGTGCGCCTGCAGCTGCCGCACGTTCTCCACCGTCTGCGCCCGCGTCAGCTGCACGCAGACGGGGCGCAGCGCCCCGAACGCCGCCTGCGGGGTGTCGAACACGGCCATGCCGGGGGACCGGGCCCTGCCCGGTGCCGGGGGTCCTGCCCGAGGCCGGGACTGCGCGGGGCCAGGCCGGGCAGCCCTGAGCGGGCCGGAAGTGACACCGCGCTACCAGCGCCACAAAGCTCCCGCGGCGCGGGGCGGGCGCTGTGAGAAAAGTCTCGGGTGCCCGCAATGCGCGTGCGCCGGCGGCGTACCACGGAGATAACGGGGCTGCCAGCGCCACAAAGCTCCCGCGGGCGCGGGCGGGCGCTGTGAGAAAGATCGCGAGGGCCCGCAGCGCGCAGGCGCGGCGATGGTTGCGCGTGCGCCGTTCCCGCCCGCCGTGCGGCCCGGCTCCCTCCGGCGCTCCGTACGATGCCGCCCCTCGCCCCGCGGCGGGGTCAGGGCGCGGGCGGCCATCTTGTGGCGGCGGCCCCGGCGGGTTGTTGTCGGTGAGGCCGCGCCGCGCCCCCTCCGCGGGCGGAGCAGCCCCGGCCCCATGTCCTCCTTCTCGGAGTCGGCGCT
>VZRO01001162.1:317578-386133 GCA_013397915.1 Daphoenositta chrysoptera | reverse complement strand
CAGCTCCAATCCACGACAGCTGTCCATCAGTTCCCCCAGGTCCCTTTCTACCTGGGCACTGTCCAGCCACTCTGTCCCCAACCTGTGGTGCCACAGGGGTTGTTGTGGCCACAGTGCAGGACTCGGTACTTGGACTTGTTGAACCTCGTATTATTGGACTCGTCCCATCTATCCAGCCTGTCCAGGTCCCTTTGCGGAGCCCTCCTGCCCTCCAGCAGATCAACACTCACTCCCAGCTTAGTGTCATCTACAACTTTACTGATGATGGACTCAATCCCATCATCCAGATCATCAATGAAGATACTAAACATTACTGGCCCCAGCACTGATCCCTGGTGATCAGTGACCTGGTGAGCCACTTAGATGCCCAAAGGTGTGTCATACATGAAATTGTGATATTGCCTTTTGCATATGTAAATTGTAAGAAATCAATTTACAAGTAGCTATGATGTTAATGAAGTTATTAATTAAAATACCTTTAAATTAAAAGTTCTACTTTACCCTAGTTTCAATAAAGTTTTCCAGTTCTAATCTACATTATAAAATTTAGAAATACCCTGATTAATCAATGTCCAAGTTAAGTAATTATTGTATTGAAAGAACAAGATTTTTAAAGTGGTTAATTCAAAATATGACTGTTGAAATAAGAATTAAGTTGTTAATAACTTCCCCAAGTTAAAAAAGTTGTAGTTTATATTTTCTTCTATTTAACTGTTATATATGAGTCTAAAACAGAGTTAAGGAAGTTGCATTTTTATTGAAAAATCTTTTGATTCTTATAAATCAACTTCTCAGCTTAAACATTTTCTAAGGGACAGAACCCCTCACCCCACAGTTGAGGCTACTTTTAGAAGTCAACCATTAGCCTGCAACTGGGCTCCATAGCAACACAGAATATTAATGAGGACTTTTCACACCTTTAAAACCGATGACATCACTCCCCTACAGACGACGAGCCATTGGACAAAGACTATGGCATCAATTTAATACTCACCAATCCCCCTATGCCATGGAGGCTGGACAATAGGCAGTCCAGGGAGGGGCCAAGGGAGTATAAAAAATGATGCACAAGCTGAAAAGCCGCCTTTTGCCTCTGGTTAGCAGGGAGCAAAGCCCAGTGCTGTGGATATTGGGTCCATAATCTTATATAGACTCCTAATTTAAATATTTTTCTTTAGACTAGCTAAAGCAAGCCACTGCACTGCTGATCTCTGCCTTGGGCTCAAGCTGAACAAGCTAAAAAGAGTCTCTAATCTCTGTGTTCCTGGCTTATTTTTTTTTTTTAAGAATTTATTTAAACCATTTCCCTAATTTTTCCCTGGTAATAAATTACTTTCTTTTTTTCAATTAATGCGAGAGTTGCCTCGTTTTTGACAGGTGCATGGGACCAGATGGGATCCATCCTAGTGTGATAAGGAAGCTGGTGGAAGAGCTCTTCAAGCTGCTCTCCATCATTTTTCATCAGTCCTGGCTCACCGGGGAGGTCCCAGATGACTGTAAAGGTCAATGTGCCCCCATCCACAAGAAGGGCTGAAAAGAAGATCTGGGACACTCCAGGCCAGTCAGCCTGACCCTGGTGGCTGGCGTGTTATGGAACAGATCCTCCTGAGTGCCATCATACAGCACCTACAGGATGGCCAGGGGATGAGATCCAGACAGCACAGGTTTAGGAAAAGCAGGTTATGCTTGACCAACCTGATCTCCTTTTAGGACCATGTCACCCAGCTGGTGGATGTAGGAAGGCTGTGGATGTTGTCTATCCGGACTTCAGCAAAGCCTTTGACACTGTTTCCCACAGCATTCCCTGGAAAAACTGATAGCCCATGGCTTGGACTGGTGCACTCTTTGCTGGGTTAAGAACTGGCTGGATGGCCGGGCCCAGAGAGGCTCTGGGGACATCCCAGGACCAGCCCCCTGCTCCCTCCATGTGGAGGCTGGTGAGCCTGGTGACAAGGGAACCACAATGCTCCCCTGGAAGGATGATCCCTAAGTATTCTCTCCAGGTTAGGGAGACAGAAAGACTTCTCCCAAAAGGCTTTGTTTCGGTTATGTTAATGTACCCCAGTTCTGTTTTCCCAGTTGGCCCGTTGGCCTCCCCATCCCTTTTTACCTTCTATGTTCTTGTCCTAGAAAGTTTTCCCTTCCCCATCCTCCCACTGGCCCCTGCTCCCCTCCCACTCCGCTGCTGTGGTGTGGTTGTTGGTTTTTGTGTCAGGTTCCGGGGCCCTTCTTCTTTCCTTTCTTCATTTTTGCCATTAGGAGCGGGTAAAAGCTGGGCAATGGGTGCTAAATTAACGACCCAGCAGAGGGGTATCTATTACCCAGTTGTGGGAGCCCTTACAGGAGGTGGTTCTAAGTTCTCAAAAAGGGATGTTAAAAGATTAGTTCGGTGGCTCCTTTTTCATTTCCCCAGGATGTCCCCACAAGATGTTCAGTCTCTAGCATTTTGGGATATGGTAGGTGAAAAAATAACATTATTAGAAAATACAGGGGACACCTCTGTTAGAAAACTCATTTGTTACCAAAAATTTATTCAGCCATATGGAAACAACGGGAAATGAAAAACGAGCCGCCACAAAACCCCAGTTCTCTCACCTCACCCTCTTCTCCCAAGCCCTCTTCCCCTAAGCTGAGGCGATCTGGAGACGCAGCTTGCCATGAGGCACAGGGTTGCCAATGTCTCCCTGGCTCTCTGTCGTCTCCCTGGCACCCTTGCCGAGGCAGCAGTGGCCATGCTGCCTCGGACCCTTCCCTGAACCCTCTTCCCGCTCCCTCTTCCCCAGTTTTAAAATCCCCAGTTTCGAGATCCCCAATCCCTCCAAATGGCGGGTTCCACCCCTCTCCCTTACAGAAACAAGATGATGGTGACTGCATGGCTCGGTCCTCCACCTTGTCCTCATCAGGACAAGATGGTGGCGAGCACATGGCACAGTCCTCCATCTTACTCCCCCATTCCTCTCCCCACAACCCCCTTTTCTTCCCTCTCCCTCCTCACTTCCCCTTGCAGCCGAAAAAGCCCTGTTTGTGATGCTGCCTATAACACCACGGTTAAACTATGCTTTGATCAGACAGCACCCCTCTGAGCCCTATATTGACTTTGTGGAAAATCTAAGACAAGCTATTACAGTTCAGGTTGAGGGTGGGGACGCTCGCAAGCAATTACAACTGACGTTGTCTGAAATAATGCTAACAATATGTGCAAAACAATCATTTTAGGTCTTCTACATAAACCACCACCTACCCTGGACAACATGGTGGAGGCCTGTGCAAAGTTAGCCATCTTTGAGCTGCCTGAAATAACATTAAAGAAAAAAGGGCTGGTTGGCACGGCGGAAGAAATCGGGGCTGCTGGAGTTACAGAGACCACACCTTCCTCCGGCAACCCGAGACCACCACTCAAAGAGACCACGTCATCGCTGTGGCCAGAAGGGGCACTGGGCCAAGTTGTGTAGAGCACTGCCACCAGTTCACCACCCACATCCCCCACCCGGTTCTTCGGCCGCTTCTACACTGGGAAACTAATCAGCCAGTGAGATGGGACCTCAGGCGGGGACATAAGTGAGGTCGCCACCAAAATGTCACCAGGTACTGTTTTCCCCATCTTCTCTACACTTGCACACCACTTCATGAACTCTGATTGGAAGGTGTTGCCAACTTGTTTCCCGACAACGGATATTCCTCACATGGACTTAACTAATACCTCAGGACATAGACATAAACTTGTTGTTGGAAGCGGCGCACACATTCCCCTAGAAATGGAGATTTCCCCTGAAATCACTGAAACCAACTCAGAGGGAAATCTCTATCTTTTGGCACGATCCACCCGCCGTTCTTCCTACTGCAAGGCCACACCATCGCCCAGGCCATTCTAATGCCCAACAGGCCGCCAATAAATGGCCAAACACCTGCTGTTTACTGGTTGGAGACAGTAGGCAGAGGCAAACCCCTGCTAGAGTGCACACTCCACTGAGGGAGGGATAACATTTCCCTCAAGGGGATGGTGCATACAGGGGCAGATGTGACGGTGATTCCATACACCGAATGGCCATCACGTTGGGAGTTACAAATTACTAAGGATGACGTCATAGGGATAGGGGGTACCCAATTGGCATGACAATCTAAGAGCGTGGTCCAAATTGAGAGATTGGATGGACAACTGGCCTCAATCCGTGATTTGTCATTGATATAGTGTTCATGCTGTGGGGACGAGACACCATGTCCCAGTGGGGGGCAAAACTTGAAATTCCCAAGACCCCAAGGGATTTTTGATCGTGGCCACTGTGGAGCACCCTACCCAAACACTGCATTGGCGCACAAATTCTCCAGTATGGGTAGACCAGTGGCTGCTCAACAAAGAAAAATTGAAGGTGCTCAACAAGCTCGTGGAGGAGCAACTGGCCAAAGGCTACATTGTTCCCACCGACAGCCCTTGGAATTCCCCTGTTTTTGTTATTTGAAAACGGGGGAAGGACAAGTGGAGGCTCCTTCACGACCTTCGAAAACTAATGACGTTATAGAGGACATGGGTTCCCCTCCAACCAGGGATGCCCTCCCCGACCATGCTCCCCCAAAATTGGAAATTGGCTGTCATCGATATAAAGGATTGTTTCTTCCCAATTCCCTTGTCATGCATGAAATAATGAAATTGGCTTTTGCATATGTAAATCGTAAGGAAATAAGTTACAAATCGTTATGATGTTAATAAAATTGTTAATTAACATACCCTTAAATTAAATGTTTTATTTTACCCCAGTTCAAAATAAAGTTTTCCAATTTTAATCCATATTGTGAAAAAAATAAATGCCCTAGTTGAACAATATCCAAATTAAGTGATTGTTGTATTAAAAGAACAAGAGTTTTAAAGGGGTTGATTTAAATTGTAATTGTTCAAATAAGAATTGCAATGTTAATGACTTCCCTAAGTTAAAAGGTTATAATTTATGTTTTCTAATGTTTAACTATTGTCTGTAAACCCAAAACAAAGTTAGAAGAAGTTATAATTGTATTGAAAGATCCTTTGACTCCTGCAAGCCACCTCCTCAGCCTGAACAAATATTAAAGGACAAAACCCCTCACCCGACAGCCAAGGCACTATTTTTAGCAATCACCCATTGGCCTGCAACTTGGCTCCCTGCCAACTAGGATATTAATGAGGACTTTTCCCGCCTTTGAAACTAAGGACATCACTCTCCCTAAAGACAACGAGCCATTGGACAAAGACTATGTCATCAATCTAAAACTGGCCAATCCTCTGTGCCATGAAGGCTGGACAATGGGCGGTCCGGGGAGGGGCCAAAGGGGTATAAAAATCAATGCACAAGCTGAGGAGAGCAGTTTTTACCTCTGACTAGCAGAGAGTAAAAGCTGGTGCAGTGTCTATTGGGCTTAAGACCCTCTATAGGGTCCAAATAATAAATAATCTCGTTTTGGACTAGCCAAGGCAAGGCACTGCACTGCTGCTCTGCTTTAGGCTCTAGCTAAGCCAGCAGCAAAGAGTCTCGGATCCCTGGAATCCCGGATTTTTATTTCTTTTACTGAAATTTTTATTTTAATAATTTTTTTATTTCCCTGTTAATAAATTACTTCTTTTTAAAATTAATTTGAGAATTGTCTCCTTTTTTGACACCTTACATCTGGACGACGCTCCTTGGTTTGCTTTCTCGGTTCAGACCATCAACCGGGAGGCTCCAATGTGGCGTTATCCCTGGCAGGTGTTGCCACAGGGCATGAAGAACAGCCCCACCATCTGCCAGTGGTACATCACTTGCATTCTGACCCCCATCTGTGCCAGGTTCAGGGAGGCTGTAATCCTTCACTACATGGATGACGTGCTTGTGTGTGCCCCCAACGACAGACAACTCAATCAGGCTTTGGAAGGGACAATTGCTGCGCTGGCCAAAGAAGGGGTTAAATTGCAACAGGGTAAGATCCAATGGTTCACCCCCTGGAAATAGCTAGGCCTCCAAATTATGGCTCGGACTGTTGTACCCCAACAGGTTGCTATTAATGATAATCTGAGGACCCTGCGTGACCTAGATCGATAAATTGGGTAAGGCCGTATTTGGGCACACCCACGCAAGACCTGGCTCCTCTTTTTAATTTATTGAGGGGGAATGAGGAGCTAGACTCCCCTCGAGCCCTAACTGATGAGGCCAGGCTCGCCATCGAGAAGGTCCAACAGGCACTATCAGAAAAACAGGCCCATCATTACCGACCAGACCTCCCATTCCAATTCGCTATCCTGGGAAAAGTACCACACTTCCACAGGCTTTTGTTTCAATTGGCAAAGGAGGAGAAAGACCCTCTTACCATTGTAGAGTGGATCTTTCTCCCTCACCAAATGCCCGAAAGTATTACCACGCTACAAGAGCTGATGGTGCAGCTAATCATCAAGGCAAGGGCTCGCCTCCGCACTCTTGTGGGGTGCGACCCAACATGTATATATATGCCATTAACGACAGGGACATCGAAGCACTTGCTCCAGCACAATGACACTCTCACCTATGCTCTGGACAGTTACTCCAGACAAATTTCAGTGCATTATCTAAAACACAAAATCTTCAATTCGGCCTTTTCTCTAGTGCCAAAGTCAATGCAGAGTCCTAAGTCTCTCAAAACAATTACCATCTTCACTGACGGGTCAGGAGCATCCCACAAGTCAGTTGTGACTTGGCAAGATCCTCGGACACAGAATTGGGAGACTGATGTCCAGGTGGTTGAAGGCTCGCCACAAGTTGCGGAGCTTGCCGCTGTCGTCAGGGCTTTTGAGAGGTTTGAGGAACCCCTGAATTTGGTCATCGATTCACCTTATGTTGCCAGAGTAGTTGCCCAGGTGGAGCATGCTTTGCTCCAAGAAGTGTCAAACCCTGTCATCTTCAAGCTGCTTTCAAGGTTGATACACCTAATCTCCCACCGAAAGCATGCTTTATTTGTCGTGCATGTTCAGTTGCACACCAATCTCCCTGGGCCCATCGCAGAAGGAAACAGGATGGCGGACACCCTCGTCACGCCTGCGCGGCTTGCCACCGTGCCGGTCACCAGACAAAACTAAGCTATCAGATGTTTCATCAAAATGTGCCGGCTTTTGTGCGCATGTTCCATCTGCGCCGGGACCAAGCACGAGCAATTGTGGCGACATGCCCCGCTGCCAGAAATTCCAACTCCTGTCCTTGGGATCCAGGGCCAATCCCAGAGGATTGGGCAGCAGCGAAGTGTGGCAAATGGATGTGACCCATGTCTCCCAGTTTGGGAGATCAAAATATGTACATGTGTCCAGATACCTTCTCAGGGGCAGTCTTCACTTCAGCCCACTGTGGAGAAGGGGCCTTGGACGTAAAGAAACATATCAGCCTTCCTGACCTTGTGTTGGGGGTTGAGGGCATTGGAATTTTTCCTCCATCCCTGTTACTAAGAGACAAATGGCTAAGCGCTCAGAACTATTAAGCTTGTGGTAAANCTTTCCTGCTGCGTTTCACAGCAGCGGCAGGGGCGGGGGGAGCCCGGCTGCCCCCGCCGCCCGTCCCGTTTTCGCCGCACGAGACCGCGCTGTTGAAATGAAATGCCCATTCCCCTGGTCGCCGCATGGAACCAGTCGGACGTGGTATTGGTGGTCTCAACAAAGAAGTCCTTCACTGCCTTCATGGTGGACTTAAAGGCTTCCCCCAGCCAGTTCTCTTTTTCTTGTTTAACGTTCTGCATTAGGTCCATCAGCTCTTTGATTGACCGCTGGATGCTCCTTCCAGGGGCGGAAAAGTTAAAACAATACATCCCCTGAAATTCATCACACCCATGGCCGTGCGCCAGAAGCAGGTAGTCTATGGCCGCCCGATTTTGCAGGGCGGCCTGCCTCGCATACTGACTCTCTTGTAAGAGGTCACTTAGGGCTTTTGAAGTGAGCTTCGCTTGTTTTGTCACCCAGCACTCAAGGTGTCCCAATTCCCCAAGTGCCTTGGCCGCCGAGACCCACAGCAAAAAAATGGAGACGGCCATCTGTTTTGACTTTGCCCAATGGAAAATTTCAGAATTGCAATGTTCATCTAAAACACGTGCACCTCTTTTCACTAAATGATTTCTGAAATTGTTGAATCGCGTCATGTTGGGTGCAAACAGCTTCAACCGCCCTAGGGCGCACGGGCCTTCTACAAGGAGTGTGGGGACCCCAGCCCACGCACAGTCACCACAAATTAAAAAAGGTTCCAGAGGGTAAAATCATAGAATAAGGGGGACGGGTAGACTCAGGAATGGAGGGGGTATTAATATGATAGTATTAATATGATAATATTACCACACCATTGGGCAGCAGTATAATTGACATTGTGCTGAGAGACTGGTGTAAAATCCCCAATGGCGTGGTAATAATCCCTGGGTTTAAAATCAAAATGAATACAAAAAGGGGCTTTGGTTGAACCTAACAACTCAAATTCATGAGGGCGCAAGGGAGTACAGAGCAACTTAGGGGACCAAGTACGCCATAAAGAAAACGGATTCACAATAGGAAGGGGGACCTTTTGGATGGTTTGGCCCTCATAGTATAAGTGGTGGCCATGCGTGCCCTTATTCGACTCCTCCACCATTCTCCTCAACAATGAGGGGAACTCGGAGGAGGCGAACGGGACCCCAGCTAGGGAGGTAGATAGTGGGCCCTCCACTGGCATATTGGAGAGGCATAGACCATCTTGCCTTAGCGCCTGAACCAACGTAACCCACATGTTCTTCTTTGGCTGGAGGACTATCCACGCCCGACTCAGGAAAGATGACATGGTGACGGCAACCAGGAGGAATCTCAAAAAGGAAATCATGTTCTGAAAAAAAGCAGAAAGAGTAAATCAGGGTCAACACACAGGGTGGGTCTCCCGTAACTGGGATAAATTATCATCCAAAAAGGGGAAAAACAGAAAATGGATTTAATCGGTCTCGTGTTTGCTGGGCTGCTCTTTTTCTTCTCCGTCTCCACGCCACTGCTGCCGTTGTCTGATGTTGGGCCAGAGGGTCTTGTGGCTTGGGTTGCTTTGGTGGTGTCTTAGGCACATAGGGGCGTATCCATCTCCTGGAGATCCACCTGGGTCCCTCAGGGGAGGATACGCACCCATAGCCACGTCCCCATGTTACAAGCTGAAAGGGGCCTTCCACTCTACCGCTCTCTGGGTCCCGCACAAGTACTGGTGGACGTTCTTTCAGTTTGGACTGGCGACCATTAACGAAGTGTCGCAGGACAGGGGGGTCCGGCTCTTCAAAGGAGCAGTTTAGAAAGTTGATAGTGAACTTAGATAAGGGCCTTCGAGAGCCACATACTGGGTGGTAAAGTGGCGGTCTTAGCCCTCTGCTGCTCCAGGACCCGCTTGAGGCTTTGGTGGGTCCTCTCGACAATCGCCTGCCCAGTTGGGGAGTAGGGAACCCCGGTAACATGTGAGATTCCCCACTCCTGCAGGAACGCTGCAACCGGCTTGGAGGTATAGGCTGGTCCATTGTCCGTTTTAATCTGTTTTGGAACCCCCAGAGTCGCAAAAGCCGATAAAAGATGTTTTTTCACCTCTGAGGCCCCCTCTCCACAGTGGGCCGATGCGAAAATCGCCCCCGAGAAGGTATCAACGGACACGTGGATGTATTTTTGCCTCCCAAACTGGGGAGTATGAGTAACATCCGTCTGCCACACTTCGCAGCCGCCAAGTCTCCTGGGGGTGACCCCAGACCCCATAGATGGCATTTGGAACTTCTGGCAGCTGGGGCATGTTGCCACTATTGCCCTCGCCTGGTCCCACCGCAGATGGAACATGCGGGACAGAGCCGGGGCGTTTTGGTGGAACATTTGATGGCTCAATTTTGCCTGCTCGAAAATGTTTGGGGTGTTGGCCAATTGGGCAGGCATCACGAGTGTGTCCGCCCTCTCGTTCCCCTCAGCGATGGGACCTGGGAGATTGGTGTGCGACCTCACACGCATAATGAAAAAGGGTTGCTTGCAGTGGGAGATCAGATACACCAGCTTCGCAAGCAAGCCAAAAATGACAGGGTTCGAGACCTCTTTTAAAAGTGCATTCTCTGCTCTGGCCACTACACCAGCCACATAAACCGAATCAGTTACCAAATTTAGAGGTTCCTCAAACCTCTCAAAAGCACGGACCACAGCGGTGAGCTCAGCAACTTGCGGCGAGCCTTCAACCACTTGGACGTCAGACTCCCACTTCTGCGTCCGAGAATCCCTCCAAGTCATCACTGACTTGTGGGATGCTCCTGATCCGTCCGTGAAAACTGTAACTCCTTTGAGAGGAGAGGAACTCTGCATTGATTTAGGAATTAAGAAAAAGGCTGAATTTAAAATTCTGTGTTTTAGATAATGGATTGAGACCTGGCCTGGGTAGCTATCCAGAGCGTAGATGAGGTTCTCGTTACTCTGGAGCAAATGCTCCAGAGTCCCTGTCGTAAGCGGTAGATATATGCATGAGAAGTTGCACCCCGTAAGAGTGCGGAGGCGAGCTTGTCCCTTAATGATAACTTGTGCCATCAACTCCTGCGGCGTTGAAATGCTTTTGGGCATCTGGTGGGGGAGAAAGATCCACTCTCTGATCAACAGAGGGTCCTTCTCCTCCTTTGCCCACTGAAAAATCAGCCCATGGAAGTGTGGCACCTTCCCCAAGATAGCGAGCTGAAATGGGAGGTCAGCCTGATATCTGTGTGCCTGTCTGTCCGACAGTGCCCGCTGGACCTTCTCAACGGCGAGCTTGGCCTCATCAGTTAGGGATTGGGGGGAATCTAGCTCCTCACTCCCCCTCAATAAATTAAAAAGAGGAGCCAGCTCTTTTGTGGGTATGCCTAAGTACGGCCTTACCCAATTGATCGACCCACATAACTGATGAAGGTCACGCAAGGTCCTCGGAATGTCGTTAATCGCAACTGGCTGGGGTGTTATAGTCCGATTTGTAATTTGAAGGCCTAAATACCTCCAAGGGGCGATCCGCTGGATCTTGTCCTGCGCCAGCTGGAAACCTTCCTGGGCAAGCGCAGCAATCGTCCCCTCCGATGCCCTGTTCAAGTACTTGTCCTGGGGAGCGCACACAAGCACATCATCCGTATAATGGAGAATAATTGCCTCCTTGAATCGGGTGCGGACTGGAGCAAGAACCCTGGTGACGTACCACTGGCAGATGGTAGGGCTGTTCTTCATGCCCTGAGGCAGCACCTGCCAGTGATAATGTCGCATGGGAGCCTCTTGGTTGATGGAAGGTACCGAGAAGGCAAACCTGGGGGCGTCGTCCGGGTGTAGTGAGATGCTAAAAAAGCAGTCTTTGACGTCTATTACCATGAGGTTCCAATCTTTCGGGAGCATGGTGGGGGAGGGCATCCCTGTGTCAAGGTTTGAAAACAAACCAGTGAAAGACTGCAAGTCAGAAATACAATTTTAATAGGAAGAGGGAAAAAAGGTAAAATAAATGAAATAGTAGGAAAAAAAACCTGACAGAGTCAGAATACAACCTGGCACCCTGTTGGTCGGGGTGTTGGTAGCAGTCCGAATGAGGTGGTCCTGTTGGGAGTAGTGATCCTATAGAGGAGTCTGGTCTCAGAAGGTCCAGCGTTGCCTATGTGGGTCTCGTCCTCTGGGAATCCAGTGGAAAGGCTGCCTGTGGTGTTTGAAATCTCAGCTTATATCCAGGATGGAATGCTTGGATTCCACCCTCTGGGCGGAGCATCTCTCAATGGGATGATGTAATTTTGTTAGTCATGTGGCAAGGCGTTGATGGGCCATTAACAGAATATTGTCCGGAACGGGTCATCTATGAGTCATGTGGCGAAACTCATTAACAGAAGATAGTCCAGAGGGTGGAGGCAAGCAACACCACCCACCTGGTCTCAACAGTTCATGCAGATGGTAATAGAATACAATGCAACCCAGGACACCCTGGTTGGAGGGGACCCATGTCCTTAATTACTTCATTAATTTTCCTGAGGTTGCGGAGGAGCCGCCACTTATCCTTCTCCCGCTTTCAAATAACGAAAACGGGAGAGTTCCAAGGGCTATTAGATGGTACAATATGGCCTTTGGCCAATTGCTCTTCAATGAGCTCGTTGAGCGCCTGCAATTACCACTTGGGTAACGGCCACTGATCGACCCATACTGCAGAATCTGTCAGCCAATTCAGTTTGAGAGTTGTGCGCTCCGCAGTGGCCGTTAATGATTAACCTGGGTGGACTTTGTTATTTCCAATTTAGCCCCCCATTGGGACATGGTGTCTCTTCCCCACAGGGTAAACCCTGTGTCCATGACATATGGGCGGACCGTAGCCAATTGTCCGTCCGGCCTCTTAATTTGAACCATGCTCCGTGACACTCGGGCCGACTGAGTCCTGCCTATACCGCGGACGGCATCTCCAGGCTCCTGAAGCTCTCAATGTGACGGCCATTGTTGGTGAGAAATAACCGTCACATCTGCTCCCGTGTCAAGCATCCCCTCGAGAGAGTATGTCTCTCGCCCCATGCTCAGATTACATTTGAGCACGGGCTTACCTTCTCCAATTTCATCCAAAAAATAGACTTGAGGTGGCTCATTGATTTCCCAAAACGGGACAAGCATAGAAAGAGCCTGGCCGATGACCTGTCCCCTCTGGAGAAAGTAAGGGGGATGGACACACAGCACCCGGAGGGAGAGATCACCACCTGGAGAAGGTTTCACAATCCAGGGGAGGATCTCCACCTCACACGGTGACTGTGTGTCGCTGCCAAGGACAAGGTATGCTGTTCTCAGGCTTACCTGTCCTGCGATGGTCGTCGAGTCCGATAAAACTGAAAGAAGGTCTGGTGGGTTGGGGCGCACCGTAATGGTGGCCCAGTCACAGTTGATGAAATGGTGCAGGACCGCGGCTGTCAGGAGGAAACTGGTGGCCGCATTTATATCCTCGCACGCGGTCCCGGCACGCTGGCCACCTAGTTTCCCTGCTCAGAAGTGGAAGTGGCCTGCGTGGGACGTGGCTTAGGAGTGCGGCAGTTCCTAGCCCAATGACCCGGTCGGCCACACCGTAGACAGGTGCCTGGTGGCGTTTGGCATGTGGAGGTAGGTGTCATAGCCAGTGTAGAAGGTTTGGACCCGGAGGAGGAGCGATCTTGTGGCTGGAGGTCATCCCATGCAAACATAACCTCCCTCCTCCAAGTGGAAGGCTCGTGATACGTGTACATAGCGTTCCTCGCACACGCCTCCACCATATCATTGATGGTGGGAGCAGGTTTGAGAGGCAGGCTGAGCAGTATATTCTGACACTGCTCGTTTGCATTGGAGCGTGCCAATGAGAGGAGAAGCTGCTTACGGGCAGCCTCTCCCTCGACTTGAGAATTGATGGCTTTTCTGAGCTCCTCCGCAAAGTCTATGTATGGCTGGTTGCGGTGTTGCCGGATGTACTTATATTCCAGCCTTGGCCTTTTAGGCGGCAGTTGATAAGAGGGCCGCCTCTGCAGCAGTAGATATTTGGACCATTACCGGGATGGGAATGAGATGCGCCTGTTCCAAGGGTTTGCCCAGGTCCCCTTTGCCGCACAAAAGCTCTATCGTTATCGGAGCCCCGGCGAGATCAATGGCTTCTGCCGGGTTCTGCAAAAGCAGGGGAAGCAGATCCTCCAACGACCTCTTCCATAAAACCTCCCATTGACCAAACTCGGTCTCATTTAATAAACACGAAAATAAATACTTGAGGTCGTAGGGGATCAGTCCGCTGGAAGAGAAATTAGCCCGTAACATATTACAGAAAAATTGACTATCTCTTCTGAATTCTTTTTCTGCTTTACAGATTTCCGAAATGCTTTTATTAGAGAGAGGCTCCCAATGGGGCCTCCCCCTACGGTCAACGTGGACCGGTGCGGCGTAGGGAGTGGGCCCTGGTTCCGGGTTCCGGGTTCCAGGCCTCCCACCTCCGGAACTGGGAGTGTGGGAACCGGAAGGAGGGGCGTGGGAACCGGAAGTCGGAAGAGGTGGGGCAGGACGCATGGGAATGGGGGAGGAGTCAGGAAGGGAAGGGGCTGGACAAGGTTTGGGGATGGAGGGAAGAGGGGAGGAGTCACAGGGGTAGGAGGGACAAGGGTAGGCGGGGTTAGGATAAGCACACCCGAGGGCGGCGTTTGGGGGAAGAGGGTCCGCCATTGGGAAACTTGGCGGGAGAGGGAGGAACAAAGGATTTTGGGAAGGAGAAGAGGGGGGAGGGCGAGCCATGCCGTTGGGGCCATCTTGCCCCATTGGGTGCAATGATAAGCGCCGAGCCATGTGCTCGCCTCCATCTTGGGAAGAGATCCGTGAGGGAAGGGGGTCCCGAGAGCCATTTTGTACCTTTGGGGAAAGAACTGGGGAAGATGGAGCGGGAAGAGGGTCTGGGAAAGGGTCTGAAGCAGTGTGGCCAGCACCACTCCGGCAAGGGTATCGAGAAATACTTGAGGGGCCATAGGGTCGGCAGCTCCCCTGCGTAGACTTACGAGCTGCTCCCTCAGAATTTATCGATTTAGGAGCAGAAGGGGTTCAGGAAGAAGGTACGGAGGAGCTGGGGGCAGGATCTGTTTTCATCTCCCTCAATTTTTGGATGGATGAATAAATTTTGGGCAGCAAGTCATATTGGATTTATAATTTAGTGTCTCTTTCTTTTGCTAATCGGTTAATTTTGTGCCCTACTGTGTCCCAGAAATCCAAATCTTGTACTTTAGAGGGGCACACATCCGGGAAATGAAAAAAGAGCCAGCGAATAAAACGTTTTAGGTCGCCTTTAGAAAATTTTTCCCCACCTGCTGTAAGGGAAGCCCTAACTTGGAGATAGACTCCTTTCTGTTCTGAGTAGAGCCCACCTCCCATCCTCAGAACAGAGCAGCTCCAGTCAGCAAGAAAAGGAGAAAAGAAAAGAGAACCCCCAGGAGCCAAAACTCACATAGCGCGCTGAATCCGGAGCAGGCGACAACCTTGCTCGAAAGGCTCGCTGAGGAAAAGAAACTTGCCAAGTGGTCCTCGTCACACGCCGGTCCGTCGGCGATCCCAGTCGCTCTCCAGTGCCGGCGTTCCACCTCGGGTTGGCTACTAAAACGCAGCTTCACCGGGGCGGCTCTGGCAGCACAAACTCGGGGTCTGGGTGATGTTGGACTCCCGTCTGCGAGGACGTCCGTTTCACGGACGTCCCTGTTCGGGCGCCAGCTCTGGGCGCGCGGCGGCGTGAGGGTTCAGCCCTTCGCCTGGATCAAAGGAGGGTGATGCCCTCCGTCATCTCGCCCAGGTCAGGGAGTCCCCGATCCCGGAACGGGAGCAGCGGCAGCAGAGCCTCTAGCTGTAAGATGGCAGCTAGGGCAGAGAGTCCCTCCGCAGGGGGTGGCAGAGGCATGCCAGAGACAAGGCAAAGGCTGCAGTTAAGGAGTCCAGGACCCAGTGTGGCTCTGAAAGGTGTTTATTCTCAGGGACCGAAGCCCACGAGAGCCAGGGACCAGATCCCCAGATCTGAGGGCTGCAGGGGTTTAAAAGAGGGGGAGTAACGAGGGGAGGTTACAAAGTATAACCAATCAGGGTCCAGGGCTGAACTGACAATCAAACTGTGATCCAATAGGGGCTAACACAAGGGGTGGAGTAGGCACAATAGACCAATGGGAGATTGAACCAAGGGGAACTTTTCAGAACCAGGGCATGGTCGGGGGAAGACGGACAAGTGGATTGACAGGGGAGGAGGTGGGATTGATAGGAAAAAGGGCGGGAGACCGAACCATTACAAACCATAGGGGAAAACAGGACCAAGCCATAATGAATTATACAAATACATAATAAATCCAACAAACACACCGCAACATGGAAGTTTCCACATTTGTCTTAAAAAGTTCATTTCCGACACCACCACCACTAACAACTCAGATGCTCTAACCGTTGCTGCTGTGCAGAGGCCGGATGGTGGACTAAAACTGAAAACACGGCAACAGAGACAGCAGTATAAACAGACTTCTTTGTCTCCCTACTTTTCTAAAAAGAAAAGGGAGAGATGTTGTGGTGTGGTTGTTGGTTTTTGTGTTTAAATATTGTATGCTTTAAGAATGGTTTGTCCCCTGTTCTCCCCCTTAGTAGTTGGTTTCTCCTTTGGTTTTGTACCCTGCCTTTTCCCCTGTCCATCAGCCTGTTGTACCACCTCCATTTCCAGAACCTTCCCTGCTATTTGACACCCCATTGGTTCATTCAAATAATTCCACTCCCCCTATCCTATCGGACAAGCCCCTATGCTGTCCATCTTTCCCTGGACCCTCCTAAGTTATTCCATGATTGGTTACTTTGTTTGTACCTCCCCTAGAACCTCTTCCCCCTTAAAAACCCTTGCTCAGCCTGTTCTCCCTGACTTTGTCCATGGACCCTCCCCAGAAAAAAGCTTTCCCTGGAACCCATATGAAGTTCTGCCTCTCATCCTTTGCCCTTGCTTATGCAGACTGCCACCTGGCTCTTGTGTTCTCTACCCAACGGCAGGGCAAAGCCTTGCTTTGCCATTCGGAGGTTCAGCGCTGGGAATTCCTGGCTGACTTGGTGTGGCCAAGGGTCCTTCGGTCTGGGCTGACCCTCGAGCCATGCAACTCCCCCACTGTTTCCCGATTGGGTCCCTTACCCTGGCCCTGCCTACATACTACCCCTGTGCCCTCAGATGATTGGTTCTGATGCTCTCCCTGCCCCTTCCTATTCCATATTTAAACCTGGACCCTCAGCCATTTTGTTGTCTTCGTCCCTGGACCCTTTTATCCACTTAGGTGCAATAAACCTTGCCCTTGGAACTCCACACAAAGACCCTTCCCAACTCTTTGTCACTGACCCTGACTTCGATTTACAACTATCCGATGTGTGTGTGAGTGTGCGTGTGGGAAGTGGCCTGCCGAGCGGCCCTGTCTTGGACATGCTTCTGGAAGGTTGCGGCACCTCACCATCTTGCCCTGCCACGATACCTCCCAGCCAGACCTGCTGAGCCCCTTTCTCCTACCAGGCCATGTCTCCAACACTTGCTCTGATCCTGGCCCTGTTAGCCCCCACACTGGGCTGAAGGTGAAGCTTCAAATTGTTATGAGTAATTTGCTCTTTGTTAATTAATTACTAAGACTAATAAATAAAGTTGATGGGTTATATGAGTTAGAGGGTTCAGGTATAATTAATTGTTAACTGAAGTCCGAAGTTAAACATTAACTTGTATGTGAAGCAGTGCCTCTAAATCACCATTGGATGGCGCATGTGAAACCGAGCGGTGGACTGGGGTGTCCAGAAAGTTCTGAGATGGACATTATTATCATCGCTTGCCTCAACAGAAAAGATACACATTGGACCATAACGGCAACCAACGAAATCACTCCCTGGACAAATGATTGGTCAGGAACGCACCCCTAAACGAGCCAATAACAGCGTGGATCAAAACCCTAAACAAGCCAATGACAACGCGGATCACAACTGATTGGCCAATCCTGAGTGAGCCAAAAGACTATATAAACTGCTCCAGTACCTGACACTGGGTCCTCATTTGATGACACGCTTGTCAGTGGAGCACCCAGCGTCGCACGCTGCATTTTTTTCCTTCTGCCTTGTTGCTTTGGGTTCTTGGGCTACTCCCTGTCCCTGTTCTCAGCCGCCGTGAATAAAACCAATTAAAACTGGCAATATTGTCAGCTCAAGTTTCTGACAATATCGAGAAGGATGTGGTCAAGCGAATGCAGGAGCACGAGGAATATCTGCATCAGGAGGTTACTCGGCTCCTGCAGGAGATTGATGAGACCAAGAGCATAAAGGAAAGCCTGGTCCTTTCTGCACTGCAGCAGCAGTGGCTCTTTTGGGTCACTGAGCTGGTTCTGCTCACTGTGGGCTACTATCTGATCAGGAGACGGAAGTGTGGCCTTGCTAGCTGCAAGGATCGGGAAGCATCCAGGCACAAGGAAAAGGCTGGCAGTGAGAAGTTCAGCAGTGAGAACAAGGTCGACAGCAAGGAGAAGATCAGGGAGCAGCAGGAGAAGCTCAAGGGTGCAGACAGTGGTGGCAGCTCTTTGACTGTGCCCACCCCATCGCCAATGGGCACATCCAAGGTGAGGCTGGATGGGGCTGTCAGCAACCTGATCCAGTTGGGAATGTCTCTGCTGATCACCAGGGGTCAGACTGGATGTCTAAACGTCCCTTCTGACCCCAACCCTTCTCTGGCTCTGTGATTCTAAAGCAGGACCTGCCCAGTATGTAAAGGACAGGCCAGCATGACACAACCACCACCAGCCATCCTATCCTCTCCCAAGGCAACACCACCAAGTTCACCAAAATGATGGTCCTTGCCCAGCCCACAAGGACAATAAATATCACCACAGGGAAGGCAGCCTGCAAGAAAGGCCTCATATAACAGAACCCTGACAACAAGGGCTTTTTGTTTCTTTTCTTTTGCCCCGAAACACAACAAACATTGTGACAAGCAACTACTACAGCAAGACAATGGATGCATGTAACTAGTGTGTTTTAACACACTCTGGTCTAGAGGAACAAAAGACTCCTATTTGTTCCAGCAGACATTTCCAGGCACACGACATGAAAGTTTATTGACTCTAGAGACACTTCACTCACAGCATCCCTCCGACAGGAAATTCTAAATAGCTTCTTTTAAATAAATGTATTTGGGAAGATACTGAAGAGCTGGACACTCAAACTTGTAAACCAATTGGATTTGAACATAGCAAAGAATTCTGGCATTATTTCGATGTTTGTTTCTCCAAGAACGTAATAAATGTACAGATTTATTCTCTATCAGGACACACCTTCAAAGATACAGTACAGGCTTTGGATTCTCACATCCTCACCTGTTTTCTAAGCAGGGTTGAAAGTGCTATCAAGGCTGAGAGCATTTTTTATCACTGGAATAACACAGTTTCTGGGAAGTCAGACATCACAAGAAACCTTCAGCTTTTGTTCCTCACTTACAATCCCTTTTAATTGCTTCTCTAACCTTAAATTTCACGGTGAAATTCAGAAATCACAAAGAAAAGAAACCACCTCCTGAAAAAAAAAAGAATTCTTGAAATTCATGTAATTTAAAGGTATTTGGCTTTGCTGAGTTTTCCCTAAGATTGCACATAGACTCAGTGGGAATACCTTTGTCAGGCATTATTTCTCAAGCCTTAACTGAGATACACTGCAAATCCTCGTATTAGCTGGAATGGGTGCCTGATGGTGTGTCAAGGCTGCAAGATTTAAGTAACCACTCAATTTTCTCCTTCCCTGTAGGCAGGCAAGGGCATCAGAGAGGCTGTCAATGGTGCTGGTGGTGCTCAGGTGGCCCGGAAGGCCAATGGGCCCTGGGCTGTCCCACCCAGGGACAGGGCCAGGGCAGTGACCGTCCCTGTGCTGGCACTTCTGAGGCCATGTGTCGAGTGCTGTGTTCACTTCTGGGCCCTTCACAACAAGAAATTGAGGGGCTAGAGCCTCTCCAGAGAAGGCAATGGAGCTGGGGAAGAGTCTGGAGCCCCAAGAGTGGCTGAGGGAGCTGGGAAAGGGGCTCAGCCTGAAGAAAAGGCGGCTCAGGGGGGACCTTGTGGCTCTGCACAATTCCTTGACAGGAGGGAGCAGCCAGGGGGATCGGGGCTCTGCTCCCAGGGAACAAGGGACAGAACTGAGGAAACGGCCTCAAGCTGTGCAAGGGGAGGCTCACGCTAAACATGACGAATTCCTTCACTACAAGGGTGGCTGGACATTGCAAAGTGTCCACAGAGCTGGTGGAGTCACTGTCTCTAGAAGTGTCCCAGGAACGACTGGATGTAGCATTCAGTGCCACGATCTGGTTGACAAGGTGGGGATCGGTCACAGGCTGGACTCTATAACCTCAGCGGTCTTTCCCCACCTGACTGTTATAAATGATATTAATGTTTGGGGAGTTGATGATGTTATGGGATGTTTTGTAGGCTAGTTATTGTTAAATTGTATAGTTGTTGGTTGTAATATTAAAATATGGACACTAGGTGGGCCGGTAAATGGGCAGAATGGGTGGAGGTTTACAGAAAGTCCCAGAAAAATGATGTAAGAGAGAAAGAAGGAACCAATTACTCGACGCCCCTCTGAAGGACAGGATTGGAGCCCAATGAGACCCCTGGATATGAGCCATCAGAAGGAGGATTCGAGAAGGACCAATACCGGACTGACGAGGGGTATAAGGACTGTCCCAAGACCCCGCCCAGGGTTCTCCTGAGGAGCTTGCGTCCGAGGGAGCACCCAGAGTGCTTGCATTCTGTTACTTTGTTATTCTGGTTTGTTGAGTGGAGCCTGGGCTACTCCCGGGTTGCCGCTCCTAGTTGCTTTTTTTTAATAAACGAGTTGATTTTGCCTTTTTTCTTAAAAATCAAAGCCTCGTTTATTACATGACTTACTCTGTAGACACAAATCAGTTCAACCGAGACGCACCTCAAATCTCTACAAATAGAGATCTAGACGGGGTGCTTGACGGCTTGCTAAGACTGCGAGATGTAAACGCACCACGTAATTTACCGCCCCCGCCAGCGCTCCCCTCACAGCGCCTACGTGGCACCGCCACCGCCCCGCCTGCGCCGCCGCCTGTTCATGTGTGCGGAGCGAACCAAGCTGAGGGCCCAGGACAGGGGGGCGATCCCCGCAGCGAGGGGCCGTTGGACCCGGCCGAGAGGGACGTGGCAAGGCGCGGCGGCGCGCGGAGGATGTTGGGAGTTGTAGTCCAAGGTGGCGCCAGCCGCGGCCTCCCCTCGTGTACTGCTGGGACGGGAAAGGCCGGGAAGGGACGGGACGGGACGGGGCAGGACGAGGGGATCGGGCTCGGTGAGGGCGCTTTTGGCAGCGGGAGGAGGCGCCGCGCTCTGACCCGTCGTGCCCGGCGGCGGGGAGGAGCGGCCGGAGGGCTGAGCCGGGCGGTTGCCGGGGCCCGGAGCGGCTGCGGGAGGTGCGGGGCTCGCCCCTCGCGTTCTGATCCAGCGCGTCCTTGCAGGGCGGCAGCGGCTCCTGCGCTCCCTGTGCTGCCAGCGCCGTGCTCCGAGGTTCCTTGTGAGGTGAGGGTCAGGGAGCAGCACTGCGCACAATTCCCGGTGGGATTTATCCCCGTGCTTCGCTGCGTCCCGGGTGCCGTCCTGCTCCTGCCTCCGGCCCGGCTTCCTCCTGCGTGGAGAGTTTGGGTGCCAGGTTGTTCGGAGCCTCGGAGCACTGACTTCCAGCCCTGCAGCAAGGAATGGGAGTGCTGGTCCTGGTAAAATGCCTGCGGTTTCTTCCTCATCTTTGGGAATCTGTTAACGCCGGATGGAAGTAGTGCTTCAGGAGATTTACTGCTTTATTGTAGTGTCTTTGGAGGCATAACTCGCCCTTTATGTGATTTATCTGGTTTTATTGTCGCATGAAAAAATCCACACTATTTCTTTTGGGAAGACACCTCTGAAAGTGCTGGAGCTGTTGCATCACATCCTGTGATAGCCATACCTTGGGAATGATGGGTGCAAATTGTTGGATGGGCCGGGTTTGGCTGTTTCTTCGGTGGTGTTGTGTTATTTGATGGCATTGCTGGATAGTGTTATGTAGGTGGAGATCAGTAGTTCTCCCAGTGTAGCCATCATTGGTCTGTGGGATTCTGTGAGGGTTTTGTGACACTGAAAGATTTGATAGCAAAGGGAGGAGGGAGGGTGTGTGGTCTGCTGCAGATCCTGAGGGTTGGCAATGGCACTGAGAATGTGTGAGCAAAAAAGTTAATTGGAATTCTAATAATTCCGATAAGGTCAGGCAGCCTTTGGAGAAATGGAACCTGCGGCGTTTATGGTGTCTGTGGTGTCTGTCTGCACGAGTGACAAGGGAAGGCCAACAGCCCTTGTTGTCATGCCTGCTATTTCCAGCTGTCCTGGTCTGTGTTAGTTCTTATGCACGCTGGGGAAAAGGCTTGTTTGGTGTTGCTTTTCAGTTTTTTTAAGGTGAAAAGGTTATGCAGGTGTTGTAGTTGACATAACTTATGCTATGAATATAGAATCACAGAATGGTTTGAGTGAGAAGGGGCTTTAAAGATCATTTTGTTCCACCCCCCTTGCCATGGGCAGGGACACCTTCCATTATCCCAGGTGGCTCCAAGCCACGTCCAGCCTGGCCTTGGAAACTTGCAGGGATCCAGGGGCAGCCACAGCTTCTTTGGGCACCCTGTGCCAGGGTCTGACCACCCTCACAGTCAAAGATTCCTTCCTAATATATAACCTATACTACTCTATTTTAGCTTGAATATTTTTCGCTCTCTGGTAAGAATTAAGTATACCAGATTCTGCAGTAAACTATACTGCAAAACATGTAAACTAGCACATCGCACAGTTACGTCTTTTGTGGATTTCCTAGCTCATTTCAAATCTTTGACGTGCCTATGTTAACTTGGAGGAAGCTCAACTTAACCAGAGCCCCAAAATATCAAGTGCACAGTACTGTTTACCTGGTGCAATCAGCTTCGTTATGAATGGGAGGAAAGTTGACTTCACCTTCAGTTTCCTACTCTAAAGCCTTAATTAGGAAAAGTTATCTGCCATCTTAATAACCACCTCAGTTTCAAGTCAGGGGAATACCTCACACAAAAGTGCATTGTTCAAGGTATGATATCAGTAAAGAACCCGAAGTTTCAGAAAACAGGTATAGGAGAGTTCTGGGGGTTTGGTTTGTTGCTTTGTTGAGGTTTTTTTTTTGTTTTTTCCCGCTCCTGATCACCTCTCTTTAAGACTTTGGACTTTGGAACAATTCATTCAGCACGAGGTGATTAAACTGATGATCTCTCTGTGGTCTTTCTTCGGCTTCATTGAGACTTTGTGTGTCCTTTGGGACCTGCCTGCATTTTCCAGACTAGACACTGAATGAACTTTTATCCCTTAGTGCTCTCCCTTTCTAAAGTGGGAAAAAACAATGCAGGGGATTTTTCAGATGTAAGTTTCAAGTATACTCAGGGTCCAGCTCTGTTTTAGTTTCATTTTTTTTGAAGAGTGTTGTCATTTTGTTTGATACTAGCTGCACCTTCTTCGGGACAGTTGGCCAGCATGTGCTTAGCCATGAGCAGTGTCTGCAGCCAGCATTGTCAAAGCGTAATTAAAAGTTATGCCTACTGTGATTAAAGTAAAAAAGTTTAGTGGCATTTCAAGTTAGTGTTCCAGCTTAGTGGTTATGTTTCATTTTAGGCTCTATTTAGAGAACAATTTATCCTCTTAGTGTACTTAAATATATTGTGGTTTCTTCTTGCGGGTTTATGTTTTTTCAGTTTCTTGTTTGCTTGGGGTTTTTGCTTTTGCTTTTTTTTTATTAGCAGGAGCCCCTACTGAAATAGAAGAAGGGAGCAATTAAAGATGACTGAAAATACACCTCATTATAAACTCTGAAGTATGGTTGATTCTAGATAATGTGTTTTTATCCACATGAAATTTGCTAATCTTCGTTTGTAGGTATTCTTACCATTAGCTGTGAATTTATGTATTCTAGTGTAATAACCTGAAGAATGCTTTTGAGATGTGGTTAAGGCATTATGATTATTGCAAAATACTAGCACAAATATAATAACTTTCTATTAACCTAAAGTGAAAAGATGCATAATTTCCCAGGTAAGCCTTTTAGTCTCTAAATCAAGTTACTTCATTCCTGCTTTTAACACGAGCTAAAGCTAATTTAAAAATTTCAGTCAGAGTTTTAGCCTGGTTTTCCATTCAGTGTACACAGCCTAATTCCCTAGTTTGGTAATTAGGTTAATGGCTGAGATTTGGGTTTAGGTTAATGGGTGAGGTTTAGCTGGTAAGAATCAGTAGAAATAGTTCTAAAGATAGATTTCGTGGGTGTACTGTATTTTCTTTGTTTAATATGAGGGTCTAGCATCACGCCTATGCTGTCTTCATTGTACTGAAGAGGGCTTTTTTTTTTAAATGAAATTATTGATCAAAGCCAAACAAAATTCATGCTTCTACATCCTAAAAGGTTTGTTTTAAGGAGGACTAATAACTGGAAATATGTTTTTTCTGTATTTCTCTTTTCCGTATCCCTTTTTTTTTATTTGCATATAAAAACAAACCAGGATTTCCTTCTATAAAAACGTGGCAATATTGAATTTGCCGTTTCTGGTCACAAATCACTAGATGGCAGTACGGGTATGGTTTTCCTATAATTCCACGTGCTTTGCTTTGCTTGTCTCTGGGTTTCTCCTCTGCCCCTTCAGTTTAGTAAACCAAAATGTTCTAGTTTGCAAGAAGGCAGAGAAGTCACTTCCTTAAGAAGTTAGACTGAGTTTTCAGATGCTCCCTGTTGCAAATTATGTGTTTGTGGCTTGGATTATGAAGATTTACTGTAATAACTTCCCAACCCTAATGCTTCCCCATTCCTCACACACAGCTGATTTTCGGTAGGCCATTTGTATTCATATATATCCTGTAGGATCATTTTAATGTAGGGTGCTGGATTATTTGAACATGATGAGCTATTAGCTTCAAGTTCCTGTTGTACTTTCTGCGTTCCTTTCCCATGCCTTGTCTTTACCCTTAATGTTTTTCTTTAAATTATTTACTTTTTTCATGATACAGTACCTTTCAACATTGTTGAAAAATCAGTGTACAGAAAGCTGTTGTTTGTGCAGGGTCCATGTTAGTCAAGACATCATTTAAGTCAGTTCCATGTGGGATTTTTACCATATTTCAGCAACTGACATGATTTTTTGCACATTTGGGATTACTGTTTCTGTTCTTAATCTTTCTTATTGCAGAGTTAATAGAGGAAAACAGCTACAGAGTTATTTACATTTCTACTAATTCCTGACTTTCCAGATGTCAGGTGGCTTCTTGGAGGGTTGTTCCTTCTCCTTCCCCCCGCACCACCACTGTAATGGGTTTCTGAAGCTTTGAAAAATCCTTGCACAGAGTTTTTGGAAAGCTGCTCTGTGGAACTTTACCAGTCCTTCTGCATGGCCACAGCATTTATTTTAAGTAGTAAGCACCTCTCAGCAGCTTTTAATCATGGCATTAGGTGAAATCAAGCAGCAGATTGGAAGAACCTTGAAAAAATGTTTCTAGGTTTTGGTCAGTGATTTAATTTTAATTGCACAATGGAAAATTCTTTCATGCTTTGCAGTGTATAAGTGGTAGAATAACTTAAGAAATACGTCTGTGCAGAGGAATGTAAACTCCTGTAAAATGATTAAAAGTCAAACCTTAATACTGCAAATTCTTGCACTTAGTACTAAGTTTAATGGAAGACTCTGCATTTCTTTTCTAAGGGATGATGAGAGGTACTTTGCAAGGACAATCTGTTCCCCACTAGGTAGTTACTGACCCTTTCATGCTCTCTGAAGAGAAGCCTTGAAGTAAATTAGAGATGCTCAAAACCCAAAATCCGTCTGCCATAAGAATTTCTTGAACAGTTCTGCACACAAGCGACCTTCACTTTGCTTTCCTTGGCTGGGTTCAAGCATCTAATCCTGAATCACTTAATGAAAATCATACTGATTTGTCAGAGGGAATGTGGTTTCTCCTGTGTCATTTTGATGCTTTCATTTGTTTTTGAAACTCGTAGTGCACTTGTCAAGACTGATATGGACATCCTGCTGTCTGGATTTTTCAATTTGATAATAACAGTAATTTTTCCTCCACATTAAGCTAAGAGTTGTCTATACCTTTGAAACAACAATGAGGGAATGAGAAATTTTTACTTTTTTTTTAAACAGAGGAAAGCCCCTGTATTTTTGTAAGTGGAATTCTTTTTTATGTAAATGTGAGTATTTTTATTCAACATATTATCTAAGCCTTTTCTTCTGTGAATTCTTAAAGGGACTAAGCTGGCAATCCTCAGTAGCTACTGATGTAATGGATATGGTGGAAAATGTTTTGAGCTTATCTGTTTTTCATATATGTAATTACTTTATACAAGAATTTTACTTCAGTAGAAGTTCCTTAAGGATTGCCAACTCAGGGAGTGGTACAGGTAGTTTACTAGGTGAGGAAGCAGGACTTTTTGTAAGCTGCCACTGCACCAAAGAATGAAAATCACCTGGTGTTCATGAAAATGTTAATTCTTCCACTTTTCTTCTTCTAAGCCCTTTTACATTAGTTTTAAGATTGTTAAATAAGCATATAGGTTTATTTTTTAAGAAGTAGTATATTTTAAAGGTTTATTCAAATATATCAAAAGATTCTTCTGGCCTTCAAAATAAAAACCAAAGCCTTCAATTACTTCCATTCTGTTAACATCACCAGAGAAGTGTGGTGTATGGATTTTACAGGAATTGGCTGTAGTGGAAAACTTCTTTGGTGGAAATTAATTTAATTATAATTTTGTTCATGCTGAAAGTAACAGGTCCTGGTTTGCATTACCACATCTCACTAATGCAGCAGAATTGTACCCTGCAGTTAAGTTTTTCTTGCAATGGGATATGGCATTTGTGATGTGTCATTACGTATTATTACTCTTTTATTACTCTATTATTACTTTTCCAAGTACCACCAGTATGTTTTGGAAGCAGTAGCTGGGCAGGCACAGTAAGGTTTTCAGAAAGAGTCTTAGAGTTTGAGGTATTATCACAGTGCTGAAAATAAAGGGAAGATACAGGAGAAGGGGGACACACTGGATAATTTTTGACTTGAGATAAGTCAGGGGTTTTCTTTTTTTTTTCTGGAGTTGGCATTTGAATTATCTGCTCTGTTCAGGAATGTAAATAACTCTGTTGTGACCTTTGCATTCTCATTTAAAATCTTTTCCTTTGTTTCTCAAGATGCATTTTATTTGTTTTTCCCTCACAGCTTTTTTTAGCTGAAGGAAGATGATGGAAGAGAGTGGGATAGAGACGACTCCACCTGGCACACCCCCTCCAAGCACAGCAGGGGGGGCTGCTGCGGCTACACCTGTCACATTAGGTACAGAAACCTTTACTCATGTGTTTTAAAGCACTACAAAAACAGTTGCAATCAGCATAATTGCAGTTTTCCAGTCTAATTGGAAGGATTTAGATTGTTTCTTAATCATAGTAGTGGGCTCCTTATCTGTAATACATCTGATACCACACAGAGTATTTTAAACGTATTTTTTTATTCTTGAAACTATTTTAGAGAGTGATGTGAATGCACTTGCATTTTTTAAGGATGCAGGGCCAGGGAAATAATACCTTCCACTACAGTGCATAGGGCAGCATAGGAGGGACTTCAAAGAGATTTACAGTCCTCCAGGGGATAGTGGTAAACCTGAGTAATCACTTGTGTTTTAATACTCACAGAACCCCAGAATGGTTTTGGTGGGAAAGGTCCTTAAAGATCATTTTGTTCCAACCCATTGCCATGGGCAAGGACACCTTCTGCTATCCCAGGTTGCTCCAAGCCTCATGGAGCCTGGCCTGGGACACTTCCAGGAATCCAGGGGCAGCCACAGCTTCTTTGGGTAACCTGTGCCAGGGCCTCCCCACCCTCCCAGGGAACAATTTCTTTCCAATATCTGACCTAAATCTGCCCTCATCCATTTTAAAGCCACTGTCCCTGTCCTGTCACTCCATCTCCTTGTGAAAAGTCCCTCCAGCTCTCTTGTAGCCCCTTTAAGTACTGGAAGGTGTTCTAAGGTTTCACTTTTAGTTGGTAATCATAGCACTTTTCTGATTTTTTCAAGATTCTGAACACCATATTTGAATACCAGATACTGAATTTTTTGGCACATGTGGTATTGTTGAGTCAGACTTGTGTAGTCTCTCTTGTCAAGTGCTAAAGAAGGAATATACTGAGAAAATCTGCCCACAATATTAAATGAGTTATATAATAAAAGCAATTTTTAAAAAAATTAAAACTATGCAAGTGTAACCTTTGATGGAGCAGTTCCTTTAGCTGGGATAAAAATGGATTTCGGAGTAGGGTTGCAGAGATGTTACCACACATTAAATGTATTCACTGCCTCATTCACAGACAAGCAAAGCAACCAGAGCCAGAAGTGCATAAAGTGCTACATGATGTCATCAATAAGGTTAATTTTCTAAAGATGGTCTTTAAATAGTAGATTTTTTTTACAGTATTTTGTAATGAGGTAGGGAGTGACCATGAAAGATTTTTATTTTCTTTATATGGCACAGAGGTTTGCTGGCCACCAGTGGCAAGGCCTGTAAAAGAGTTGTTGAACTTAATGTGGACATGAACTTTTTTTTTCTTTTTTTACAAAATTGTGACAACTTTGCGGATGTTTTCTGTGATGATAAGAGGCTGTCAGCAGTGTACTACCTAGCTGATATTTAAAAAAAAAAATGCACTCATAATTTGTCCCATCTGGGTAGAGGTGACATTTCCACAAGGAATGATACAGGTAGTACTTTTATAAGACTGTCATGTTTTTGAGAAACCATTTCCCAAACTGATGTGTGGAAATACTTACATCGTTATTCATTCCTGCAGCCAAAACCAAGGCCAGTATTGCATAAAAACTGTCAGATCTGAAGACATCAACTCGCAAAGAGAATTTCCTGACCTGTGTAAACATCTTCCAAACAGTTTCTGTGGGATTTGAACACACCTGTTAAAAATACGGAAATACAGCATGTTCATTTTGCAAGGACAGTTGATGGACATCAGGGAAGATGAAAATTTGCCAGATAAATTTCAAGGAAAACTTTTGCATGAGTTGTGAGTGGGAGTGGAAAATGAATAGCATGGTACAGCAAGCACAGCCAGCGAGACAGTTCTTCCATGTGGACCTTTGTGAGGTGTCTTTTCCAGCCCTTAAACCCAAGTATCAGAGCAGTCTGAATGTAGAACCAAACCTTCAAATTCCTGCATCGTGAGGTGTTAAACCAAGATGTAAAATGAGGTTTTTTCAGTTGCACTGATCTCCCTAGAAAGTCATTATCAATGATTGCATTATATGGTATGTTATATTATTAATGAACTGTATTATTATATTGATAGTATAATATCAAAATAGTTTTTAGTGGAAGCAGAAAATAGTTTTTTATTTCTAAGGAATTTTTTTTTTTCCATTTGTCTTTATCTCATCATTTTTGATTTTTTGTTGTGTATGTTTTGTAACATACATAACATACTGGTACAGTGGTGCATGTAAACGATATATAAATAAATGTACATGGTGGAATGGATGCTCAGGTTTTTTTACTGGTGGGTGTGTGTGACAAAGTTTGGAGACCATGGCATTAGTGTAATTTGCATATCATTTGACTGTGATTGGTGTTTAGGCTGAGGCCAGTGAGGTGCTTAAGTTCATCCAGCATGTTACTCCCATCAAAAATTGCAAATTCTGTTATTCTGACTCAGTTTCCTGGCTAAACTTGGTTATAGAGAGGAAAATTGGGTTATCCAAGGATAAGCTGAGGATCTGACTGGAACAGGGAAAGCAGAGAGATCAGGAAGATGAGTGCCAGAGAAGAGAGGAGTGCCTTATGTTCAGTCCATTTTACAGTGCCATACCTCTGAAAAAGCTCCCACCCTCCCAAATATCAGGAGTGTGTGTTTTATTCCTGAAGAGGAGCCCTTCCTGCATCATCAGTTGAAGTAGCACTCACTCAGGAAGAACAGAACTAGGCAGAAATTTCTGAGGCAGGTTTCAGCTGCTGTAAACTCAGTAGTCAAATGCTGACTTGTCTTTTTAAGCTAATACAAGTAGGGTCATGCAAGAAGGAGAGATGTGTCTCACAAGATACTGTCACCAGGGACTGAGTGCCATTGGTTGTGTAAGGACACTTGAGCAGGATTAAAATACTTTTTGAAGAAAAAAAACCAAAACAGACCAAAAATTATTTGTAAAATGTCTGAACAATTATATAACTGAATCTCTGAGATTAGGGCTTCTAAAATTCTTTTTTTCTCTTTTTCTTCCTATTTTTGTAGCTTTGTCAAGCCCCCTTGCCACACCAAGCATGCCATCTTCTCCTGCCTACTCACCACCTTTGCCAGCTGTAGTGTCCCCAGTTCCTCCTCCCATGATGACCTCGGCCTCTCTTCCACTTGTGCCTTCTGCAACTGCTTCTACAGTTGCACCACCCCAAAGCCCTGTCCCACCTCCTGCTGCCCCTCCAGCTTTCAGCACCCCTGTGTCCCACTTCTCTGCTCCTTCTCCTCCACTGAGCTCTGCTGCTGGCCCTGGTCTTCCTGCACCTCCCACTGGTCCCCCCATTTCAGGGTTTTCCATGTCTTCCACCTATGATATCACCAGAGGTCACGCTGGCCGAGCACCCCAGAGCCCACTGATGCCTTCATTTTCTGCACCTCCAGTCACAGGTAACTCTTTGTTTATTTGCTTTCCTGTTCCTGGGACCGGGTGGAGGATCTGCTGGGTGGCTGCTCTATTTTTGTGGGTATACTTCATTAATTAGTTAGAAGGAGGGATAATATTCTTAATTAGCATGGTTGTACTCAGAAGAAGGGATAAAAGCCTTTAATATACAGTCATGGTCTAGGACAGAGTCCCCTTTTAAGTTCTGGTGGCATTCGGGTTCATCGTAAAATATTTGTTCAAGAATTTTTATTTTTGTTAACTTGCGCAGCACAACCCAGCTGAACAGCTTTTCTGTAGCTCAGAGAGCCGCCTTCAACCATTATATTTTCCCAGAATGAAAATCACAGGCTCTAAACTCAAAATTTTCAGGTTTTTGTTTTGAAAATCTGTCCTCTAGCAAGCTGTCCATCATGTGACACCAGCTTCTATTTTTTTGTTTCCAGCCACGAAATTGCATTGGGATAGCTAAAAATACGTACCTTCCATGCAGGCAGTTGCTGTGGTTGCTGAACTGATGTCATTTTCAGCTTGTGGAATGGAAACTTGGCTCTTCAGCTGCACTTGGGCCAAGCTTTTATTATTATTGGTGATATCTCTTTTAAGTAGTGTGTATTAGGAAAATGTCTAAAAAAGAGCTATCAGTTGTGCAGCGTAAAATAAAAATAACTCTCAATTAAGGCTAGTATTGGAAAATCTGTTAAAATAGGCTTGAGTAGCAGGGCAAAGGGTCACACTTTATTTTTTTTACAGTGTTAGTTTCTTTTCCTTTAAAATATGTAAAACTTCCTTCTTTTTCTACTACTATCAATTTCCAGCACTTGGTGTTAGAAAACTTCTTACTTTCCCTATTGTATGGGAACATTCCTGTGTCTTTGTTTAGACACTAACATGTAACCCTCTCTTTTCTCTACTGAGCATTAATTACAAAAATTTAAATACAATAAAAATAATATTAAAAATTAGAGTGATAAGAAAAAAAACATTGTTTGACTTTGTACATAATGTACAGGCAGTCTCAGTTGTGTTAGCAGATATGGCTGCATTTATTAGGTCTGCTAGCCTTTAGCAGGCAGAATTGTTCTTGGGCCTTCAAGAAGTGAGGTGGGTTAGCCTGAAATTGTTCTACCTGCTGTTTTCTTGTTAAACAATTGCATGTTGTTTCAGTGTTAATTAAACACTGTTAAATTAAACACTTGTGTTTTATTTTTCCCTGTTACAGGTGTTTTGGCAGATCCCATTACTCAACAGGCAACTTTCTCATCATCTTTGTCTCCTGGTACTGGTTCTGCAATCACTTTTCCTGAGGAGCATGAAGATCCCAGAGTATCTACTGTCCAGAGTGGAGCACCTGCTGGAGGACTCTGGGGGTTTATAAAGGTATGGGGTTTGTCTGTTACCTTCATGAGGAATTACCACTTTGCACTGACTATAAGAAGACATGTCTTACTCTTTAAATGCATGCTACTGTAAATAATTTATTTTTTCCAGTCTCACGTGCAAGTTGGCTGTGTTTAATTAGTGGTGTTTGCTGAAACTGTGTTTTTACTTTTTCTCTGTATAGAAGAGAGGGCACTACAGAAATGCAGGTGTTCTAGGTTAATTTTTAGTCCTGTGATAGGAACATGTCACAGAACCTGTTAGATATGTATATGTTCTTAAACCGGATGAAATTTTAGAACCCCTTTAAGACCTGAAAGGTAATTTTTACTTCACAAAGACTATGCAGAAAAATATAAGTACATTTTACCTTACCTGAATGCTTTGCTTATCCCGTTTACAACTTCCTAACTTACTGAGTTTGATTTCTGTGGGATGCAAATCATGTTTGTTCTATAACAAGCAAGTTATATTTTGTTGTTTTCAAGGAGAGACAAACTACTTATTTTTTCAATCACAAATAAGTGCGTAAGGTATTTCGTAAGATTATTCTCCTAGAAGGCATGGAATGTGTAGTGCAGAACAGATACTCCTTGTGATACCATCTAATCAGACAGAGGAAATAAGCAGCAACATCAACTAGTAGCATTTCATTAGCCTGTAACCTTTCTGGAGCTGTATGGGATTTTACATTTAAGTAGCATCATGAAGGTTGTGGCAAAAAGATCTGAGGGCTGTACATGAACACTGAGCTGTCTTCAAGAGCAGCACCACATTCTGTCCCATCTCACACTGAATGTAAAGGAAGAATAAAGAAGGTTATTCTCCTGGGCTTGAAGATTTTTGAGGGATTTTCAATCCCTTTTAAGCATGAAAACCTGGGAGAAAAAGTTGTTTGTGACATGGCAGACTGAGCCCTGCCTTACTCCAATGATAAGTCTTAAAAGAGCAAGATAAATTCTCCATCAGTACAGTGAGAGCAGAGTTGTCATGCTGCCATTTTCAGGGAGAAATGTCTTCTCATGATCATAAAAACACATCTTCCTTCTTCCTTTAAGTAACAATGTTTTCCTTTCAGTCTTTATATTCTTCCTCATATTTGCAGTAGGTGGCAGTGTTCTAGAAGAGAACATTTTACTTGTAACTTCATCCTGTAGCCCTTTTTAGAGTACCAGAGCTTTAATTTGCAAATTAATTGAAGAGACGATCTCATCCACATTTTCATGTTGCCACTAGGATCCAAAAGGTGTCTTCTTTCTGTTTATGGAGAAGGTCTGTATTACTGACTCCAGTTACAAAGATTTTGGTTGAAGTAGCAAGCATTCCATGTGCTTTGTGTATTCAGTAATCACTTCTTGAGAATTTCATAAGTGAAAGAATGAAGAATCATTAGTTACACTGAAACCATCAAGTTCTTTATGTGTGTAAGCCCACATCAGAGTCTGTTCTTTTTAAAGATGAGCCAGAATCTGGAACATGCAGTGGTAATTTTTACAGAAATGCATCCTGAATTTTCTTTTGAAGAGCTTATACAGTAGTTACCACATTTATCTTTATTTCTGTTCTTGAAGTAATTTGAAATGCCCTGTTTCCTCCAGTGTTGTTAAGAAATCATACACCTTTTTTTCAGATTTCCTTCAAGCTCAGTAATACTGAAAACTATGACAATCTTATATTGACAAATTAATGGTTTGGAATCAAATGGGACTGTTTCAGTTTCTTCAATCTTTCAAAGATACCTGAGCAGTCCCATTGCAGTTCCAAGGCTGATGGCTGCATACTTGTTGCAATAACTTCATGCTTTGGATTGGTATAAAAACATTAATTATTTCATCCTATTTGTGCTAGGCAAATGAACACATACAGGTTATCTTCCACAGGTAGAAGCAGTGTCAATGTTCAGGAACCATCTGTATAGTGACTTTATGTTAGTTAGGCAGCCAGGCTGCTAATTAAAAAACACTGCCTGGCTTTGCAAGATGATGGGGCTGCTTCTGCATTAATAAGGAAGGTAATACTTAAACTTGAGGTTGTAACAGAAAAGCCATGCACTGATAGTCATATCCTGCAGTGTTTGTGATGAGTAATGTACAGCAGATGTTACAGAGCAGCTTAGTATTAATTTTTTGTTTGTTTCTTTTTTTTAACTGCAACATTCTGAATTTCTTGAGGGAAAAAAAAACCAGAAGATAATATGGAAATGTATTTGTTTAAATATAGGGTGTAGCTGAGAATCCCATGGTGAAGTCTGTTCTTGATAAAACTAAGCATTCAGTGGAGACCATGATCACAACGCTGGATCCTGGCATGGTTCCATATATCAGTAAGTGTTTATGATAAACTGTCAAGTATTGCATGGAATTGCTAGAGACACCTAAAATGTAAAAGCATTTCAGTTCCAGCTTGAAAATTGATAGGTAAGAAAAGCTTTGTGTTACTCACCATTCTGTATTTTACTGGAGGACACTGCATGTTGCATAAAGCTGACCTGAGATTAAAATGAGGATGCAAAAGGCAGAATTTGTCCAAGGTGGTGGTTTGGTTTTGTTTCTTTTGGCATGGATTATTTTTTTTCTAGCAGTCTGATAAGCACTTCCCCCTACTAGGTGTGCCAGTACTGATCTTGCTCTGCCTGTGAAAAAAGCTGGTCAGGAAATGGCTACGACTGAGAAGAAACCTTTAAAATGATATTTTTATCATTTTGTTTTCCTGAGCTTTTTTTTTTTCAGCTGGACCTATTTGGTGACCCAGCTAGCTACATTGATGCACTTTTCTATGAGTTCAGAGGACGGGGAAGATGACCTAATTACTGGGTAGTAGTTAATTGTCTTATGTTTAAGGGATGATATCCCAGCAGCAGTCTAGTGAGGGGAGAGTGGGAATAAAACCAGTTATGCCAGCCAGCAATGCCTTTCAAAGGTATTTGAGAAGAGTAGCAAGATGCAGTGCAAAGCTACAGTAAATGTTGATTATGCACAATTTGGCAAAGTGTATTTAAGGTTTCTATTGCAGTCATGATTGTCCCTTTTTAAAAACAGGATCTGTCAATATCCTGGACAGTTTGACCCAATATTTATAGACAGAAGAACTTTATCTAGAGGAGGAAGTAATTCTAATAAAATTGTTTGCTTGTAGGATTTAGGTTGAGTAAATTAAGTCAATGGTTACCTCAAGGTTCTCCAAAGTCCTGTTCGAAGGGGAAGCATCTGTATACATCTTGGCCGTTTAGGCACTGCACTGTTTTTGTAGTTACAGGTTGTGAAAATGGGGCAGAGGTTTGTAAACTTAGCATATGCTTCCTTCTAGAAATGTATTCTGAGATCAGCAAAAACCATGTCCTCAAAAGTGGCCCCTCTTCTCTCTGTTCATCCTCCATTACTGCAAAGCCAAAGGAATTTCACGTTCCTCATAGCAAAACCTGAAATTACCAAAGCTTCTGGATGAGGTGGTTGAATTTTTTTTTTCTCATTTGAGCAAATAGTATTTCTGTAATCTCTTTCTTGCAAAGAGCTGAACTGTTTTCATTGGCACATTGTGAAGATGTCACCTGAGCTGCACTCCTGGTACAGACAATTTCTGTCTGCACAGGAAATGGTCACCTCATAAGCATAAACAACACTGCTTTTATAACAAAAGACAGCAGGGAATCTCAAATTAAATGTGAAACTGTCATTTCAGTTTATAATACACAAGGTAAAATGAACTTTCACAGTCAGGTGTCAGAGCTTAACTTGATGTAACAGTTCTGCCCCTGAATTTACCAGGGTGCATCTAGTTCTTATATTTTAGGTTTCAGTATTACTAAATCTTGTCACAAATGGTTTCTTTTAACCCATGTAATATCTTTATTTCAGTTCTGTAGTATCTCTGATGAACAAAGATGGGCTTTTGATATTTGATGATCTTTAATACAAAAGAATATATTCTGTATTCAGCAACCAAACATGGGGCACAGTTGCTGTTCTTTTAAGTTGTTATGCAGTAATTTACTAGATATGTTACAGATTAGTTTTTAGCTTCATTAAAAGCTCTTTAACAGTATGTCTGTCTTTTAACAGTAGTTCTGTTATTTCTGCACTCAGGCAAGGCTAACTTTAGGAAGAGCCTGCAGTCAATTTTAAGCACATGTTTAATTATGTTAAATTGAGTTATATCAAGAAAGAATCAACAAAAAAAGATACTTTCAATTATTTTTAGTCCCATAGTTGCACAGTGTTTAAAACAGTTGCATAAAGTTCAGTGATCTGTACACCTAATTCCATTCAGCAAAGCAATTGATAAATCAAACAATAAAAAATTACCTTAAAACCCAAAATAGTATGTTTTACTACTGTTGTGGCCTACCTAGTGATTTTCATAAAAATAAAATGATTCCTGTAACTGAGGTCTGCTGAGTAATATGAGCCAAAAAATAAATTGTTTTTTTAAATTAAAATTTAAGCTTTCGGCTTACCATTATCAGTGGGGGATCTTTTCTTGAATCAGGATAAATACTGCAAACTCTGTAAGCTCATGTGATTGATGCAGTTTACTGAGGCAGCCTTCTCTGATGTCATATTCCGCGTTTGAGAAAAGATTTAGCTGTTCTTGATAAAGCTTCTCACAGGAGGGATGAGGTTTTGTGATGTGTTTCTGCACAATAAAAGTGATGCAGCTGTGATAGACAGATGTGAGGTGTGATTGAGTTTTTCATAGTAGTTTTAGATTTCTTTTATTCAGTGAATTGTTTTGTTTCATTCAGAAAAGGCTTAGTGAACTCTCCTGCTTCTTTATGGAGATACCACCTACAGAAAACACTCAGAATTGTGTACAAGCTTTTTGGTTCCATAGGTATTTAATATCTAAAAAAACCCAATAAAATTACACTGAAGTTCACATTCCAAGGACAACTACAAAGTAATGAGAACCTTTCTTTTAAATCTTGTTTAATTTGACAGCTGTTCACTGGATTTTGTGACCTGCATCAGTGTTCGTGATCCCATTCATAAGAGTTTGTGTGTCACACCAATATTCCTTGCTGCTTCCCAGAACACCAGAACATCAGTGGAAATGGATGTCTTGAGTTATTTTCCTAAATTTCTGTAAATTGTCGTCCTGAATGAGTGGTATGATTATTTTTCATGTGCCAAACCTGAAAACAACTAATTTCCTGCTGCCTTCTTTCATCCATGTGTCCCTTAGTTATTTTAGTTAGTTATTATCATCTGAATTTCCATTCCTAACCTAAGTGATTTCTACTTAATGGAAGAGCTATTGTCCAGTGCATGAGAAAGAGAAGAGCAGGTGGAGAACATTGTTGAGGTGTAGACTGTATTTGAGCTATCTGACAATGGGAAGGAGGAGAATTACATGCGTGGATGTATTTTTTACAGATTACTTTACAAAACTATCTTGCAGGAACTGGGGGAGAACTGGATATAGTGGTTACTTCTAATAAAGAAGTGAAAGTTGCAGCAATTCGGGATGCTTTTCAAGAAGTCTTTGGGATGGCTGTTGTGACTGGAGAGGCTGCACAGTCCAACATTGCACCCCAGCCTGTGGGCTATGCTGCAGGCTTAAAAGTAAGTTGATACATAACATTAGCAAAGAGAAACTCACGCAGAAGGATCTAATTTTCTGTAAAGGGAAGGTCAGATTCTGGGATAGGTAAACATTTTCTTGGGGGGGGGTGGCGCTGGTGGGGGCTTTGTTGTAGTTATTTTGGGGGTTAAGGGGGTTGGTTTGTAGTTTGGTTGGTTTTTTCCCTCTATCTGGATCATTAGATCAGTTTAAAGCTCTCTGAAATATTTTTGGGGGTTTTTGCAAACACATTTACAGCAAGTGAAGAGTCTTTATGTCAGTGTATTATGCCATTTATGTAAATTTCCTTATACTGTCATTGATTGCCCTCACATCTTGCATGCATTGTGGTATTTCTGTAGTTTCAAAGTATATTAGGCATTTTTGAATAGTCTGTTACCAGCACATTATGCTGGGAATGTTAGAAATTGGAGGAGATTCTTCAAGATTGATTTTCTACTCACTGATTCTGTAGATCAAAGACAATTTGATCAGTACTTGTCAGGGCTTTTCCTGAACAGATCTCTGTTCTGTTTGAAACTAAGAATTCACTGTGCAGCCTTGCAAATTGCTGTGCTGCCCCAGAGGAAGGGTTAGCAAAGGTTGCTTTACCAGTTCTGGCCAAAACTGAAAATCCTGAAAACAGCTATTTCTTATTCTGTTTACTAAATGTAAGCAAAAATTCATGAAAAACGAAGTCTTTCCCCCTCACTGTTGTGGCAGAGGAGTAAAGCCTGTCATCAGAGCTGGGTAATATCTGATGCAATTTTACATTGAGATAAAGCAGAATAACATGCATCTTCCTTTACTTGTGTAGCCACTGCAGTATACTGTATATCTCTATTACAACTCCAGAGTGATAACAGTTTTCAAGTGAGTAACTCCTCTGTGTTAGTTGGATATGTACCACAACAAATGGATTCTTTCTCTTGCTCTTACAAAGTTGGTCCAAAGCTCTTAAAGACTCTAAAGCCAAGAAGTCTTCAGTTGTAAAAATGTCAAAGTAACACAAATATATACTGATGGTTTTGCTGATAGTGAAATTTGTCACAGTTACAAGTTAGGAATTCTTTGCATAATACCCTGGGTATTTTTCTTGGAAAAGAAAAAACCTAAAAATATTTAATTAGCTTTATCATGGGTTTTGTTACTGTTTGGGATTCCTGGCCTTTCATGAGTTTGGGTTGTTAGGTTTTTTCCTATTGAGTCATTTTGAAAAGTGTGTTCTAGAGTTCTTTTGGGATTAACTTGCAAGCAGTGCATTAAGCTGTGGTTCAGAGTTCTGTGTAACAGCTTGTGTTGCCACTCAGGGAGCCCAGGAGAGGATAGACAGCCTGCGCCGCACGGGAGTCATCCACGAGAAGCAGCCTGCTGTGTCAGTGGAAAACTTCATTGAGGAACTGCTTCCTGACAAGTGAGAACTTTGAATTTGTTGCAGGAGGGTGGGGACATGTTGGGAATACTCCTTGTTGACTCCAAGCCTGTAAGGAGCTGGTGGCAATTTAGGGAGGAGAGGAGAGGAGATAGGAGAGGGGAGGGGAGGGGAGGAGAGGGTTTGTCTGAAGTACTGTGGCAGGCTCAGTTTTGGTGATGATGTTCAGCTTTTTGTACAGGCATCTTGAGACTTTAGTATAAAAAAATCCTTGCAAGGTTTTTCCAGATTCATGATACAAAAGCACAGTGAAGTGTACTTAAAAAATAAAAAAATAATCAATATTTGGAATTTGGAATTTTGGTTAATCGTTTGTGTACTGTTGTCTGCATCCTCCCTTCTTTGACTCTGAAATTGTATCAGAATTGATAGTGGGAAATACTCTGGCATTTTGAATAATACAATTTTATAAAATAATGTATTTTCCATTTTCTGTTCACTGAGAATGTACTTACTGCTTCTAACTTGGACTGCTCAAAAAAATGATTTTCAAAAATACTTTCCAACTTGATTTGGTAACATGATGTTTGACAGGCAGTTCTTGAAGCAGCTTTATAATTAATTTCCAAAACATTAAGGACAATGCAGGGTTTTTCTTGATCCAAACTGAGTTTCCTTCTATTGTGCATGTCCAAAGGAGGGGAGTTTCAAGTAACCACCCACTCCTGTCAATAATATATGTCACAGTTACTCCTCTGTGAAAAGAAAAGAAAATATCTAAATCAGACTAGATGGAAATAAATACTAAACAAAAATTAAAACTGTTCCTGCCTGTAGTTACTTTAGAAAATTGCTCATTGATACTGCACTAAAAATACTAAATGTACCTTTAAAAATAGAGCAAAAGTAGAGTATCTTTCAAAAAAGTAAATACAATCTATCACATGTACAAAAATGCAAGCATTAGAAGCCTGGAAAAATATCAGTAACTTCTTTATTATTGGAATTATTCTAATTAATTAATAATAATAATTAATATTTATTGTTATTTAATAATGAAGATTTCTTAGCCGTATTTAGTAGTTCCAAGTCAGAACATTCCAGTGTTCTATTCCCTACTACAAACATGATGGAAGTGCTTCTTCCTGTCTGGCTCCACTAAATTTTTACCAAGAAGCTTATGTGGCCCAGACAGGCATAAAAGTTTCTCTGAATATATCATTTAAATGATTGTTACAGGATTAGGCTTGCCAAAATACCTTCTGAATGTTAAACATGAATGATAAATATATTATTTTCTTTAAAATTGTTAGGGAAGGTTGTTTTAATGAGAAGTGTTCTTTAAAAGCTTGAACGAAAACTGTAGCCTAATAACTGTGGCCAAGGGATTATGTCTGCCCACACACCCACCCCACCAGCTTTCTTTGTTTCTTTGATTTGTAAGTTTCATGTAATTTGTATTTCTAAGTATTTTATTTATTTTACACACATACATTATGAGATATATATATAGAGAGAGATAGATGTATGAAAACTGACACATGTAAATTTCACTTGAAAAATACCACAACACTTTATGAGTCTCGTTATTATATTATTACTACAGATATAATAGAACTTGTAAAATATTCATAATTCAACTTCTAGCATGCTGGTTTTCAGCAGAGTGATACTCAGTACTCAGAAATAAAACAATTTGCACATCACTGCAGGTGGTTTGACATTGGATGTCTGATTATTGAGGATCCAATCCATGGAATTCACCTGGAAGCATTTACCCAAGCAACACCAGTGCCTTTGCAGTATGTTCAGCAGGTGAGTTTTCAGTTTTCTTAACAATTAACAGCTGAGACATAAGACTGAAGTTTTATTGTAGTTATGATGCCAGTTCTTACTGGCAGTTACTCCACTTAAACGTTTTTATTTATGAAATGAGGATACAAACTGTTTTTGCGTCATGTTTATGTATGACCTAAAAATCTTAGGCCTTTATAGTAAATAATTTCTTAATCAAGAGTCTCAGTCTTCAATATCTGTCACTTAAAATTCTTTTAAAATAAATGTTTCCATGAAGAATTTATAACCAAAAGGGGTTTGAGCCTCAGATGTTGTTTTGGGAGAACAAATAGTAACTTTCTTGCATTTTTTTCACTAGCACCAATCTCAAAGTGAGCATTTGTGGGATTGGTTTTAGTTCTTATTTTCCTGAGTTCTTACAGCTTTGAAAAGCTGATGAGTGGTAAAAGGAGAAATAATGGCTCTGTCTCTCTAATTTTACAAAATGCTTTCCAAAAACATCAGAGGAAGACAAGAAAAAAATCTTTAAAGGCCTCTTTGGGCCAAAATAGTTTGGGCCAACCCAAACTATTTTGCATATTCTAAAAAACTTATATATGCTGTTATTATTGCAAGACAATAGTTGTAGGAAGGCTGCAACACACTGTTGAACTTGATCTGCTGTACATGCACTGGACACAGACTAACCCAATTAAAATCTGTATGAGGAAGGTAATTGCCCAGGATGAGCATCAGACCAGAGAAAAGCAGTGATACTTCCCCCACTGTTCCCCTTCTGGTTCTAATCGCAGAACAAGGGAAGGGCTACAGATGTCATTTATCTGGACTTCTGTAAAGTCTTGGAGATTGTTCCCCAGTCTGAATTGGAGATGGATGCTATGGATGGACTGTTCAGTGGTAAGGAGCTGGTTGATTGGTCCTGGTCAATGGCTCGATGTCCTGGTGGATATCAGTGTCCAGTGGTGTCCCTCAGGGGGTCCATATTTGGACCAGTGTGATTTAAGATTTTCATTAATGACACAGAGGGATGAAGGCACCCTCAGCAGGTTTGCAGGTGACACCCCTGAGGGACAGGACCATCCAGAGGGACCTGGACAAGCTTGAGAAATGGATCCAGGGGAATCCCATGAAGTTTAACCAGGCCAAGTGCCGGTGCTGTCCCTGGATCAGAGCAGCCCCGGGATCAATCCAGGCTGGGGATGAATGATATTGTATAAATATATATTTTTAATGATTCCGTCTGTTGGCTGTTTTAAAACAAAACTGCTTCCTAATGATGGCAGTATGTCTTTACTTTCTTAAGTATCCCGTTTTAATTTTATACTCTTCAGATGTTGCTTGGATCATGATACATACAAGTCCAAAAAATTGGTTAGGCAAATTATGGGGCAGGCTGAAATTTGATTCTCATACCTTTTAATTTGCCACGTAGGTCTGTTGATAAAAGAATGGTTGTTGCAGAAGTTGGTTCATGCTGAAGATACAAGCAAATCTATTAATTCCAAACTGTTTCAGTAATCACTTCTCAAACTGTTTCACACAGGCCAAGAGTCTCACCCCTCAAGACTACAACCTGAGGTGGTCAGGCCTGCTGGTGACCGTGGGCGAGGTGCTGGAGAAGAGCGTGCTGAACGTGAACAGGACAGACTGGCACGCGGTGTTCACCGGCATGTCCCGCCGGCAGATGATCTACAGCGCGGCCAAGGCCCTGGCAGGGATGTACAAACAGCAGCTGCCACCCAGGACCGTGTGACAGCAGTGACACCCTCACACAAGAAATGCTGGGGTTGCTTCTAGGATTGAAGTGAAGGTTGCGTGTTCCAATTATCAGCAGCACAGATTTGTAAATTTAACTCTAAACCTACTACTTACTCCTACCTACAAGGAGTTTCTACTCCTTGAGAAGTGAAGGTGATTTCCAGGAGTGGAAGTAAGCAATTGCAGTTTTTAGCTAATATATGATTTCCAGGATGATTCATAAAAAAAACATGTATTTATGACTGGTCCAGGCAGCATTACAGTTTTTTAACTGGAATGTGCTGGGATGTGACACCTTACCAGGCATTTGCTGAAATAGTTAGTTAGTATTCTTTCTAAAGGGGATATTTGTTTAGCTATTTCTATTATATTAGTAATATAAACATGTTGACAGCATAACATGTATGTTGTATATGCATTTCAATCCAGAGAGACTACCTTCTGTATTACCTGTGTTTTTTGGGGCATGTGTTTAGGGGATACTTAACACCTCATTGGTTTGGTGTCTGTACATAGTTCTCAGGAGTGATACCAAGTAGTCTCTACAGCACGTAACAGTGAGCTGCTGAAGACAAGCACAAATCCCTGCCCTCTTAGTTGAAGTCGTTGCTAAATAATTCTGAATTCTCATTTTCTATCCTGCATTTTTCTGCTTTTTACATAAGAATAATGAAATTTGTGGCCAGTTGAAGAACCACAGACAAAATTTCAAGTAGCTTCAGTGGGTTTCAGATCAGATACTGCACTCGCCACATGAAATCATCTCAGTGGTTTCAATAACATGATTTACTCCAGTGCTTCCAAACTTCATCTGTTATATGTAATTTTGTAATTTTTTCTATATAGTTACAGTTATGAGTAATTTGATTATGGAAAACGGTGATGTGTGTATCACTTGGTTTGCTATTCTGGGTTTTCTAAACACTTCAAAGACTAAATGCTTTCTTGATGTCATGAGCTCAGTGTTTCTCATATAAGTTTTCAGTGATGTCTGATTTTTTTTGTGGCTATAAATATCCTTCATCCATGCTCACACAATCTTAAATCTCTATTTAGAAATATGGAAGTAATTGTGAAGAAAATATTTTGGTAATAATACTTTTTTAAGAAACAAAGAATAAACAACTACTTTTTGTTTGCCTTAAAGAAGCAGTTTTTCAGCTTATATTGCTCTGCCTTTACCTTTCTTAGATGCTTTCAAAGAACATTTTGTATACAATATACTGTTAAGCCAGCTCATATTTGTACCCAGTGAAAGCCTGTCTATTTCCAAGTAATATATTTGGCCTTAATTGGCTCACTCTGTAAAGCAGTTGAATAAATGTTTTCCCTAGAGAATTGCATCTATTTTAAAGGCTTGGTTTTTAATACAGATGGTGAAAATTTCTGTATTGAAATTGTATTTACATGGTCAGATGGCAGCATCCTCAAATGAACACGACAAGCTCAGCTTCTTCCCTGGGAGGCCAAGGAAAGAAAAATGTCTGGGCTGGGAGGTATAGTCTGGGAGGCTAAACAATCAGAAATTGCTTTCTGGGTGGAGGCCTTGCTCAGGGTCTGAGTTACAGGGATGAATTCTGAAGTTATGGTGACAACTCAGCTTTTTACTGCCTCCTGGGTTGTGTTGTGGCAATAATAGAAGAGGATGGTCAAGAGGTAAGACACTACTATCCTGTGTTAAATTTATATTGAGATCAACTTAGAAAAGGAGAGACATTTTGGACACGTAACTTTCGTTACACGAAGACAGTTTTCAACTGCCATGTCACTGTAGGTGCAGCTGCAGAAGCCATTTCTGCTAAGTTTGTTCCAATATGAGTGTCAGAAAAGGTCAAGAAAGCTACAGTATGTATTACTATTATACTTCCACTTTTTAAAGTGTGTTTCATGTAGATGCAGCCAAGCTCTTTGAGTTTGCATTACATTAAGAAGATCTATGAGGTCCTTAAACTGAGATTCTTTAAAATGCGGGAAAAAGCTCATTAGCTCTGAGCTTGCTACCGCTTTTGTTCAGAGGATACTGGTCTGTGCCTGGCCTCAGTTTTTCATCACAGCACTGCTCAGAACACCTTGGCTCTGTTAGAAAAAACATGGATATAAAATTCCCCACAGGTTTCTGTTGAAATTAGTCTGATAGCTTTTACCCAGCTGCCCCTCTCAAGATTGTCCTTAAATATCTGTGAAGAAGGGATGGGGCGTGAGGGGTCTGATGGAACAGCAATTACAGTTTGGCAGAACATCTTCGTCCAAAATCAGGAACAGCCTCAGTAACTGCTTATACACTTTCCAGAGTGTTCTCCTTTAACAAAAGGCTTCAAGAAATAATACCAGTCACCTTTTTTAGATAACCTGCCCAATTTGGGCAAGATAGTGAAGAGTGGCAGAAGAGGGCAAAGGAAAGAATAGGGTGTGGAAGGTTGTGAAAGCAATCAGGAGAGTACCAGAGAAATAGGATTGTCTGGTGAGTCCTGAATGCAGGAGGTGGTAGAGGGTAGTTGAGAAATCTGGAAAATGGAATAACTTGTGTCTGCTACTGTCGATTTTGGTCAGCTTTAGAAGAGCACAAACATAAACATGGAAATCTTGCAGCAGAGACATTTAGCACAGCTGTGATTCTGTATCTCTGTCTAATGAAGTTTACAAGTTGCTTTTGATGTTTACCCTTCCATGCGGCATACGGGAGGTTTTTTAGGGGGTGTTTTTGAAAATGGGAATTTTTGTAACAATTCTTAAGGATATTTCTAAAAGTATCTCCTTTTCTTTAACAGTAGTAAACTTTGCAGATGAAAGTAAGACATTATCTCTGAATACTGTTCACTGTGAAACATACAACTCTCTGTATCTAGTTTACAATTACATTTAATAATTTTGACCAAGCAAATTTAAAAAAAAAAAAAAAAAAGCTGTTCTCTATTTACTACTGTTAGCAGACAAAGGAACAAAAGAAACAAGTAGTAAATTAGAACATTCTGTATCCCATTAAAAGTTGCTAACAGACTTGAAAGCAAGAGTAAAATAGCTTTGAACTGGACTTACACTTCAACAATTAAGTCTGTCTGTAACCTAGAAAGAGCTCCCATTTTGACATTGTGAGTCTTGGAGCCGTTTGGCTTTGACTTCATCGCTTTGTTCCATCCATAGTTACATAATTCAAGGAAAACTATTGCTATAAAAATAATGAATGGATCTAGAATTCCTGAAAGAAAAAGGGGCCAATTGGTTTGATTTACCATCTCGTGCAGAATTCAGTCAAAGCTTTGGATACTCCAGCCAGCTGATTCTACAAAGTGACCAGACTATGACCTGTTGATTAAGTTGGGAGTACACACTGCTGCAGAGGAGTAAGAGGTCCAAGAACACTCAACAGCTGCTTCTGAGCTAACACAGGGATTTTTCGCGTACTGGAATTAAAGGAGATGTAGCATCAAGGTTACAGGAAAAAACAAAATATTTCATGTTGAAGAAGTGATTTCCAGCTATCTTTGCATTCTTCTTTTTTTTTTTTTTTTGCATCATCTGTTTGTGAGAGCAAATGTAGCTGTGGCCTTCTCTGTAAAACAGGGTAGTACCTCATAGAAGTAAAGGAGAAAGCAGGTGAGTTGGTTTTCCAAGGTTATGTTGGCTCTTTTAATACAGAGTTACATGGAATTCTGTGTTATGCCTGGGGGTTTTTGGTGTTAACCACAAAAACATACCTCCTGTTAAAGGATGCTCCATGACACGAGTGAATGTGATTTCTTATTATTAAAAAAATCTGGTATTGGAAACTATGCATCAAAATTTTCAAATTGTTTTAATCTGTTTTGTCAGGTCAGTGCAAACAGCCTGTATTTGATAAAGATCAAACTAAAAATTAGCTACTGCTGTAGCTTTGTTGTGAATAACGCATTGAACCACTCAGTCTAGTACCTCTCTCAGCTTAGTTTTGTATTCCATCAAGAGTTCTCTTGAGTTTTGAAAAATTTCACTTGCCTTAGCTTGAATATTTGTGTATTCATGCCTTGCAGTTGAGTTCACTGCTGTGAGAAGGACCCTAATTTATTTTTTCCTCAAGTTATCATCTGTTTTGTCTGCTTTTACAGTAACACATTGAATGCAGATTACTCAGGGATTGTTTTCATTACATATTCCCTACACTTGCAGGAGCAACCATTGCAAAGTAAGTGCTGAATGTTCTGCAGGTTCTTGGAAAAGTGCAGGAAGTTGAGTTTTGTGTGTTTTGACCAGTAGCGGGATTCTGAATAGCTGTGCCATCCAACAAGAGGTGAAAAACAGTATCTGGCAGAGCAGCAGGCTTAGAAAGAATTCCCAGGCAGACCGGTTATACGATAACAATAATAATATGTCTAATNATATAATATATAATATATAAAGCATACCTATTATGTACTACATATTATAAATATTATTATTAATAATAATAATAATAGTGGTGGACTTGGGATGTTGCTGTGGGATAACAGAGTTACACACATTCAAGGCAGACACAGAAATTAGTTATTTTGATAAAATACATTAAAACTAAAACTGAAAAGACTTGTGTCTGAGGAGGAAAGGAGAGTATTTTTAACGTAATGGGAGTTGCTGTAATCAATAATTGCACTGTTGCCTGGTTCTTTTCATCAGTGGTTTTCAGAGTATTTGCAAAAATGCACGTCCCAATACTTAGAAGGCTGTAAGTGTGATAAAATAAGCATTGTAAGCTTTGTCCCATTATCTGATGCACATGAAGCAGTATAGGCAAAGTCCATACATTAATTCCATAAAGTCATGGGTTGGAATGCATATTTTTAGACAAAGGAAGCAGAAAGAGTGCTGCCTTTTCTTTGATTCATTTCTAGGTGTGAAGTTTTTCCTGCTGTGAAACAAAGTTTTATAATTTTCCCCAGGAAAGACCTCTGTAGCATTTTTGAATTATCTGTTTAATTTATTCTGCTAATCTTAGTTTCTTCTCACTGCAGGCTGTTAATATTCCCCACATGCAATTTTCTCTCTGTTTTCTTGATAAGGAAGCCCACCTCTCGCTTTTTTGTGGAATGAAACATGACTGGTTTTAGTCAAAGTCTCAGCCCTTTGATGGTTTAAATCACTGTTGTTTACATTAACGTAAGTGGAAACAGCAATTCATGTGGGCTCATAAGGTAGTTCCATGTTTTCCTGATTTTGATTTTATTTCATTGAAAGACAGCAGGTCATGAGAGATTTTTTCCAAGTTCTGTAGAACTGTCTTATTACTAAATCATTGCTCCCATACTCTTAATTGAATAGGAAAAAAAAGTGTTTTCTTCACAGTTTGACATTTGAGTTACAGCAAAACAAACTGGGTTTGAATCCACATCTAAAAAAATGTTTAATAAAGCCCACAGAAACCTAAGCTTGCAGATTTCTCTTAGTTTTGAGAACTGAGAGTTCAAATGCTGCCCAGAATTTCCACAGAAATGAATCTGTCTGCTCATTGGCTGTGATCAAACCCACCCTTCTGCTTGGTGCCGGCTGAAGTAATCTGGCATTAGAAAGAAGAGCTGAATAAACACCCTTTTGTGAGAGCAGATCCTTCTAGTCAGTGTTGACACATGTTTTCAGGATGGACTTGAGCAGAACGTCCTGCCTCTGCTGCGTCCTTCCAACTGTGGCATTGCCTAATTACCTTTAAATTTGGTTTTTTCGTGAAAGACATGTTGTTGCTGAGGGTTTTTTTAAACCAAAGTACCTACTCAGAAAATTGCTGCTTGTAGGGGAAAATTCTAGCAAATTTTAATAATCTGGTGCGAATAAACCAGATAAAAAATAATACAATTTCAGTGCATATAATTTTCTTAAATTTGTATAGTGAGAGGGAAATGTTTCTTGCTGAAGTATGTAATTCTGTCTTCTACACAACTTCCCTCTGTGCTTGCATTTAGAACTATTCATAATCAGTTTTAGTGCTGTAATTACGTATTAATTTTATGGGTTGCAAATGCCATGTCCTGGGGTTAAAGTATTTTGGCATTTTCTGGATGTGTAATCCCTGACAGTGTATTTTCTTCTGTGTACTTCTCTGAAAGGGAGGTGAGCTACCATGAAAGCTATCCCATAACTACCCACTTGAGGGATACCGAGGCGAAAAAAAAAGAAAGAAAAATCACAAGAGGTGCCAGACTCCCATATGAGGGGTTGCAGATAGAGCAGCTGAGTGTATCTGGTGTGTCTCTCCCTGCTGAGCACAAGCACCTGCATAAATCTGCTGTATCCTGCTTCAGCTGAAGCCAAGGGCAGTTCTTTTGCTATTGCACAAGTAGAACTTCTGAAAATTTAAAAATAAAAAAGCAACATAAGGCATGTGATACATGTATATATGAGGTGAACATAGTCTTGATGACTTAAAACTTTCTTGTACTGGGGGTGGTGGCTCCACCAGTTCCCCAGGAAGGCTGTTTTAATGCCTGACAATACTTTCAGTGAAGGAATTTTCCCAACTATCCAACCTGAGCCTCCCCTGGCCCAGCCTGAGGCCGTTCCCTCTCCTCCTGTCCCTGTTCCCTGGGAGCAGAACCCGACCCCCCCGGCTGCCCCCTCCTGTCAGGGAGTTGTGCAGAGCCACAAGGTCCCCCCTCAGCCTCCTTTTCTCCAGCCTGAGCCCCTTTCCCAGCTCCCTCAGTTGCTCCTGGGGCTTCAGAACCTTCCCAGCTCAGTTCCCTTCCCTGGACACTCTCCAGCTCCTCAATGTCTCTCTTGTCACGAGTGGCCCCGAGCTGCCCCCAGGACCTGAGGTGGTCCCTCAGCAGTGCCAGCACAGGGACGGTCACTGCCCTGGCCCTGCTGCCTCACCATGGCTGGGACAGCCCGGGGGCCATTGGCCTTCTGGGCCACCTGGGCACCCCTGGGCTCGTGTTCAGCTGCTGTCACAGCACCCCCAGGGCCTTTCCAGCTTTCCAGCCACTTTTCCCCCTGCCTGGAGCTGCAGGAGGTGGTTGTGACTCAAGGGCAGGGCCCAGCACTTTACACTGTTGTATGTCACACCATTTGCCTGTGCTTCCCCCGATCCTTCTTTTGGGCCTTTTGGAGGTGGTGTCACACTGGCCAACCTCCAGTCACCTGGCACCCTCCTGGTTTGCAGGACTGGTGGTAAGGGGATGGAAGTGGCTCAGTGAGGCCTTCCACCAGCTCCTTCAGTATCCTGGGGTGGATCCCATCCAGCCACACAGACTTGTGGGTGTCACAAGTTAAACGCAAGTTACGAAGCACATTACTGACCCCTTCTCCTTGGATTTATAGGGGTTTGATCCTTTATTCCATTTCATGAGGGTGGGTACCTTAGCCTTTTCCGGCTCCTGTGTCACTCTCTTTCCCTCTGCATCTAATCAATATTCTCCTTAGCCCTCCTTTGGATGATGAGGTATTTGTAGAAATATTTTTGTTGTCTGTTACAGCAGTAGCCAGATTAATTTCTGCCTTAGGCCTTGGCCCCTCTGCATCATGAGGCAGAGCACAGAGTGTGCCATGGGTTAAACACACTGCAGGGCTGTGCTTGAGCTTCTTCCTCACTTCTGCTTGTTTACTGATTTAAGTGCTGCCTAGAGACTAGTTTATTGATGCTTCTTCAACAAAGAATGCTCCTGGTTTTTTCACTATGGACACAATCCCGAGGACCTGGTAATTACTGTCCTGGTTTATACTGGCCCACCAAAAGCAGTGGCTACAGAAGCTTGGGCAGAACAGGGCAGAAATTGTGTTCTCATCAAGCAGCCCTGCTGTTTCTATTACCTTGATCACACACATACATGCATAGGATCATATTTATAAAGATTAATTTCTGTTATATACTTTCTATGGTATATAAAAAAGTATATGTATTAAGAAGGCAAATCAGCCTCCTTATTTGAATGCTTTGCCTTTTTTTCCTCCTAAACTAAGAGAGCTGTGTGGAAGGGATTGTATTAAAGTACAGTTCTATACTGTAACAACAAGCATTCATGTTGCCTTGGGCTTCAAGAAGAAAAGTTTCTGCAAAAGGGAAGATGAGTTGGCTTTGCTGTGCTTTCCTTCTGCTAATCCAGATTAGCACAAAAATCCCCGACTGTTTTGCCATTAGCAAATCCTTAAAAGTGTCACAATGGTTTGATTAGGACATTGCTAAATGGAGTGATAACCTGCTTGCTTCAGACATGAGAGATGCTGTCAATGCTCCCATGTCTGAGACTAAGACAAATGTAGAATTCCTGCTTCTCTGCTTGTTTCTGCGCATATTTTGCATGGTGTTTGTGTGCATTTGGGGGAGCATTTTAGAATTTCATTTCAGATTTCATTTCTCCCAACATACAGACCTGATCCTAATTCATTGACTGTTTAATTAAAAGAGCTCCTGCCAAAATCGTGCAGCTAATTGTGGTTACTTCGTGGGCTCTTAACACTTGGTGAGACATGACCACTTGTTTTCTTTGGTTTATAACCTCCAAATTGGAGGTTTGGGCCGTAGCAGTGAGACAGACCACAGTGTATCATTTTGAATAAAGTTAGTGTGCTGTTGCTGTGCTAAGTAATGGATTCTGATAAGCATCGTGGAGCTGCTTCAAAGAAACACTGATACTTTGTTTGTTTGAAGGTCATTTTGACCTCCCTAGAAAACTTGCTATGCCAAAGCCAAGTGTGCTTGTTCTCTGGCAGGAAACACATGGGGCAAAAGGAGTCAGTGCATTGCAGCACCTGACATTTGCTAACAGGACACTCGCCTGTCACCTATATTTTCTGTCCAGATGTAGAACTTCTGACAATTTGGAAGTGAGCACAAACTATGTTACTCTTTTATTTCTGCTTCTTCATATGGATTTGCCTGTAGGCCACCATTCAGTCTGGAACCTACCAGAGTGGAACTCCTGTCTCAGAGCAGTCAAAATGCTGGTGACCACAAGAAAACCATCATCTCCCCCAGATTCTGTCTCAAGGTTAAATATTTTTGTATGTGTTTGTGTATATGTGCATATGAATGTTTGTGTGTGTATATTTGTATAGGAATAAAAGATAAAACTGAATTTTTTTTCTTCTTGAGGAAGGAAACTGTTGCTTTGTCCTTGAGGAAAGGCACTGAAAACTATATTACCAAATAAATTCCAGTGGATGAGGCTTTCACACCATTTAAGAAGATTAGAGCAAAAGAGATTCTATCTGTGTTTTAGAAAAGGTTCTTTTGTTTTAACCCAGGGAGAAGTCATGGCAGCTAGCAGTACAGATCTGAGGCATTAAGGAGGTTTTTAATAGCCAAGGAAATTTCAACAGCCAAGAACCTTGTTAATGTGATTTTTTCCCCAAGATAATTGGTTTCATTATTGCAAATACAAGATTTAAAGTGAATTTAGTGCTTTGTCCCTAGAAAAACCTCCTCTCAGGCATCCCAAGAGTAACAATTTGTGTGTCCACATGATGGCACTGGATATCAGGGGACTATAGAGTCCAGCCCTGGGAGGAAAAAATGACTTTCATTAAACAGCAGTAGGGAGATCATCTGCCTGCCATGTGACACATAAATGCTAGCCATGGTTTAAAAACCTGAGCTCTCCTGGTCAGTCATGAATCTAAACAGAACAGCTCAGTAATGGTAATGAAAAAGTTCATTTAGCTCAGCATTAGCAGTGCAGTAACTCCTGCCTAGAAGATTTCAGTGTGTTTCAAAAGTTGTTTCCCACTGGTAGAGTTGCCCTTGAGACAATACCTCAGAGATAATTCAGGTGTCTGTTTCCTGTGGCTTGGTCAACTCCTTGTAAAAAGCACTCTTGCAGTTTGATGGGAATATAGTAAAGTCCTAGTGAGTGTTTCTCCTAAATTGATAGGAAATGTTCAAAAAGTAAGTTTTGGACAAAAGAGACATGAAAATACTGAAAGCATTTGGGCAGATAATTTTAATCTGGCTATGGAGGTATCATGAGTAAAATTGGCTTCTTAGTCAGTTTTGCTTTATAGCTAAACAAACTAAAAAACTGTTAAAAATCAAAAGAATCATTACCCTGAGATGATGCCCCTTCCCATCTGCAGGAAATTTGTCAATGTCTCTTACCCTTCCTCCTGTCTCTGAAGATATTTCATTAATTAAAACATTAATTTCTTTTCAAGGCCTCAGAAATGTCTTTGCTGCTTTTTTTTTTTTTTCCTTCTTGGATTTTTTTCTTCTTGGGTGGATTTTTTAGCTGTAGTTCCAAAGAAAGGAAAACTCACTGTATCAACAGTGGAAGACAGGTATTCTTAAACTGAAGCAATTAATTAAAACCAGCTATTTTTAACAGTCCTCTGTGTTTCACATTTAACCCACTCCTTGGAGATCCTTAGATAGTTTAAATGCATATAAAAATTGGGGAAGCATAATTAATTCCAGCAGCATTTAGCCAATTGTTTCAGGCTTGTGGAGAAACTACTGGAAACAGTGTTTTTTTGATTAAAGGCCTTCAATAAAAGCTGTCGCAGATAAAATTCATGTCCATTACTTCCACTAGCCTAGTGGAAGTTTATCAATATCAGCATCACTTCTCTCTCTTCCAGCTGTGACTCTAAACTATGTCAGTGTTAGCCTTGCTGCATTGATAGTGCTTCTTCTCCTGTAAATTAGATCATTTGCAGGACTCTTCTCCCTCTTATACAGCAGAGACCTTCTTTTCTTAGATTTTCTGCTAGATCAAAAAGAAAATACCAGTTTTTAGTATTTTTTAAAAGAAATATTCGTGATAAAAGGCAACTCTGTGAAGTATCTCAGTGTTGTGGCTCTTTGCAAAGACATTTATGTAACAGTGTTCATTTGGCCTGGATATTTCACTTGATTAGATGTAGGTGGTGATGTTTTTTCAGAGCTCAGCGATCAGCCTTGGCTAGTTATTTCTCTGCTAATGAAAATGCAAATGTCAGGTTTCCTTCTATTAGCCCTCTTAGCCCCATGCCTTTTCCTGTTCAGGAATGCATGCCTGGATACAAAACCTCCACTTCCTCCAGAGTGGGCCAGAACCCTTGGGAAAAACCACAAACAAAACAAAGCAAAACCCAAAGGAAAAAAAACAACAACAAAAAAAATAACAACAAAAAAAAAATTAGCATTTCAGACACTCTCTGTGCCATTTACTCCCATCCTGTCACTGCTGTGGAAATACAAGTTATGGTTCATAAACAGCCACAATGCAGCCATTGAAACAAGAGGAAACACCTGGGGCCCAGCACAGCCGGCAAGGAAACGTGTGCCTCATGTCCACTCCAGTGAATGCTGAGAGGCTGCCTGGCCTCAGAGTGAGGAAACCCTGTTCCTACCACCATACTTATGGGAAAAATGCCATAATTATCCATTTGGGAATGAATTTATCCAGAGGGAGCACCCATGCCCACCAATCCAGCATGTTCACAGTGCAAATTTTTGATCTCTCCTTCACTGACTGCTGTAAGGAGTTATAAAATTAGAATAGTGCACTATCCTGCATCCTACATTTTATGTTGACTTACTGTTAACATATTAATATAAAACAATATGAGTTTCAACCAATGTCATGGGTAAAAGGTGGGAAAATCAGCCTAAGCAGTTTATTAAGCAGGGGCACCAAGGATAGACTGTGGGAACTAGAGAGGATGGTTCACCTCTAACTCTAAGGTTGTGCTTGCCCTTCTTTATTAAATTAGAGCCATGTAGAGTCATGTTTACACTCAGTCATCCTTGTTTTTTCCCAGGGTTGCATGAACATTCTGAGGAAGTAGCAAATAATGAAAAATCAGTGTAGCATCTGACAAAACTTAATAATGCACAGCTTTTTCTGGTTGCTTGCTTAACATTTTTTTTCCCCATGGAAATGAGTAAGGATTTAATTGGTTGATTTTATTATTCACATAAATATCTGAACTATCTTTTGTTGGTTGGCCCACCCATGACCAACAAGGGCTTATGAGACTCAGAGTTTCCTCTGTGGTCTCCAGAGAAGGATAGCCAAATGAAGGGACATCTAATTAATCCAATTTAAGTGCTCCAAGTCATTTTCTGGAGTACTTGTACTCATCTCATGGTCAGATGCATACTTTCAGGTCTTTGCTTTCACTTTTTAGTCAATTCTCAGCTTCAAACAGAAGTTTTCCATTTGACCCTGTATGCGTGGCAGGGGTCTTTATTCTAAAATTAAATCAAGTTTCAGTTACTCGAGTCCTCAAGTTTGCTCACTTCTTATGTGACAAGCTGTTCTCTCTTCACAAATATTTTTGTGCTCTACTTCTCCTATTTTATTTTTAAAGTATATTTCATACTTTTGTGTCTTCACTGTTGCTCTTCTATATATGGACTGGAGAATAAAGTATCAGCATGCTCAAGTTATTCCTAGGGCTAATGTCCAGTTTTATTCTTTACTAAACACTATGACAGCAAAAGGCCAGTGTACTTGCACTTGTCTTTTTGTGTTGTCTCTCTTCATCATTTGCCTGCTCAGATCCTCTTTTCTTGAGTCCTAATCTCTGTTTTGTCAAAATCGTGGAATCATAGAGTCAAAGGATCGTAGAATGGTTTGGGTTGGGAAGGGACCTTAAAGCCCATCAAGTGCCACCTCCTGCCATGGGGAGGGACACCTTCCACTATCCCAGGTTGCTCCAAGCCCCATCCAACCTGGCCTTGGAAACTTCCAGGGATCCAGGGGCAGCCACAGCTTCTCTGGGTACCTTGTGCCAGGGCCTCACCACTCTCACAGGGAACAATTCCTTCTCAATATCCCATCTAGCCCTGCCCTCTGGCAGGGGGAAGCCATTCTCTGTGCCCTGTCACTCCATCATCTCATAAGAAGCCCCTCTCCAGCTCTCCTGGAGTCTCTTTAGGCCCTGGCAGGGGCCCTGAGGTCTCCCTGGAGTCTTCTCTGCTCAAGGTGAACACCTCCAACTCTCCCAGCCTGGCTCCAGTCCTTAGAGCATCTTTGTGGCCTCCTCTGGACCTGCTCCAGCAGCTCCATGTCTTCCTTGCTCAGAGGACCCCAGACCTGGATGCAGTTGAGTTCCATCATTCTCTCCATCACATCTTCAACCCCATATCTTGTTTGCTGCTGTTTCCAGCTGTATTTGTGGTCACATATGTGCCTCTGATAGTATTTTAGCTTATTCAATATGCTAACTTTGAAAATCAGTTTTATCAGGTACCTGATGAAGGTTGACATATGTCTTGCAGGATCTGCATCCAATTAACCTCTTTGTCTTATGCTGCACAGTTCTTACTGGGTTTTTTTTGCCCTAATTCTCAGGATCCTATGGCATTTTCATTAAGGATGATACATTTTCAAAATCATAGTTATTTTCTTTTAGAATTGTTACTTTTGTTCTTAAGGACACTGGGAGAGCAGAGAACCTATCCACAGATGTCTGGTGGATATTTTAGTGGGGAAAACACAGCCTTTTTCATCACAGCGTTACAACTGCACCTTAAAGTCAGTCAGCCAGTCACAGATGTAGTGATTTGTGATAAGTTGTACACAGTTCTTGCTTAAACATTTCTGTGAAGTTTATTTGTACTAGGAGGGGCATTTGATGTGGAGTTCAAAGCATTTCCAAACAAACCTGTGTCAGAGGAAGGGGTGTAAGACAGTCCCACAACATGGTGCCTGTTTTTCTTGGTGGCTGAGGACAGAAATGACAGTGATTTATGACACTGCTCTTCTGAAAACCAGTTGAGCCTCAGGACTGCCAAATCAGAATAATGTGCACAGAGAAGCTCTCAAAACAATGTCGTGTATTTTCCCTCTGTGTGAGTCAGAGCTCCACTTGAGACCCTCCAGCTACTCAAAAACTTGCGTGCTTTTCTCTCTCAGCAAGTTAAGGCGGTGCTGACAGCTCCAGAAATTCAGTTATGGCTGTTTGATGTTTTACTTAAAACCTAGTTCCTACTGGCTTGTGACCATGTGAGAACTTCAGCTTCCACTTAGAGAAAAATGAAGCTTCTGGCCATCAAAGACAGGATTTAAGGGCAAGTGGTACCTAAATGCACACAACCAGCTCACAAAATTAAGGAGAAGGAGAAACACTCTTTGTTGGATGTCAGACAAACATCTACCAGAGTAATTCTGCTGTAATTGGTTTTGCCCTAGGAAAAACTAATGTTGGCTTCAAGTAATGCACTGAAAAAACATAGATTTCAAATTTTGTTTGCAATGACAGGAATAGGCTGTGAATGGGACAATAGGATTTTCATCCCTATTTTTGTGCTTTAAAGAATACGTCATTTTGGTATTTTTAGTCATTTAACATGAAACTTTTTTGAGAATTTTCAGAGAAATACCTTTCATTGGAAATTGCAGTATCTGCAGGGTCAAAATCCTCTGCAGGGAACCACATTTTTCTGAAATGAAAGTAAACTCAGAGAATTTTTCACACAATTAAGAGCTTATTATAAATATCTGTCAAAAGAAAGTGTCCTTTCTTGGTGAAGAAGCCCTGTATGCTTAACATTTTGGTAAGATGTTGTACAGAAAAATGAAATAGTTCAAGTCTACCAACACAGCAGGTTCTTCTGAACTGGAACTAGAAAAAATCAAAGAGACTGTGATAATATGCCCCCTCAGTTGTGATGAAGAACCAGGTGAACCCTGAAGATACTAAATTTAAGGCAAAAAATATTCATGTGAGCATTTAGAATTTGCTAAAATGAATGACACTTAGGCAAGCAGCATAGCAGAATGAACAGGAGAAATAGCTGATTTTGCAGCTCTTCCTAATATTATTGCAGAAGTGACAAAGCAAGTCTGTGTCTTGTGGTGTGAGGGCACATTGCCTTGCTAAAAACCAGCGCCTTTGCATTCCAGGCACTCTCAGTGCCTCGCAGGTGTGGATGCAGCGCTGACAAGCACAGGACTGATCAACTCTTTATAGGTTGACTGCTCTCTATTAACTTGAAGAAAGTGACTCAAGTGCAGCTCTTTGGCCCAGGTCCCCTGCTAGATGCACAGATAAGAGGATGCTGAGGTGTCTCTGTTAACAGCAGGTAGAATTCCAAGTGGTAAAAGCCTGCAGAGGGTGACAGCTTCTGACAGGACCTGTGCCAGGCAGGGCTTCTGTGGTGGCAGGAGAGGTGGGACAGCAGGGTGAGACAGGGAGGGCTGTGCATCCGGATTTTTAGAATGGCTGGGCATGGAGAGAAAGTGGGGAGCAAGGTTAATAGGTGTGTTGTTTTGAATGAGTAATTGCCAAACCCTTGGAGGGCCGATTGCAGAGCAGGTAGACAGAGGAGAGGGGAAGTGCTGCCCCTTCATGTGCTGGGAGCCCAGAACAGGCTGTGACACATCACCAGGCACTGCTAGGCTCTGGGTTTTTATTGCTCACCCCTTCAAAAGGAAGTATTTCAAATAATGTCTGTCAGTAGGAAAAAGCTAAATGGGGTTTGTTAAGTTAACTCTCTGACCAGCACTAATAGCAATTTGGCTTGCTGTGTATCACTCTGCAGTATATATCCCAGTGAACATTTTATTTTAAATAAAAAAGCCTGAGGTCTCTCTTCGAAGTCAAATGAGGATTTTGAACAATATCTCTTTTGCCTTACAGTTGGCTGGCAAGAAAGAGTGAATTAGAGTTAATGAATCAATATTATCTCCCACCAAACCAGAGCAAAGTTACCTAGGTAGAAAACAAGGAGAAGATCTGTCATACTACTGAAAAGCCTGAGAAACAAAAATGAGGCATCTCCAGTTCTGATATACCATCTTCTCTCTTAAATTTCACAGTTGTTTCAGTATTATTTTATATCTTAGTTTTACATGAAATTCATGTGAAATGTGGTTTCATAATGTGGAAGGCCTTAAGAGCTACAAAGATCTAATGTCATCAGAAAGATTTATTGATAAATGCTTGTGCTCATGAGAGCAATGACACTCACATTTGGTAGCATTTTCAGTGTTCAGTGCTGCAACCTGCAGCTGGAAATCACCCCAGTACCTCTCCTGTGCCTGCCTTCAACAAGGCTGAACATCAAGATAATGGAAACAGGTTTGAAAACCAGTGGTTGAGATTGATCACAACAATTTAAGAGTACTGAAAACATTTTTTCATCTTTAGGATGTTTAACAAGATCTCTCAGAATAAGGCTTATTGTTCCTCACTTTTTTTCCTCTTTTTAAATTTTGACAGATCAGATGTATCAGATGAGTGATAGAATCACAAGACAGCTCAGAGTGGGAGATCCCTTTTGTGGGAAAGCAGCTTCAAGGACATTATCCATCACCTTGTCCAATCTCATCTTGAAAACTGCCAAAGATGGAGACTCCACCACGTCTGCTGTGAGTTTGCTCCAGCATTTGATGGTTCTCACCATAAAAAATTTATGTCTTATGTAAAGATGAAATGGTTGCCATTTATTATAAAAATAATTTGAGAAGGACATGAAGAACATGAGCAAGATATTTAGATGTTCATTTTATTTTCTTTAAGTGGTTTAACTAACCATTTAATGCTTTAGCTTTATTCACTTTAAATTTAAAAACACCACAATCCCACTTTCCAACCTGCAAAAATGTTAGATAAACAACCCACCCCGAACTCTGGCTCTGGAGTTTTCCCCTTGTTTTGTCTCATGATCTCACAGTGAGGAGATGAGAAAGGTGACTGCTGGTGGTGTCAGGGGGTGTACAAATAGTGAATTGTGGGTATGGATGGCTGAGACGCTTACAGTTTGCCATAAAAATTCCGCTCCTCTACCAGATATTTGTTTGGTTTATGGCATGATTATAATCTGAATACCTTAATATATACTTGTGTTTTCAAGTATGCACACATTCTCTGAGCTGGTGTTTTCCTGTGGCTTCTTCCCAGGGGTTTTGATATGCAGAAGATTTCTGCCCCTTCCTTTCTTCTCTTGCTCCTATGTGCACTTAAATGAAACCGTGTTTTTGCAATTCTCTGACCCCAAAGCTTCTCTGCCTTCAAACTTCTTTCCTACAGCTTTTCCTTATCCACCCACAGCTGCTTTTCCCCCCTGTCCACGCTCGCAGCCTGACTGCAACTGCTGAAATCATCGTGTCCCTCTGCTCCCTTTCACCCTGGGTCTGCTCCCATCCTGCTGCAGGTCTGGGACCCACAGCTCTGCCACACCCATGCGTCTTCCCATCTGTTCTAACCTCTTTGTTTCTAAGAAGAGGTGACTGCACAGTCACTTTTCTCCCCAGCTCTGCACCAAGGCTTAGGATGCACTTTCAATCCAATTTAATAATCAGCTGCTGCCGGAAGAGGCAGCCCTGCTCCTCTGTCTTCAGTTTCCCCCCTGTGCACATCTCTCGAGATGCTAACTGCTTTGATGATAACGTCTTTGTTTTGCTTCATTTTTAATTCCTGATTAATTCCTGATTTAACTCCTGATTTATGTTGCAGTTGCACAACAGCTGTGTCTGAGGAAAAGGAAGTGGTGGCAGCCTTTGGGGCTGGGAGGTGACGTGGGGGTGAGTTTACCCCTTTTTGTCACACGCTGACTTTGCTGGACTGTGAAAGGCCTCTCTCAAAGCAAGAAGCAGGGAGATAAATGGCTGGCTGCAGATTTTTCCGGGAGAAAAGGTCCTCAGTTCCTTGGTGGCTGCAGTGAAAGTACCAAGATATGGACAACCTGGAGGGCGCTGGAGGAGGGAGTGGAAAGGGAATGGAACTTCTCACTGCTGCCTGTCCAAAAGTGTTCTGCAGTAGCTTAGGTTCTGTTTATTGGTTTGGTGGTTTTTCATCAATGCTTCAAAGCAAAGGAAAAAGGCAGAAAAAATAGTGTTATTTGAGATCGTTGCTGATTTTTGAAATATCAGCCTAAAGTGAGGGCTGTATAACCAACTACTTTTCCAAAGAGAAATGTAGATGGGCTTTATTGACCTATTAGCAGTTATAATATGATTCAAGTTAATAGTTATACATTTTTAGTGTATTTCTATTAGTAAATAAAAGATCTTTTTGACATGGAAAAATGTAGTAGTACACAGTGAAGCTTTGCTGCTCTTGAAATATCTTTTCAATGTACCATATTTTCCCCTTGTTTGTCACAGTTCAACAGTTTGCTCCCTTTAGTACAGAATCCTTCAGATTAATTTTAATAATGTGTTGTAGGCCTTTCAAAGAAAACTAATTACATTTAAAAATAGAATTAAGTCAGTTGCCCCAGTCATGGAAAATGTGAGTTTATTGCGAATGTAAATTAACTGCGGTGGTAAATAGCTCTGTCTGTGTGTGTTTCCTTATGGGGGCTCACATGCTTTTAGCTTTAATTAAGGACACTAATTTGAATTTTGGAGAATTATAAATGCCATGAGACAGGGCGTCAAGTGGTAGCATTAAAATATGCTGATTACTATTCTATTTGGAAAAGAGAATTGCATAACTGATCTTTTGTCATGTGAAATCTTTATGGCTCACACTTGAAGTGTTTGTAGCCTTTGTTCAGGTAATATTCTTTACACTGAATAACTGCTTTTATGACGATTTTCCTAAACCACCTTTTATTATAATCAGTTATTTCCTGCTCCAAATGTAGTGTATGACATTAGATCAGTGACAACAGCTAACTGTGGGGGGAAAAAAGTCCCAATTTGGCTGTATCAGTGTGAGCTGTTGCATTGCTGGGTGTGTAAAACATCCATCATGGAATTTCCATGGGTTTCACTGAGAAAGCACTGCCACCTTTGGCATTTCTGGGTTAGCCAGCAGGATGACTTTCATTCCTTTAAGGCCCCAATTTAGCCAAAACAGTGGATAAGAATCACTTGGGCGTTACCAGCTTCCTCATCTGGGGTTCTGCAGCACATTGCACAGAAATCTTAGCTGTATGGGTTTATTTCAGGGAGCTACCTCTTCCTTTCATGACATACTCTCAAAGCATGACATCATTGTGAGAAGGGGCACTTTTTGTAAGGGAAACAGGATCCTTGAAAGGGAAAATGCACTCATCATTCCAAATTGCTCCAAAGGTCAGCAATTGTACCACTGCAACAGCCAACCTTTCTGCTGAGACAATCCTGTCTCCCTTCTCAGCAGCAGCTCTCAGCTCTGCAAAGGTATTGAAAATCGGGGCAAAATCAAACTGCAGGAAAGTCAGCAGCCTGCTCATTAAGCTTTCACATGTCTCTTCATCCTCATTATTACAAAGGCCTTTATGTTATTCTGAGATTACTTTTAAGGCAAGCTAACTAATACGGGTTAGGTAGTAGTTATAATTTCTTACTAAAATCTGCTCAGTGATGTTATTATGGGGTTATTTTAATGAGAGTTGGACATAAAATGTGTCTTGGCTGACATTACTGAACTGTATCACACCGAATCAAAATTCCTATATTATGCCTTTTGGAAGGCATCCTACTTCAGTCTTTAGCATTATAGCAATAAAATTGCACATTTCTTGTTTAATTACCAGTAAGCCTATGGATTAAACATAGAACTATCTGTACACTCTTATTCTGCTGTGTCTATGCAAAGTGTAAGTTTAAATCAGTGTTTTCCTGGAGCTGCCACCACCAGATATCTAGTAATCTCTAACTTGCAGACACCATCCAAATTTTACCGAGATGCCTGCATAAACCAGCTAAAGGAAGAGAAGTAGAATCTTTTACAAACTTTTAAAATTTTGGCAGCAGAATTGCTGTCATGTTATGCTAGGTTTCACATCTAGGCTGCATTAAGACAAAATTGGGACGTAGAGAAAAACACAGAGAAAGTAAATTTGGAATCTTGGCTTTTATGGTGAGTTATGTAAATGATGTTAAGGATGTTTTTGGTGTTGTTACACTGCACACTAAAGAATACAAATTAGGAAAAATAAATCATCATACATGCAAGGTAATTTGCAAACACTTCTTCTGCATCCAGTGCCATCTCTGGTTTAAGATGATTTAAAGCTGCCTGTACCATACTGGTAGTTTAGATCCCTCCAGAGAAAATGTTGTCACCCCACAAGTTATTCTTATTTCCTTTTCTCCCTTCCTTCTGCAGACAGACACAACAGCCCTCCCTGCCCCAAAATTTTCTATTTTCACCTTGTTCTTAGCCAGATTTTAGGAGTCTCCTTAGGTTGGGCTCATATAAGCACGTCAGTGTTGACCATCAGATTATGAATTATATTTACACTGAGCACAAAACAAAATCTCTCACGTCTTTCTCTGGCCAAGCCAGGATTCCAGGCTCTCTGGTTTGTGCACAGGCTGAAGCAAAGTTACAGCAGTGGATGCAAAAGTGAGATAATCACTTTTGTTACACAGGAAGAAGTCTCCAATGTAAATCATGTTTATGATATGACTTTTCATTCAAATTTCTGAACATTGTAAACTCCCCAGTATGTTATCCAGATAGTTCTATGAATGAGAAGTTAGGAGTCCTATTGCTTGCTTACTACCCTCAGATAAAGTCTAAATTACATTTTGAATGATTTATGTTAAGGGAGATATTCATGCACCTTCACACACCTGCCAAAGGAAAAAGGAAAAGCAGTGGAGTTACACAGAAAACATGGTGCAGTTGACTCAGAGATGGCTCAGAAGCCTGGAAAATGGTTTTATTTTGCAAAATGTGTTTTGTTGTGGAGGTGAGGGGAGTGGCAGGGGAACTGCATGGCCTGGGAGGAAGAGAAGGGATGGGAATGTCTGTGTTCCCTGGGAGATGCCTGTGGTCAGGATGTTCACAGCACCTGCCAGAATCTGCTCATCCTTCCATCCCAACACACATCCTAGGGGAAGGAAGCCTCCAGATGCCGTTGGCAATTGAAGCCATCTGCAGGGAAAGAGAAAGATGCAGCATAGTAAGCAATTGAAACGGTGACCTGGGGTCTAAAAGCCACTGTCCCACCCCTCTTTTTCCAGGGGAGAAGAGGAAACCTGTGCTGGGATGTGAATGCTGACAAATCAGCTCTGTGCCTTGTGTTATCTCTACCAGCACAACACAGAAAATCTGGCCTTGACATTAGCTGCGAGTGCTGGAGGAGCTCAGTAAAAACACCGGTGAGAGTAACCTCAGCAGGAAAAATCAAGTTTCCGTGGTCCTTTCCCCTCTTGAGTGAGTGGGGTGGCAGAGAACCTGCAAGTGTGGCAGAATGCTGCATGTTCTGCTTGTGGGGAGCAGTAATTCAGGGCCCCCACCTGCAGCACCCAAATGTAAGTAACAGATTCTGTGGGCAGACAAAAATGGATGCTCTCTAACAAGATGGCAGGAGCATCTCTTGAGTCGCAGTGAATGTCTCAGTATTTATTGCAGTTATGGCTTTTAATCAAAATCCGTTGATTTGGGGTTTTTTTCCCCCTGAAAGGCTGCCTTTATTTACACTATTTGAAATAGATGTAGAGTTTGGAACTGAAGCACATCTAAGTATTAAACATAATTATCTTCAAGTCTCCATTTTCAAAAAGGGTAAGACTCAGTTTTACAGCAAAGCAAGTCAAGGCTCTGGAAAATATTTTAATGACATTTGCTCAAGAAAAAGCTTTCTTTGAAGGGCACTAAAGGAACTATTCTCTTAAATACCTGGAGACGCAAATTCACTCCATTACCAGTGCTGTAGGAAATTACCTGAAGTATCAATGTTTAATGGTATTTATTGAGGAATTTTACATTATTTTCATTCACAGGCATTTGTGAAGCATAATATTTTCAAATCAAATAAGAACGTTGGACTTTGCCATCTCTGGGGGTGGAAGCCAGTATATGATGCACTCTCTGCAAGCCCTGCTACAACTGACCCTCTAGCATCTGTGAAACCCAGAAGTCACACCCAAAATCTTTAGCTACCCAAAGCAACGTTAAGGGGACTATATGAACATAACTCTGAAATCCCAAATCCTGCCTGGCTAATAACTCCTGGAACTCACTCGACTGTTTTCCTAACTCCCCTCTCTGACCAGCTTGGTCAGAGGCACCTCAGGGTTTTCCCTTCTTATTTCCTGGCTCCTGCTTTAACCTTACTGGGACCAGGTCCCTGCAGAAGCATTGCCTCCTCTGAGGTGCAGCTCACGCTGTGGCAGCAGCATCCAGCTTTTACATGTTCACAAGATGGCTCCCAGGATTACTTCTGGTTCTTTTTTTTTTTTTTAATCCAATAGTTACTTAATATAAAATGCATATAAAGTGATAGCAGCAAACCTCCCCTTCCTTGGGGGTTCCTAATTTATAGGATTTGTGGATTTAGATATTCTCATTGTTAGGTTGGTTTTTCGTCTAAGAAATTAATAATTCCTTCTTTTTTTGCAAACTTGCTGAGTTTCTTGGAGCTGAGTGGATAACAATTTTTTCACAATGAGGATTGTTTAAAGGGAAGTATTTGATGGCATGTTTCTTCCTGACAAAAAGGTACTCCCAGGAAGAACACCAGCTTGCCTGGATAGCAGAGCAGCAGCACTGCAGAAATGTGTTACTGAGTCTGTAACACCTTGTGTGATTTGAGAGTACTTAAAGGAAAATATAAAGCTTCTGTGCAATATTATGAAACCTCTATGCCAGAAATCTTCTGGGAATGCAGCACAGCGTCTTTTGTCAAGTCTTGTCATGAACACTCCAGACAAGGAGGGGTTTCTAAACCTTGTGAATTATCCTTCCAGAAGTTGCTTCCTGTAGCAAAGGACAGCCTTTTTGAAGCTCATCTTTAGAAACAGATTCTGAGGAGGGAGAACAAGGAGCTGAAAAATCCTTCCTGAAACATTTTCCTGCAGAGGCAGAGGCATACCATGATGAGAGATGAATGGACTATTACAGCAGACAGTCTTGTGGTTTTTCTGAGGTGTGTTCTCGTGTAAATGCTCTGCAAAGAGACATGCAGGCAGCTGAAATAATGGTCACATTCAGCCAGAGAGCATGCCAGGCCCAGGTCTCTGGATAGCTCTGATTACCTGCAAAGGACAAGGTTCTGAGGGAGCCTTGCATGGAGGTTTTTATGTGACAGCAGGAGGAAGTGCTTTCTTCCTTGTTTACATTTGTGTAAAGCATGAGAAGCCAGACAGTGAATGGTCTCCAGCCAGACCACCCAGAGGGTGCACACGGGTGTCCACAGAATGACCATCTCTGCACTGTGGTGATCTGGGTTGCAGCTCTGCATCATCTCTGCAAGCATATTTTGTCCTATTACGTGCACAAAACCACAGTCCCACGCTCTGCAAGGTTGACCCTGACAACCACAATGCAGCTGACAGAGTTAATGCTTAAAAATAAAAGATGCCTCCACGGGAAAGTCCTCATGAGGCAGCAAAAGGGAGATAGTGCTGGTGAGATTCAAATCTATTGCTTGTAAGAGAGGTCTGAAAGAAATGTGAGAGAAGGATAATATCCCATATTCTTTCTTTGGTCTGTGAAAATATGGAGTATCTGAAAACTGAACTTCCCCGTAAGAGAACAAAATAAATGACCAACCTAAAATGGTTTGGGGTGTCTGTGTGAGAATATATCTATTTGTCTGCTTTTAAGTAGAAGCTCTCAGTAAAAAAAAAAAAAACAAAAAAACCCTTACATTTTTTAATCAGCCTGACTGTCATTCTAAAACTGACTTCATTTTTCTCATGGGAAAGGAAACCAGGAGATTTTTGCTTTAGTTATATATTTCCCCTCAAAATAAAAAGCAGCTAGATCAAGGGCAGCTTTAGGATGTGGAAACAAATAAAACTCCCAGGGCAAAAATACCTGGAGAGAAGTTCAGATGTTAAGCAGCAAATGTTACTGACTATACCTCTCCCATGGCACGGTCAGATTATTTTCTAAAGTACACCATTGGCATCCATATAATCCACTATATCTTAAGGTGTGTAAGCGNTTTTTTTTTAGTGGGGTTTTTTTTGTTACGTTACACCTTTGGAATATTAGTATTCTGCTGAAGAAGGTTTCAGACCGTTTTCAGGGTGGCTGCTGTACTCAGCCAGGCAGGATCCACTGCAGAGCTGCTGAGGCAGGGCTGAAATTATAGCCTCACTTTAAGAAAACGACAGCACTGTGAGCTGATTGCTTCTTACACACAAATTCAAATTTTCAATTGAATTTGTGGGGCTTTTTTGTGTAAAATTCTAAGCCTTAAAAACATAGCTTTTTAACTTGTGTATTCACCATTCCTTTGACAGTCCCCAANTATCTTAAGGTGTGTAAGGGAATGGGGAATTTGTCTGAAGACAATAAATTGTTATCAGTATTCAGAATGACTGATGCAAGCTGTGTTAATTGCGGTTAAACAGACAGATTTCTGGCAACAATCAATAGGGTAGAAGAGAGAAGCAGAATTTTGGTCTGATTTTGCGAAGATATGAGAATNGGCAGGGCTGAAATTATAGCCTCACTTTAAGAAAACGACAGCACTGTGAGCTGATTGCTTCTTACACACAAATTCAAATTTTCAATTGAATTTGTGGGGCTTTTTTGTGTAAAATTCTAAGCCTTAAAAACATAGCTTTTTAACTTGTGTATTCACCATTCCTTTGACAGTCCCCAATCATTTATGTTTAGAAATATAAGTGCAGAGGAATGGAAACTAGAGGTATTTGTAACTACCTCTAACTGCTCTGGGAAATGGTTCAAGTTCCCTCAAAACTAGATGAAGGTATCTGTTTCACAGAAGTTGTCTAATTTTCTTCATTTTTTAAATAATGCAGGTATAACTGTCTCTTATATCCTATACAGCAGAGCAAAATACTGACATTAGGCTTAAAAGTAGCAATAATTAAATTAATGTGTACTGATGATATTCTTGTGTATTCCCTGTTTATCTTATGGAAAGTATATTACAGTTTTTCTTTCACTGATACCAAAAAGGGTAATATAAAATCCATTTCTTGAAATTTTGAGCTGCAAATATTGTTTTGGTGTGGATTTATAGCTGGTAAGATAACAAGTTTTCAGCTTGCTGATTTATCTGTATGTCAGCCATGTTGTTGCCTTCAAAAGCTTTAGCATTTTTAGTTGTTTCTTGTACACATTTAAGGTATTTGCTTTGGAGAAGGGTTGCAGTACTGATGTCTATGTATCTGCACACCCTGCTTTGGAAAGAAAAAGTAGAGTGTACACAGAGGAAGAAAACCAGCCTGTGGGGTGCACATTTCAAACTATTGCACAGATTCCTCATTGGTGCAAATACATTGAATTTGCACAGATTCTTATGCCCAGATCCTCACAGGAGCTATCTCATAAATCTGGCAACCTCTTTAGCAAATAAGTAATTCAAGCTTTTAGGATAATTTTGACTCTTTTTATGTATAAATCATTCGCACACAGCTTATGTAGACAAAATCAAAATACTATGTGTGCACATTTAAAGGGGAGTTTGCATTTTAAACCTTCCATGGTATATTAAGTAAAATGGTATTGGGGAGGGTCTACAGAAAAAAAAGAATAGATCCATTTCTAGCACTGTTTTATTGTTGAAATCAAACCCACGAGCTTCCTTTAACAATGCCAACAGCTGAATGGTAGACCAAGAGGCTCTTTTTGCACACAGAAATCTGTCTTTAAAAGCTGTTCAAAGAAAGGGAATGTGTGCCTGCAGGAGGAGGGCAATGTCAGCCTGGTTTCCTGGTTTTCTTCTTTTCAAGAAGAAAAGGATGAAGCATAGGTGAAAAGGGCAGTGCTGGTGTATCCATTTAGATTGTGCAGCAAACTACAGTACAGGGTACATTATGGAGGAATGTAATTTAATTTGTTAGCCTGGTGTTTTCCATAATCAAGTTTTGTTCAGTTAAGGTCGGTTTAAAATGTCAGTCACAGCAACTGAGGTGTGAGTGAATGGAAACATCTTTTCCCAAATAGTTTGTGTACAGATGTTTGAGCCTGAAGAAACTTGCCATGTGTTTTTGTAGCTAAGGAAGTGAGTAATCAGTGAAACTAGTATGGGTGGTATAGGAAAATCCTGCACATGGTCTTGGCACAGTTGTATGCTTGCTACATTCCATGAGATATTTCACAATGGAAAACCAATTGCTCCACTAATATAGGATACCTGCATATCAGGATTGTGTTGTGGAGCACCCAGCGTAGTCATGGGACCGCACAGATCCGGCCAGTCCATCTTGGGTGAATGAGAAGGGAAAAATAAGTCCCTGGCTGTTGACTTAAAAAAGAGAGAAGAATATCCTCTTGGGTGTGTTTATAGCTTAACTGTAATTTTTATCCATCAAATTTTGAAGGGCCAGAAGTGTAAGTGGTTGTTAAGTCACCAGAACTATATAACTACCACCAGCAGCAGGATATGAGTCCATGAGTCTACTCAGCAAGACTGCAGGCCCCTGTGCCTCAAATGGTTTTCTGCTGGTCACATTCCTCCTTTGAACTTGATTGTTTCAGAGGCCTTTCTATTTCTTGCACATAATTTATACAGAACATTGTGCATTGAATGCCCTGTCAAGAAATAGCAATAAATAGGTGCTGCCACTCTGTATGGTGTTCCATTTTTAAATGTTTCTAGTTAAAATATTTGCTTTGAATTCATGCACATATACATTGTGTGTGTCACAGTTCAGTCTGGATGCCTTCAACAGTTTCTTGAGTTACCAGTATGTCACCATTGCTAAGCTGTGTGTACCTCTGATTATATTATATAATACATAATATATAATATATAACATATAATATATGATTTTTTAATTATTATATTAT